>CM062295.1:67857758-68457758 GCA_031216915.1 Pictodentalium vernedei | reverse complement strand
GACAGTAAAGCGACGAAATCTCTTTTTCGCGTCTTTCCCTTCCCTCATGCACCATGCACATACACCGTTTCTGGAGTACTTTACTTTGGTAAACTGTGTACAACCAACATTTTTATGAGCCAGACAGGCTTGCTTGAGAGAATCGTGATTGATGAAGTTTAAATGACTATTTTTTGAAACTTTAGAAGTATTTGGGAGGAGGTGTGGGGGGGGGGGGGGGGGGGGGGGGGGGGGGGGGGGTATTGCACCAAAAATTTGCGAGACGTTATGTATGAGGTGAGTGGGTCTCATGGGTGCGCTAGAAATATGCATTCTCAAATTATGCAATTTTTCATAATTTTCTGTAATATATCATTATTTATGTTCCAAATCGCTGTGATAATGCTGTAAATCAACCCTAATGGGTTAACTACAGCACGAGGGGCCTTTATAAATGTTAATATGAGGTTAAATCTGTGTAAATGTCACAAATAATACATGTTGGTGCAGGGGTGGTGGTCTAGTTCTCATCGTAGAAGAATGCCGGACAATCTTTTGGGAAAATGCTTTATAATGCACCAGGCGCAACACGAATTAATGTAAAATGTGCTAGTATCAACTAATATTCTATTCACTTCAAGGACTTCACTTATTCACTCAAATGCTAAAAGGATATTTGAGAATATTTTCTGTTGTTTACTCGTCAAAATAAACAAAAATAAATAAACAATACTAACTAGGTTAGCACTTGGAGTCACTTATGAAATCAATCTGGAATCAATCATGCAGACTCCTGCCAGAATCAAGTATTTATTTATTTATTGGTGTTTAAGGTCACATACTTATGCACAATGGCTAACCGTGACCGTGACAATTTTACGGGTGGAGGAAGCCGGACTACCCGGAGAGAACCACCGAGCAACGACGAGCAGCTGTCAGCTCTTCAACATCGCAACTCTGCACCGCGGCACAGGCAGGGTTAGATTGGTTGAAAAACATGCGCACCATCGACGTGCAGTACGCCTTAGTACACAACGTCATCGTGCCCCCCCATGAAGGCAATCGGGGTTAAGTGCCTTGCGCAAAGACACAACGCGGGAGAGCGAATCAGTCGCGGAAATGGTCACCCACCCAACTACTTACCGCGCTCGACGTTGCTTAACTTCGGCGATCTGACGAGAACCGGTTACCTCGACGCCACCACGCCCCCTGCCAGAATCAAGTAAAAAACTAGAGAATTGTAATTTGTTGGACAATTTACGGGCTTTCCCAACTTTCCAATGTGAAAATGCAGACTACATATAGCAAAGCAAAGTGTTTGAAATTTACCATTTCCAAAATGATCGAAAAAATCATCCAAAGTTGGCTACGTTTGGCATTCTCTCACGGTTCTCTTATTAACGCCCCCATTTTGCTTGGGGGTTAAATCTTGAGATTAAAAAGTAAACAGTAACTTTCTTCTACAATCAGTGTTGCATCTATCCATACCAAAATAATTGCTACAACAACCTTGCAATTAGAGGAAATGAGTACAGATGTTTGTAAAATTCACTGAAAATCAATTTTTTTCTGACAGTACTATTCTTTACATAGCTAGAGCTTATGTTGTGTTAAGCCCAAAAACATTACTTGCAGCAGAGGATTTGTTCATTAGGCATCTCTACCTGTAGTAGCAAAACAAAGTGTTTAGAATTTACCCTTTCCAAAATGACAGGAAGGTGCAACCACAGTTAGCTAATTCTGGCATTTTTAGATACTACTCTTACCCTCAGTTGCTTGAGGGTTAAAGATAAGATTAAAAACTAAACAGTTAAATTCTTCTGCAAGCATTGTTGCATCTATGCATACAAAAATAACTGTTACAACAACCTCGCAATTATGAGAAATTTGCACTTGAAGTTAGTAAATCTTGAAGATAAAATGATATATTCATATCATTTGAGGCCATTAGAGGTTATTTTTTAAATATTTGTGTGGTGATTTTAGTGTATCCTATTATGCTCTTAATGTGTGAACATCCATCACAGGCTGAGTGTCTGAAAAGAGACATGGACTAATCTTGAATCTTGGTATTTGAATGAACATGTGCAACTCGTGGGTACTCCAATTCAAGGCCCGACAACTGGGTGGGGTTAAAACTTAGAATAAAACGTATAACAGCAAAATTGTTCTTGGATGAATGCCCTGTCCTCTTATGGAAAAGGTTTTGAGGCAACATGGCTCCAGTGCTGAGAAAGTGCATGTAAAAGTTGGCGAAAGTAACAATTATTCCGACAGTACCCTTATGGGAAGTCTGAAATCTGCCAAGGGTTAAACTTTTAATAATAACATAAAAAACAGAATTTGTCATACTTTGACTGCTGCAAACAGCTATAGAAAACATTCAGAGCCCAATCAATTAAAAATGGGGGTAAATCGTCACCTAAACTTACAAAATTCTGAAAAAGTGGAGTTTTTTTGGACGGTACCTACTTTTATGCAACCAGAATGTGATAGGGTTAAACTTTACAACCAAACTTACAACAGCAAATATGCTCGGTAGTCAATTGTGAATACGTACATGGAAAGTGTTTGAAATTAAGCCTTTCCAAAATGATAGAAAATGCAACCAAAGTTGGCCAATTTTGGCATTTTCAAACGGTACTCTTATTCTCGCCCTCATTGTGCTTGAGGGTTAAATCTGAGATAAAAAAAAGTAAACAGTAACTTTCTTGCACAGTTGTTGCATCTATCTATACCAAAATAATTGTTACAACAACCTTATAATTAGAGAAATTTGCTCTTGAAGTTGGTCAATTTTGAAGAAAAAAGCTATATTAATGTAATTTTTGGCCAATGGGGGTTAATATTGAAAGATTTGAGTGGTGATTGTGGTGTATCATATTATGCTCTAAATGTGTGGAAAATTTGAGCTAAATAACTGTAAACAGTTTTGAGCCTTTCGAAAAATGGTGAAATTTTGAAGGTTTTGGCTGAATATTTTAAAAAACGAGTTTTCACAGGCATGACGATATGACGATACCACATTTCACTAGACTTTATGACATTACATAAGTATGCCAAATTTGGTTAATATCGTATAGCTTGTTTTTGAGCAGTTCAACAGACAAAATTCACGGAGGAAAAAAAATAATAATAAAAAAAAAAAAAAATAGAGAAGAAAAATTTTGAAAAAGAAGAATAACAAGAGTCTTTCCCAAACTGGGTTTTGGAAAGCCTAATAAATAAATGGATCAGAATGGATTGAATTTTTGTCATTTATAGCTTACTTCTATGATACAAATCAGGAGAATAATTTAAACATATTTTATTTACGTCAAATCAAGGGAATGGGGTTGGGCATATCGCAATTTCAATGGGAAAGCGGGGGTGTGGGTGTCTGAAAATGGCAGTAGAAAAATTGCTCAAGGTGGTGGGTTGGTGTAAAAAAAAGGCTAAACCGAAAAATGGGACATGACGTCTGCAAATTTTCTACTGCCCCCCCCCCCCCCCCCCCCCCCCCCCAACCCCCGATT
This sequence comes from Pictodentalium vernedei, assembly GCA_031216915.1. Classification (NCBI taxonomy): domain Eukaryota; kingdom Metazoa; phylum Mollusca; class Scaphopoda; order Dentaliida; family Dentaliidae; genus Pictodentalium; species Pictodentalium vernedei. Next base: position 68,454,264 of record CM062295.1, on the reverse strand, counting down.
TCGTGGCATTTTAGATTCCCAAGTTATTGTTAAGTCCTGTGTTATATTTTGGGCCACTAATGGGTTTTCAGGTTCAAGTTCTTCTCCGACATTATATCCATCACAAACTATAATATAAAAAAGCAGGGGATATACAAACTGATGTTGATATTTTCGGACAATGGTATTGGATACGCGTGATTGGACACATCAGTATGTTACCAAGTTTAGTGTGGATCATGAATATAACCGGCCCACAAAACTCCGTGCAGGTTTTTCGCACGAGCGCCGCGTTAATGTCTGTGGGGTATACTTTGAAATTTTCATTTGTACCGGACGGGCTTTTTCGGAGGCCTCATTGTTCTTTTCTTGGTATAAACTCGTTCATCAATAGTTTCTGGTCGAAACGTATCTTTTGAGGTATGCGAAGACTAACACGTGACGAACTTTTACGTGTCATTTGCATGTTGGAAGCTGGCAACAGACAGTCTGCAGTGACTTATATTCTCAACTTGATTGGCAGGTTGTGGCCACGCTACCGTCAGACTGGCAATGTTTATGACAGACGTCGGCCAGGTCGTCCAAGGGCAACAACGGCTAACCAGGATCGTTTCATCCGAACCACTGCATTATGTAACCGCCATCAAAGTGCCTCAGAAATTGGATAGCAGCTGCACCGAGAGACAGATGTGCGAGTCAGTGGTCATACTATCCGAAATCGCCTACGCGACTGAATTTGTATGTTCGACGACCTCGAATAATTCCACGTTTCACTGAACGTTACATCGCAGCAAGGCGTAATTGGTGTGGAGCCGGACAGCACTGGGGCAATCGTCGGTAAAGCAAAGTCATGTTTTTCGATGAATCGAGGTTCAGTCTCGACATCCACGACAGGAAAAACAGAGTGTGGCGGCGGCGGGACGAACGATACCATGATGTAACTGTTAGGCAGCACGATCGTTTTGGTGGTGGATCGATTATGGTGTGGGGAGGCATAACCATGACAAGCAAAACAGCATTACATGTCATCCAGGAGTGTGTCATAGGGCAGTACTACTATGACAACACGTTAGCAGCTCATGTGGTGGCATTTGCGCGACGTCACGGCCGTAGAGTTCGTCGATTCATTTTCCAAAGATGACAATGCAAGAGCACACATGGCCCGTGTCGCTACAGAATTCCCCAGGAGCAGAAATTCACTACACTGCTTAGCAGGTGCCTACGTATGACAGTGCCAACAGCCTCCTACCAATGTCCAGGGACTCGACGCTGCACTGCAGGAAAAATGGAATAATATCAGTCAAGCTGATATTGGATGTTTGGTAAGGAGTATACCACATCGGATCCGTGCTTGTCTCGCCAACCGAGAAAGATTTACAAGGCATTGATGTTTTGGACTGAATGTGGTAAATTCTCTGACTGACCGTCCATGTCTTTTACAGCTCAGTGCGTGGAATGTGTGCTTGTCAGACAGCCAACTATCGCTGAAATCATTCCCCAGATGTCACAGTGCAATGCCTCAACTGTCTCTTTGGTGAGAATATAAATATATTTCAGAAAGCAATAAAAAAAAATTAAATAAAAAAAATTAAAAATTAACAAAACAAAATGCATTGCGTATGATGTAAGCGCATTCAGCAGTTGATTAATAAACTGTGTGAAACCATCCGTTTCGTCATATTCCAGGTAATGGCAGCGATATAAATTAATTTTGCAAAACAAGAGGTGATTTCGTTGTATTGTATTACATCTCACACAGTAAATATTTCTGTACGACAGTTTTAGTTTTGTGTCATATACTGGAGTCATTCTCAACACGTTAGTTTTATTTACGTTAATGCACTTCGCTTCTAAATCACTTTGACCTTTGTCTGGTGAACACGACATAAAAAAATTATAACTCTTGAGGTACTCAATCGCGACACATTCCTGACGTACAGCTGATCTCAGTAAATCATCGAATGTCTTATTCAAATTTCTTTTTTGCGTCCACGCAGCAGTCATCAAAGACAACACAGTAATTATCAGGGATACAATGCTTGTGTGATCGGCACGTATCTGCACGTCCACCGGTGTAACATTGGTCATACTTCTCAATAACAGCATACATCATGACGTTATTCAGATTTGTTTTAATACTGCTTGCAACAGATGTGTTTTCGTGGTCCTCGTGAACAACCGAGCACCGATCGCCATGCATGATGTGTGGACATATGAGCTTTCACTGACTGTGGTAAAGTGTCAAAAAGATCCATTGTTGTGTTCACACTTTGCTCGACTAATTTCACCATTCGTGATATCAACAGAATGGAATTTACGATTGAGAGTAACATTTCTGTCATGAAATGTTTCAGTTTGTCTAATGTCCATACCTTGTTTCTTATTATCTGCTGCAGTTGAAACTAGAAGTCCTGTCACGAACTGTGTGCTTATCTAGGCTTAATTGTGCGTAGGAATTGTGGGCAACTGCCATATCGAAAGGCATCCAAAGCACGGCAGGTTCTCCTGGTTACTCATAGCAAACACAGGCAATGTTTCTGCCAATGGATCTCCGGGTTACCCGGAGGTCCATTGGCTGAAACACTGCTTGTGCACAGGCCATATGTACAGGATTTTTTGGGGTGCGGTGGCTCAATAGGTAGAGGTGCAGGCTGCAAGCCGAGAGGTCCTCGGTTCGACTCCCACCTCCGGCAACCGCGTTATGTCCTTGGGAAAGATACTTCATCTACATTGCCCGCGTGGGGCACGGTGGCGTTGTGTACTAAGGCGTACTGCACGTCGATGGTGCACTTGTCGTCAACCAATGCTAACCCTGCTTGTGCGGAGTTAGTATGTTGGGGAGCTGACAGTTGCTCGCCGTTGCTCGGTGATTCGCCCAGGGTACTCCGACTTCCTCCACCCGTAAAACTCTCACGGTCATAATTAGCCATTGTGCATAAATAGGTGACCTTAAACTCCAATAAATAATAAATAAATAAATGTACAGAATTTGAAAGCCTTACTATGGTCATAACGAATGTCGCGCAGATCGACGTGCTATTTATGCACATTTCATTAACAGTACAGTTAAAACTTCTAGTTTTAACTGTACTGGTTTAATCGAGTGAACTGCTCTCCAACTGTTCTTCATAAATCCGTCTCTATCCACATTAGTAAACTACATGGTCATAATATTAAAATCAGAGGAAATATTCTTACGGTGATGAAAATTTATTCATTCTGTAAACCTAGAAGATAAAAAAGTAAGAATCAATTAGGCCTAAAACAGTTAAAAATCTGTTTTTCATGCCATCTCGCCTGGTCCTTTTGCCTCCCGCATAATCCCTTTTTATAACTAACGCAAATTTATAAAACTTATTTTTTTCAGTGCATGCCAAAATGTAGTTGGTACGGGCCATTTTAATTTGGTGCACCTTATTTCCAACACATTGTCTTACATATTGTAAATTGACATATGGTGACTACTAAATATGGAAATGACTTGTTAATTCACAATGGAATTTAAGTTTGCACTGAACATCAAAGATCATTGCTAATGGCAACGTTTTTTGGAAAAATTGGAAGGCAAAAGGCATCTCCGCCTAGTCAGCTCCGTCGAGGGTCACTGTGATTTTTGATGGAGATGGTCGAAAATCAAAAAGCGCCCATCTAGAGGTCACCCCAAACAAGCACACCAGGTTTCACAACGATTCGACCATAAATGTGCCCTCTTGGGTCCCTCTTGTGTCATCTACGTACATACGTACGCACGCTGATGGACAAAAAGTGTGTGACGGCAATAGCTCTGACTTTGTCAAGCTGAGCTAAAAACAAACAATCTACAAATTTACCAAAATTCAGGGCACACTTTCAAAATAAAATTTGTTGAAAATTGAGTAGTTTTAATAATTACTGACTGTCTCTAGTTTTAAGCCTTTACCCAACGCAGACGATTTCAAAATTTATTATTTTAAATATCATTTTTTAATTTTTTTTTCCAAAATTTCAACAAAACCATATCATGTGACCCCTCTTTGGAACGAGCTCGACGAGCTCGTTCCAAAGAGGGATCACATGATATGGATTTGTTGAAATTTTTCCAAAAATAATATTTTTTTCAGCTGCTGAATTTGCGTATTACGCGGGCGGATGACGGCGATTCGTTGGGTAAAGGGTTAATAATGACTGACTGTCTCCATGGAACCAGAATGAACTGGAGTTAATATCAAACGAAGGCAAAAATAGTCAGATAAGTTGGGACAGTATAAGTTACAGGACGTTCAGGTGGCGGATACGGTATCGTATTAGGCGAGGTGAAAACAATATTGGACTAAGTGGTACGCCGAGTCCAATATTGTTTTTGCCGAGCCTCATATTACACCGTATCCGCCACCTGAACGTCCTGTATCGAATATATTATGCCAGCGAAAACAAAATAACAATCAAATTTGAACGCCGGAACATTTTCAAAACTGGTGCAAAACGCTATGTAAGTTGTAACAAACGTGCTCAGTTGTCTCCCTGTTTGTGTATAATTTCCTTGACAACACAGACAACAGCGATAGACGCGTTTCTTCGTACTGTCACTTTGTCTTGAGTGTGCAGAAAATGTCCGAAACGTCCGATTTTATAGAATTCGAACAAAATAAATGTATCTCGCATCTTTTCCTTCATAGCTGTGATTCATTTCTTACAATTTCACGGAGGGACGTTTGATTGTACTGCAATTTCTTCAATATGGAAATAAAAGCACCGCGAAGTGAGGAATTTCCACGTCGAAACAAAATGGCGGTACTGACCTAATACGAGTTTCGTATTAGGTCACCTCGGGCTACAGGTGACCCAATACGGCTCAGTACCGTCCTACTATTCGGGGGCTGTCATTGGCGAATTTCATTAGCTGGCATAATAAGGCCTGATATAGGGGGTACCCAAGAACTGGTGTCCTTGGGCAGTGTTTCTAATGTAAACAAAAACAGGAAGAAAGATTTTTGTAAGAATTACTTGGAATGCCAAAACATTATAAATGACAGGGGGAAAGCAGGAAAGTAAAGAAAACATTGGGCAAACAGGTATAAATAATCATCATTAAATAGTTAACCCTTTACCCAACGCAGACGATGATACCAAAATTTGTTATTTTAAATATCATTTTTTAAAATTTTTCAAAAAAATTCAACAAAACCATATCATGTGACCTCTCGTTGGAACGAGCTCGACGAGCTCGTTCCAACGAGGGGTCACATGATATGGTTTTGTTGAACTTTTTTGACAAATAATATTTTTTCAACTGCTGAATTTGGATATTACGCGGGCGGATGCGGGCGATTCGTTGGGTAAAGGGTTAAACACCAGGGAAAGACCCAATTGAGGGTGACACATGATTCTACAAAAAATGTCTTGATTCTACAATTTTGTAAGTTATTTCTGATAGCAAACACTGTCCTGATGTATTTCTGATCTATCTTCCATCATTCCTATAAACGTTATTGATCTTCTCCAACAAACATCCCTGTGGATCCAGTGTCTGACCCTCCATAAATTGAACTGAATTTTTTTTATAACAAAAAAACTGTCTTCTCCGAGGCCAAACAAAACAATTATTATTTGCGGGGTTAGAAGGCATTTTCTGTACTTTTTGAGCATGCATGGACGTCATCCATAGCGCAATGTTATTTGACTTATTTTCGGATAGTTTGAAGGGGGTGGAGGGGGGGGGGGGGGGGGTAAAGATTAAGTATTTGGCTCAGTGTATGTCAAGGATCTCTGGAGGTCATAAAAATGAATACAGAAAACTGCAAAATTCACTTTAAATCGAACTTTGTGGAATGTACTATTCAACAAGCAGCCATAGCAGATATTGGGTTAAGCCACAAAGTAAATTTAGTTAATAGGCTACGGTACAAACATGGAATGAAAGTGTTTCCAGTTTCCAAACTGATAGACAATAGTAACCAAAATAGGTATTTTTGAACAGTACTCTTATTCTAGGTACCAGTATTCTGAAGTGTTATTTATTTCTGTTTCACGTCCTTGTCATAGTCAAAGCTTTATCATGATACACCATAAGTATAAGGCAAGTTTTGCCAATCATTTATGCTCATGTTTTCCACCTACCGAGGGATTGCTCCCCAATGGCATTGGTTACGGGGTCCTATTTTACCAGTGGAGAGGAAAACAAATCTACTTCAGTCGACACGAAGAACTTCACTTCCCAGGAGTTCATGGTGGTTCTGAAGGCTTAAAGCAGCGAAAAATATTAACAGTAACTTTATTGTATAATTGCTGCTGCATCTGTTTATTGGTGTCCATCATCATTGTCAGCATCATTACCAGTAAAACAGAACTTGCTTACGTAAGTAAACAAGCACTGCTTCACTGCCGTGAAGGTTCTACATCTATATATACCAGGGCGAAATATAAAAAAATGACCCTTAAAATTTGCTCTACTTTGCAGAAAATCATGATTTTTTTTTATGTTTTCTTGCAGGATGAGCTCTTTGGAAGGGCTTATATCTTAACACCTAACTTCTAAAATTTATCATTTTGACTTATTCCGATTTACTCTAAACAATTACTTAATTTAATGAAACTACAATACCGCAACGTTCTGTACATGTGCAAAACATTTTACTGCAAACAGTTAGTTACTTTAACCCTTTCAACCACAGAAGCTGTTTTTTTTTCCGGACGGGTCACAAGCTACGCCATAATGTTATTAAGTGGGGTGGCTACAAGGTAAATGTGTGGTGTAGACCAATCAATATTTTCAACGCGCAGCCCCACATAATAAATATGGACTCTTCCAACTGCTGCTATTGAACTGACATGGAAGTTGAAAGGGTTAATAGTCATTTCAAAGGAGATCAGGATGTTTGGGTTTGGATTTAATGACTGGAAAATATGAGTTCAGAATGCAGCAAATTTCACGAAATTTTTTTGTGGATAATGCTGTCAAAACATGTGGTAGATTATGTGTGACACCAAAACTTATCACAGAAAATTTGTTTCCCTATAACATATGCAAAGGAAAATAGACTAAATCAATCCTGCCCAGGGAAACTGTGTGTAGAAAAGTACGAAATTAATCAGAAAAATTAATTTTGTCTGACGGTACTCATAACTGGTATTTGATACATAGAAGATATCTAATGTTTTCTTGTGAATACCGGGATTTATCTCATGAGTGAGTGAGAGAATTCGTATTTTCACGAGCAGCTTGCTGCTCGTGAAAATACGAATTCTCTCACCCACTCATGAGATAAATCCCGGTATTCACAAGAAAACATTAGATTTTCTTTTTATTATACCCCTTTCATTTGACGCTTCAACTGAAACGATCCAAACCGACGCCCATACCACGCAAGAAATCTGTCTACACAATCAGCTGATCGCTGTTTCCGCTGACACTGATCACATTGGATGTTGTGTACATCCACGTAAAATAGTTTTCAGGATTGTTGGCGAAATGACGTAATTTGTAGCCACAAACAAATTCAGTAAAATGAAATTTCTACTTCATTTTCGCTTCAATAATAATTCTTCAACATTGAATTGAAATAATTCAACAATTTAAATAACTATCAGCGCTTCGACCCGAAAAATATCGATCGCGCAATAAAACATTTTGGCATTCCATCGTGATCTGCCGCGACTTGTTATACTCACCAGTGGAGCGAGAACAACTTTGGTTTGCGCTTGTGAAAATTCATTTGTAAATTTCAAATTCACACGAAATGTTAATCACCGAGGTGTTTGATCTCACTAGTGAGGGGAGAACTCGATTTATTTTTTACCGATTCCTATTATAATTAGACGTTAGCGGTGTAATAAAGTGTGACAGTAAAATAAATTTGTTACCCAATAAATAGTAAATAATTGTATGGAATGCAAAATGGGATGCATGCTTTCTATTTGAAAACACCGAGTAGCGAGTTTGCTTTCTGTTTTTGGACAAATGAGTACAGAAATTAGCCAAATTCACTGAAAATCAATCAGTTCGGACACTACTATTCTTTAAGTGGTCAAAGCATATATTGGGTTAAGTCCCAAAGTATAACTTACAGCAGCGGATTTGATCATTAAGCATCTCTACATATAGCAAAGCAAAGTGTTTGAAATGAACCCTTTCCAAAATGACAGAAAAAGCAACCAAAGTTGGCTAATTTTGGCATTTTCAAACGGTACTCTTAATTCCACTCTCATTGTACGTGAAGGTTAAAACTGAGAGTAAAAAGTAAATAGTAACTTTCTTCTGCAATCATTGCTGATTCTATCCATACCATAATTGTCACAACAACCTTGCAATTAGAGAAATGTGTCTTGAAATTGGTAAATTTTGAAGAAGAATGGTATATTCATGTCGTTTTTGCCAATGGGGGTAAATTTTGAAATATTTGTGTGGAGATTTTGTTGTATCATATTATGCTCCAAATGTTTGGAAAATGTGAGCTAAACAACTGTAAACAATTTTGAGACTTGAGAAATAGTGAAACTTGGATGGTTTTGGCAGAATATTTTATAAGTAAGCCTTTTCACGTATTTGACAATGCCTCATTTCACTATATTTTATGACATTACATAAGTATACCAAATTTGGTTGAAATCATATGTCCTGTTTTTCAACTGTGCAACAGACAAAATTGACGGCGTAAAAAAAAAATAATGAAGTCTTTCTCAAACTGGATTTGGAAAAACCTAACTGGAGAATTGTAATTTGCTGGACAAATGAAGAAAAACATTTGAAAAAAGAATAACCAGACTCTTTCTGAAACTGGGTTTTGGAAAGGCTATAGTTAAAACTAGAGAGTCTTGTCATGAAATGCGCACAAATGGCATGTCAATCTGCGCGTTACTCCATGCGTTATGACCATAGTAATGCTACTAAATTCTGTATATCTGGCCTTTGCACAAGCAATGTTTCAGCCAATGGACCTCCGGGTAACCCGGAGGTCCATTGGCAGAAACATTGCCCGTGTTTCCTATGAATAACCAGAAGAACCTGCCGTGCTTTGGATGCCATTCGATATGGCAATTGCGCGCAATTCCTACGCGCAAATAAGCTTAGATAGGCGCATAATTCGTGACAGGACTTCAAGTTTTAACTGTAATAACTAACTGTTTTCATTTATGCGTCAGAAGCATAACTTATGCCTATATGAGCTCGTTCCATTGAGAGACTCACAGACTTCCACATGTGTGATGGCAATAGCTTATCTTAACTTTATCAAGTTAAGCTACAACAGATTAGTGTTTTTACCAGCCTATATGATATCATGTTAAACGAAATGAATGCACATTACGGAAATGAAGAATAAATCAGTATTAAAAATGTACTGCAATAAAGACTTAGTTACTACCTTTACCTGCAGTAGTAAGTGTATTTTTACTACTAGCTCCAGCTGCCAATGCTGCCCTCTGTTTGAGAAGTGTCCAATCATACACATTGTCATACTGGTGATTCAATGTTCGGAATAATATCCTGAACAGCTGCTGAAGATACATGTAATCAGGACTTTCTACAAACAGTAAACCACGACAATAATTCAAGTACATTGCAAATTCAGCAGGAAAGCCCTGAAAAAGTGCAAACATACGAGGAAACAGTTTATCTACTCTCTTCAAATTACATTTCCAAACTGTGAGTTTCTATCTCAGCTATTTAAAAGTGTTTTACGGGCGCTTCCCCGGAAGTGTGCACCTGTTACCAAAATAAGTGTAAACAAAAATAGTTCTTTTTTACTTCAATCCAATTTACCAAAAAAGGGTTGGGGGAAGTGTTAATGCTAGCGTTGTCATGCGATGTTGAACTATAAGTCATATAATAATCCTTTTATCACTACAGTGAAGTGATCTGGGTCGATGCATCACGTCTCGTTGAGGAAGTCAGATCGCCTGATTAAACTCGCCAGCTTCAGTTCGTTTGATCCAGTGATCTGACCTTCTCGGCTCGTCTTGATACTCTGACCCACGTCACATCACTGTAGCGATAATATGTATTTATCTGCTCTCTTCAAATTACATTTCCAAACTGAGTATCTGTCTCGGCTATTTCAAAGGTGTTTATGTAATCTTGTCACATTGACTATGATAAATAAGAGCGGTTTCTGGATATCATGAATTTATTTATTTATTAAGGTTTTGCGACACTTTAACAGCTCGGGCCATTTTATGTCGGTGACAGTTTTACGAGTGGAGGAAGATGGAGTAGCCGAGGAGAACCACCGAGCAACGACGAGCGGCTGCCAGCTTCCCAACATCGTAACTCCGAATTGAAGCACAGGTAAATGTAGGGTTAGATTGGTTGAAGACATGCGAACCATCGACGTGTAATACGCCTTAGAACACGGCGTGTTCGCGCCCCCTTTGTGATTTGCTCAAGGATACAACGCTCAGAGGGTCACCCATCCAAGGACTAAACGGGCTCGACATTGCCTATCTTCGCTGATCTGACGAGAACCGGTTACCGCAACGCCACCACGCCCCCGAAAATCCACAATAAATGAGGTCTTGTTACAAACCCAAACATTCAATACAATATATGAGAAATGAAAAAATTAACAGCATTGCCTAGTTATATGCCACTTTAAATTATAACATTTGAGAATTGCTTTAGATGTTTTCAGTCTTTAACCCTTAAGGGGTGGATAAGGGTCTTGAATTCCCACCATTCTACAGTATCTATAGGCTTAATGACTTGACAGTGATTTCTAGGTAACAGGCAGCCAAGACTGGACAAGAAACCACTGCTTAGTTAACCATTTCAACACTGGTGGCATCTTCCATGCCAGTTAAAGGACAGAAATTGGAAGAGTCCATATCCATTATTTGGGGGTAGAGCAATTAATATTTTCAACGTGCAGCCTTCAGACTGTACGTTGAAAATATTAATTGTTCTACCACACACGTTCACTTAGTAGCCATCCTACTTAATGAAATTATGACGTATCCTTTCCTAGACCGGAAAAGCGGCCTCTAGTGTTGAAAGAGTTAATTAGTCTATTGTCTGCAGGACCTACTCATGTTAGGGGTACATGTCCTGAGGTCGGAGAAGTCGGAAATTGGCCTTTAAGGGATATACAGTACAGTGGAGGCCACTTACCTGGTTATCTCTGAAATGAATAATCCTGTTAACTGAATATAATTTTGAAACACAAAGCCATTTACCATACCGTCAGTACAAATCTGACCTCTTAATTGCATAAGGGTTATAGAGTAAATTCCTGTTAATTGAATCAAAACTCTTGTAATATGTCACAAAATTATTTTGACAATCACCAAATTCCCCTTGTTTGTTCATAACACTCTTTGGCTCCAGTGAATCCAATATATAGAGAGTAATCGCTTGCCTGGACTGGTTATGTGAAATAATTCGCGAGATGCGAGGGAAGTTGTACAAACACGAGTGCGCAAATGCTCACGAGTGTTTTACAATATAGTCCCTCGCCACGAATGAATTATTATACGTAACCAGTCCAGTCAAGCGATTACTCTGTTTACTACTTTTCATTAATGACGATAATAAAAATTGTTTAACCCTTTGCCTAACGTAACGGCCAAAACCGGACAGCGCTATTCTAAAAATATTGACAATAAATTTTCATTTTTTGTCTCTAAAACATAGGTTATGACCCCTCATTGGAACGAGCTCGTCGAGCTCGTTCCAGTGAGGGGTCATAACCTATGTTTTTGAGACAAAAAATGAAAATAACAGTTATTCAAGAATTGTTTGTTTTTTTTTGGAAAGTGTCGTCTGCTTTTCATGTTAGGTAAAGTGTTAAAAAAACAAATAACAATGAAGTCCCCATTACACCGACGGCAAAGCGTCTTCGTTTGCGCGCACGGATACATGGCCCAATTGTTGATTGCATAATTCACTTGTGAAGTTATCGTTTATAATCAAACCCGGAAATCCCAGTAAATCACACTTTGGAAAGAAATAAATACATTTAATCCTTCATACCTTGTTTGACTGTGCTCCATGAGCGCTGTCAAACAGGATATAATAGAACAAATGTTCAGTTTACCTCTAGAATATACATGAAGGTAAGTGGACAAATCCCCGTTAATTGAAAACTCATGTTAATTGGATAATTTTCACTGACAAAGAGGCTTATCGCTTACGTTCCACTGTACACAAGTTTGTATGATTTCTGTATAAAAAAGAATCAACTATGCATCTGAAGGTTTCATACATAAAACATTTATTTATATTTAATTTTCTACGTTTGAGGTAAAGTTCAACATTTATAGTAGAGCTGGCAGATTACCCAAAAACACAATGTGGTGTCATTTATTGAACATAACTTAAAACCACAACCGTGCAATTCCCCAAAACCGTATGAATAGTCATCATAATGTCATGTGGCTGGACAGTTCACGCCTTCCACAATGACTGTCATAAAAACAAGTGGGGTATAAACAGTGAAACACGTTGCGCCCAAGATTGGTGACGCCAGCAATCGGATTCAGCACATAGAAAACCAACGAACACAAGACTCCATCTCTGAAATAATTTCTATATGAAAGATCAACTGCAGTTTCGTCAGAGACTGCGAGATATTCATCTCGACCTGATCTTGCCCTAACTCTAGATAAAATACACATTAATATTATTTGCATCCAAATGTGGGGCGTGTGACAGTGAGTGTTTGTGTGTGTTGGGGAGGGAACCTTATAGCCCAAGAACATTAGGTTTCACTAGGGAAAAAAATCGGAGAAAGCTGATTTTTTCAGGGAATGTCGAGTACATGTCACTGAACGATTAGACAAAAGTCCCCTAAAATCCCAGTTGAGCTTTTTTTTCTACAGCCTTTTTTCGAAAACGCGTTTGAAAAAAATAAAAAAAAATCGCACGAACTTTGTAACCTCGAATTGATCCAACTGTATTTTTTGTTTACGCGTATTTCGAGCTACATAATGTCTAATATACATTTACCTAGAGGAAAATGTGCATTCTGTGACAATTTCTGCGAAAAAGTATTGAAATTTCACAAAAAAGTATCGGACTTACGCAAAAAATGACGATTTTCCTAACGGATTTGCCCAAAGGGTCGTAGTACAGAACGGGATGTTAGTTGGACAGACGATAAAAAATCCACCACCATTTGAAGACTTTTATCACTGCTTACAAAATAGACATTATGGAAGACCCCCTCTGCTTCTGGCCGAGTTCCCTTTTGGCATAAAATTCGTCAGCATGAGAACTCAACTATTTTCGGGCTTGGGACCGAACAGACACGTCTGTGTCTGGCAGCATTAGATCAATAAATAATATTTACAGAAATTACAAAAATCAATAAATAATATTTACAGAATGTACAAATCAATCAACATGGATTAAGTTACATTGACTATTATCAACGCTATATACAGAAATGACATGACCTATATACATATTATTCATCGAACTCAGAAATTTCCGACACGACAGTGTTTCTGTGGTTGTTACAAGAATCCGAACTGCAATTACACAAACCTGAGCAAGAGAGTCCTGCCTTCTTACACCCACACCTTTTTGTACAAGCACTCTTGCAACCACAACTGATCAGATTCAGTAGGTTATCGGGGGTACATGGCTTTGTGGCTGCAGTCGGTACAAGAAGTCCATTGTCTAGCGACCACCCCCAATCCGTCGGAGGAAGCGAAGTGCCCAGCCATTGTTGGACCTGGAGATAACATCTGTAGACATGTTGTTGTGCAGCATCGCTGCTTGGTGGGAGTGAGGCTACGTCGATGGGTTTATTCAGTTTAGATTTTGCTACATAACGCTTGTAAGTGACATATCTATATTGGTCGAGAGAGGAAACAGTTTTACTCCCGTATAAGATCAGGAGAAGTTGTTCCCCGGCAGCGGCTACTGCACTTGGTGTACTGTCATCCGCCAAAATTGTGTTGACATACTGTTGTGAGTCGCTAGTAACATCGGAGACAATTGTACTGAATACTTTCTTCTTACCAACTCGAAAGAGTGCAGAAGTAGTGTCACAACCACTTATAGAATGTGCTACAAGGAAGTTGCTTCTATGGTCACCCATTTTGGTTGCTATTTCACTAACTGAAACTAGTAAGTTTGGGGTAATGGAATACATCATGTGAATATTACATCCCGGTTGAACTCGAGAGGTAAGAATGACTAACAAGTCTGTGTCTGTTCCCACAACGACAACATTGTTGTCATCTTGAGCGATGTCAAGTGCAGTTTCGGCTATCAGTTCATCAGCATCAGCCTCGGCCTGCTTGGACTGAATATTGATAGCAGATAGCTCCTGCATTAGAAGATCGATCAGTTGGGTTTTGTTCTTGGCATTTGCAAGGAAATCGGATTGGGGTGTGGTGGCTGGTAACTCGGGTGAGATATTGATATCAATGGAATACCTGTCTTTAGATCTACGGGCTTGTTCCATGCCCTTTGTCGACATTGTACAAGCATAACCATCATTTTTTTTTTTTTTTTTTTTATTTTTTTTTTTTTTTTATTAGCAGTTTGCCTCTCACTCTGTATACGCATAAATAAAGGAATGGTGAAGTCCGTTTCATGTGCCCAGCTCAACTGGGCTCCGACCACCACTCGCATCACCAACACATGATTTATTCAAGCTATTCTTAAAAGAAGATAATGGGAATTTACCATGTTGCATTAGAACTTCTTCATTTTTTCTACCCCCTTAGTCTTTCTATTTCACTCTATTTTTCTCTTTCATATCTCAATGCTCTATCTCTTTCCTACATGAGGGAAGGCAGGAAGACAGCCAATCTGGCTATGCCTTACCCTACCAGTATACGAATGAAGTACTGACGGATTTGTAATATAGTGTCAACTGTATTAATATATTGTAAATGTTCTGATTTCATGTACTTTATGTTTAGTCTTTTGTAAATTTGTATGCTGGTGAATAAAATATATATCAAATAAAATATCAAAAACAACCACGACGTTCGCCCCAAAATGTCTCACTAGATAATTGGAATATGATGTACATATGTCCTTATATGACGACTGTTTAGGCCATACAACTGCCCCCAATAAAAATCCACCATCTACAACAAACAGAGAATGTTCTGGGATTTTAGTCTGCTCGGAACGGTATGTTTTGAGGATCTTACCGAGCGTGCTTTTCTGTGTCTTCCTCATTCCAGCAGAATCAAACAATGCTGGTGGTTTCGGGGCGAGTTCATATTTGAGATACTCTTCCATCTCTGCTTGTGACTGAATAACACATGTGATGCGGTTGAACAGAATTGTGGGGTCAATCACTACCTTACTTCCACGGACTTTGATGCTATTTGCCATCGATGCGAAAGACTTCACAGTGTCAACACGTCGTAGTTTGATGCTGTTGAATGTTTTGCTTACAACATTCAATACGCAACATTCACCAATTTTGCGAACTTGGTCACAGTTCACAGTTTCGTCGGCCACAAGCCCGGTCGCTATAGAGACTAATTGTAGAGGATCTCTATTCTGAAAGGGGGAATGCACTCTGAGCCAGTTCAATAATTTGGTGATATCATTGGCATCAGTCAATTGTGAACTTTGACGGAGATCCCGATGTTGTTCGCCATGACCAGTGTGAACATAAACAAAATTGTCGAGAGCATTACATATCGGAAGGCAAAGAGGTAGTCCATGTACCCATTTCGCAACAGTGCTATCGGTTATTCCCCTGCCATGTGTGAGACCACCAGGGAGCTTGAACATTCTCATTAAACACTGCTCTATGGTCTGATCAGAATATATCCCGTCCCAGAATTTATCTGAGCGCCTTATGGTAAAGTAACCTTTCTCAGTGAACAACTTCAAATCATCCTGTTGCATTATTTCTGTTAGCTCATTCATCTGCTGCAAATAGAGATGAGAACTTTTTGCGTATGCAAAATGACCACCTGCGTGAAATACTGGAATCATATTGCGAACACAATATGTGTGGAGTTCCCAGTCGCCTGTGCGCTCTGCTCTCAAGAACAATTGGAGAAGACCTATTTGCTCGTAGTATTGTACCCAAAGCTTTCCTGGGCGTGCACACATTACATGCCAATGCATCTTGAGTGTAGGCGAACACCACATTATGTGATTTAATCGAACATGGAAATTGAAACAATGATGCTATAATACGGTATTTGAATGAGAAAAGTCGATGCCGTTTGAATTTGAGTTTAGGAGGTATGGTTAACATTTCACACGTTTCACCAGTTCATTATGGAATAAATGACTATTGTTATATATCATTATAAAGCCACTGCTTTTCTGCAATTTTTGCTATATAATTTAACTCCCAAAGTAGTCGTAGATTTGATTTAATGGACGTTGTGTACCGTTGTGTCTTTGAAAACAATAAATTTTTTTTCGTAATTTTGTACATTTTCGTGAATATTTCACCATTGAGTGTGAGGATTGGTACAAAGTTGGCATTTTCTGTTGGGGATATGTATTCTCAATATAATTCAGCACGATATTTATGATTCTCACCCTACTACGGCGAATAAGAATGAGAAATATGGAGCTGGGTCGAATTTTTTTTAAATTTTTTTTTTCATAAAAAAAACGCTATAACTAAAAAAGCGCAACTCGGATTCGCGGGGACTTTTCACACTTTATCCGCAATGTGTGTCCCGGAAACATATAAAAAAATCAGCTTTCTCCGATTTTTTTCCTTACTTTCTCGTTTTTATGTCTAATGTGCCTGGACTATTATTGCAGAAATGAATTAGGGTCTTTAAACTTCATAAACATTGTTCTGTGTGGCGCGTGCTATCCGTATTGCTTCAGCTACAAACTGATGGACCTGTCAGCAGATCACAGCCGAAGAAACAGGAGCAGGAACAAGAGGTGTGCATCGGAGATGCAGGTGTCGGGTTGTGGTAACCATCGGAGAGTGTTGCATGTCCATAACCTGGTTATCAATCACATGCCGGTCGTCAAATCTGGAACCTTTGTTCAATTTATAATGCTAACAAGTACAGATTTCGTAAAATTACTTAATTAAGGCCTATAACTCAGTAACAAAAAGTCGATGTGCCAGTTTTCGAACTCTCTTGAGATATTATTCCAAATGACCTACAAGGCAAATTTTAGTCGTATTTGTGCACGTTTCTTCAAGTTATTGCACTAACAACAGGGGGGGGGGGGGGGGGGGGGGGGGGGGGGGGGGGGGGGGCACTAAAATTTGACGTCCTATTTTTTAATCGGCTACTTTTTACATCCACCCACCCACCCACCCACCCACCCACATCGTGCAAATTTTCTACTACCGTTCTCAGACACCCACCCACCACTCTCCTATTAAAATCCAAAATAAACTTATAAGCTTAGTAGGCACAGCTGTCTTTAGGGGGTTTTCATAATGTTCTTAAACTGGTACCACCCATTTAAACCTCTGTGGGCTGCTGTGGGCCCCAATCTACAAACGACAAGCTGTTCATTATCAGGCTTGGCCAGAGCAGGTGTACATATACGGGAACAAATTTTCATTTGAATTGTTCCCAAAATATTGTCTGCACATTTTCTACATTCAGAACAAGACACCCACCCCTACTAACGTGTGACATTTTCCCAGATAAAGCTCAATATTCTCGTATATAAAGCCCCCTAATGTTGTATTTATGTTAAGAGTGTGATGTACAACATCATCTTTAAGGTTTGAAACACAAATGATGGTATATATTAGCTGATATATTGATATATTTTTAAAAAATTCAAAAAACTGCACAAGTTGGAAATGCACATTCTTTGGCGCACTCAAGAGACCCACCCACTCCCACGTCACATCTTGCAAATTGTTGGTGCCCCCCCCCCCCCTCCCCCCCCCCCCTGCTAACAAGCTCAAAATTCATAATGAAAGTATCTACGACACTGCAACTTAACTTAACTGTGTATAGTGTTTGATGGAAAGGAGGGATAATCTTCAATGTTTATGAAAGGATTATGAAATAAGACAAGAATTGTGATAATTGAGAATATGTTAATTTCTGTTCCCAATATGATGTGGTTTCAATAAGAATAATTAGAGGTGTAGATTGTACTAAAGAATTGAGGCCTGGGTTAATGTGGCCCTGACAGTTAATGTATGTCAACCAAAGTTACCAAGTCACAGTAAAATCATGCCAAAACGAGTCATCCTACCAAGTTACCATAAAATCCCTTCATAAAGGTAATTCATAGACTTTGCTAAAGGAATTTTGACCATCACGACTAAAATACGATGTTCTCATCTGGATATAAAACCGAGTGATCCTACCAATTTGCAATGAAATTCCTTCATAAATGCAACCTGTAGACTGTGCTAAAGGAATCTCAGCCACGTGCCCCTGAGGCCGTTGGTCGACTGAATCCAACCAAAATAAGCCGTTCGCATCTAGACATTATACAGAGTCATCCTACCAAGTGAAATGAAATCCCTTCATGAATACGAACTGTAGACATTGCTAAAGGTTTTCAATTTTCGAATCCACGCGACCGTCACGGTTAACAGATTGCGACCCAAATGCAACATTCTCATCTAAAAATGACCTCGAACCTGCACATGAACTACACGAATTCGCCAAGTTAAGTTAAAAATTGACTAATTAAGGCCCATAAGACTAATGAAAAATCAAGCCAGGCCAGTATTCAAACTCGCTTGAGATGTTATTGCAAAAGACCTGTACAGCTAATATTAGTGAAATCGAAGAACATTTGTTCAAGATATTGCGCTAATAGTGTGAGGATGCCAGGACGCCCACCAGCCGTCTTCAAACAGATCGTGGTTGTTCATAGAATGTTAATGTTTCTTTTGTACATATTATACATGATAATTAGAATAACTTTTAAAAAAATTGTTTGAACATACTCAACACTGTGCACAAGCATATGTACTGGTAACTGGAAAGCCAGTTGAAAAAGGCGGAACAGCCGGTGTGTTTTTTTCTGTAAAACACTAAATGCATATTTTGGAGATAAACATCTCTTGCTGAGTTAGACGTTTGGGAATTTGACTATGGAAAACCATTTATCCATAGTCAAATTCCTGAATATCTAACGAAACACGAGACGTTTTCTCCGTAGTAATTCCTGTCATTGTTAGAAGTGAACAAATTCTCTAAACCCGTTTTATTTGAAGAGAAACAATTAAAATCGTCCTTTTCGATCTCGGTCTATTTGCCATGATAGAATTTAGTGTTCGATTCGTGACTCGAGTTACATAAGAATTCCCAAGACAGAAGGGAGATCATTCAGTTTCATATAAACAACTCTATAGAAAATATATTGATTTCATTTCCCGAGTAGTATTCACACCGTAGCATATGTTTACGTAACTGGAAAGGCAGTTGTTGAAAAGGGCGGAACAGGCGGTGAGCTTTCTTCTGTAAAATACTACGTGCATATTCAGGACATAAACATTTTTGGGTTAGCTGCGCATTCTGGAATTTGACTATGGAAAGCCATTTGTGAACTCTCCCTGAAGGGGTGAGTTAACAAATGGTTTTTGATGGTCAAATTCCTAATGTCTGACGAAACAAGGGATATTTATCTCCACTGTAATTCCTGCCATTGTTAGAAGTATAACAAATTCTCTAAACCCTTTTTATTTGAAGAAAAACATTTTTAAAAAATGTCATTTTCGACCTCGGTCTATTTGCCATGATCGAATTTACAGGATGTGTTCGATTCGTGACTTGGGTTACGAAAGAGTTCCTAAGAGAGAAGGGAGATCATTCAGTTTTATTCTGAGGTGTGACGAAATTAAGTGACAGAAGAAATAAGAAATAGTTTTCAAATTGAAAATCTATTCCTTTTGTTGATCAGAAAATAGCAGTTTTTCTGTCAGATTGAATTAATCTTTCACCGATTGTCTTTCTACATGTCACATACAAGGCCTACATCACAATCCAAAACACTGCATTTTCAAGTTACGGTAATTGACCTACAGTTAGAAAGTAACAAATATTTGGAAGTAACACTCAGAATATGTGAAACAGAATCAGAATCTCTTGAAAATTTTCAAATTAATACTAGATTTGTTGAGTGAATACAGGATGGCGGCTAACAACCGTTGTCATAGAAAACAACTCCGGGGTGTGTTCGATCTGTGAGAGGGGCGGTTTAGTGCTGTTGCTGAGGCGTAGCGTGAATGCAGACATGTTCTAATTCACCTGCTCCAAGCAACTAGAGCACGGTAAGAGTGAATTTATCTGAGATTACAGTACGGAGCAAACAAGCTCTCAGCCAGTCAAATTACGGGTTCAGAAAGAAAGATGAGGTCAATTATAACTGATGAATTACAATGATAGATAGTTCCATTTTTGGTTTAGTCATTTCCAAATTCTTTTTACCCTGACGTTAGGATGAATGTGAAATTCAACAAAGATTCAATCACATTCTATGCCACAGAATTTTCATTGGACTTCTGATTGGAATGTATTCAGTAGACAGAATGATCGCATTTTAAAGTAATGGCAATTTATATAGGGGTACTAATTCATTTCTTACAAATTGCGATCATTTTTTTTCATACGACGGGAAGATGTCCTCGTTTCATACAAGATATGCCTCATATGAGTGCTTTAGTGATAACGTTTGGGACCGTATCCTTATTTATATGCACTCAGTAACAAATTATTGTGTGAAAAAACTTGTAATTATTTTCCAGTTCAGTGGTGTAGCTAGAATTTTATAATTAAGATGGCCAACTACACGTACGTTTATCAATTTTCTGGGGGAATGATATGCTATTCCATCCTGTTCTTGATCTTTTTATTCGTGATTTTTGTTTTCACTTACTCACACGACATGCTTTTATAAAT
This sequence comes from Pictodentalium vernedei, assembly GCA_031216915.1. Lineage (NCBI taxonomy): Eukaryota > Metazoa > Mollusca > Scaphopoda > Dentaliida > Dentaliidae > Pictodentalium > Pictodentalium vernedei. The sequence goes on along the minus strand of CM062295.1, from coordinate 68,433,525 downwards.
GGAAAGCAATTTTCTTCAATTTATTGTCTACTGAGTCCACAAGCAGCACTTTACAATAACACATTTTTTGCTCTTAAAGGAAATTTGCCCATCAAAGAGGATCTCATTTTAATCTTTTTGTAATTGTTCTAGAGTTTGAAACTGGTCTCATATCATCTGTAGGCTGATTGTGTGGAAGCCGTTCGAAAACTATGTGATCGGAAAGCACTAGTGTCTATGCCAACTTGTGCCATTATAGTTGGTAACCACCGAGCAATAGTACTTTCCCCGACTGGGTGATATGGTTGACAATAACTGATGAAAAATGCACTTGTTGTAGGCTGCCGCCTCAACTTGATAGTCCGGTTCAGATATGCCCTGGTATAGGTAAACACACATAACCTCCTATCAGCTGGAAATGCTGGAGTTTTACCAGGTTTAGACTGTTTTAACAATGAATCCATATAAAACAGACACCATACTCTTTATGTCCATTAAATGAATAGATTGGCATCCGAAATAAACACGTAAGGCAACCACATTGAAAGTTAAATGTTTGAGACTTAAACATTTGGCAGGTGGAAGTCTTTTCAGATAACTTAAAAAGGACATCCACATCCCAGATGTCCTTGTACCGGCGAAATGTGGGACGTTTAACAAAAACACTTCGTATAAATCTTTTAATAAGAGGATGAGTCCCAAGTGTCTCTTGGGCACCTTCCAGTTCTACTGCCGCAGAAAGAGCCGACCGTGCCGTATTCATCTCACTGTAGTAAAGTCCATTCTCAAACAATTCAGTCTAAACAATCCAGATTTTTTTACAGGAGCTCAGTCTATCGCCCTGCAAAGTTAAGCCATTTAGCCAAATAGGTTCTATATTGCTTCCGTGTTGAGGAACGCAACGAGGTCGTGATAAGGTCTTGAGTTGGCAATGGAACTCCTCGAACGAGTGAGTTGTTCCCTGTTAGCAGACAAGCCATCAACTGAAGATGTGGAGATAGTGGGTGAATTAGTTCCCTGTTGGATGGGAGTTGTAGAAGTTGTTTCCCCTGCAGTAGGGTAGGACTGGATAATCTATTAACATTGAACTTAAAACTGGAAACCACGTTTATGCCCTCCAAGCTGGTGCCACTAAAAGAAGTCTGGTTAGATCCACCTTCACTTTTCACAAAAGTGGTCGAATGACACTGAAGGGAAGGAGAACATGCAGTATGGCCGCCGTGGACAGGTCACTTTCCACGGGTGGGCAGTACTTCCACAGACGCAATAATATTAGATTCCAAATACTAATAATAGGATTAATCATCACAAATTTAATTAATGAAGCACTGGTTTGCGAATCGGTGCTTCATTAATTAAAATTTTGCTGCTGGTGATTTTTGTAACCTGGTAAACGCATGCGTGGATAATACTGCCCACGTGTGGATTATGACCAGTCCACGGTGACTGTACTGTACATGTATTGATTTTCCCACGCGAATGTGAAAGCATCTACTCCCAAAGCCCCTGAATCAGGTAGCCATGATACATACGCTGTAAACTGATAATTTTGAAGAGGGGCAAATAAAGCCATATCTGGTTGTCCCCATTTTTTAACAATCTATTGGAACAGTTCCGGCAGTAGCTGCCACTCTATTCGATCATGTTCTCGACTTTTTCTATCAGATACTATCGCATCCTGGGATATACGACACAGAGAGCCAAAGGTTCGTTTGATACACCGCTCCCATATTGCTTTGATAAGACCTCTGCAAGCCACTGAGTGAGTTCCCCCATGTCATTAACATAGGTAACAGCGGTGATAGGATCACTGAAGGCCACTGAGTGAGTTCTCCCATGATATTAATATAGGTAACAGCTGTGGTAAGATCATTCAAAGCCACTGAGTGAGTTCCCTCATATTATTAACATAGGTAACAGTTGTGGTAAGATCACTGAAAGCCACTGAATAACTTCCCCCATGTTATTAACATAGGAAACAGCTGTGGTAGGATCACTGCAGGCCATGGAGTGAGTTTCCCCGTGTGATTAACATAGGTAACAGCTGTGGTAGGATCACTGCAGGCCACGGAGTGAGTTGCCCCATGCTATTAACATAGGTAGCAGCTGTGGTAAGATCGCTACAAGCCACTGAGTGAGTTCCTCCATGTTATTAACATAGGTAACAGCTGTGGTAAGATAACTGAAGGCCACTGAGTGAGTTCCCCCATGTTATTAACATAGGTGACAGCTGTGGTAAGATCACTGAAAGCCACTGAGTAAGTCCCCTTATGTTATTAACATAGGTAACAGCTGTGGTAAGATCACTGCAGGCCACGGAGTGAGTTCCCCGTGTTATTAACATATGCAACAGCTGTAATAAGACCACCGAAGGCCGCTGAGTGAGTTCCCCCATGTTATGAACATAGGTAACAGCTGTGGTAGGATCACCGAGAGCCACTGAGTGAGTTTTCTCGTGTTTTTAACATAGGTAACAGCTGTGGTAAGATCACTGAAAGCCACTGAGTAAGTTTCCCCATGTTATTAACATAGGTAACAGCTGTGGATTGATCACTGCAGGCCACGGGGTGAGTTACCCGCATTATTAACATAGGTAACAACTGCGATAAGATCACTGCAGGCCACTGAGTGAGTTCCATCATGTCATTAACATAGGTAACAGCAGTGGTAAAATCACTGCAGGCCACTGGGTGAGTTCCCCCATGTTATTAACACTGGTAACAGCCGTGGTAAGATAACTGAAAACCACTGAGTGAGATCCCCCATGTTATTAGCATAGGTAACAGCTTTAGTAAGATCAATTCAAGCCATTGAGTGCGTTCCCCATGTTATTAACATAAGTAACAGCTGTGGTAAGATCACTGCAGGTCACTGAGTGAGTCCCCCATGTTATTAACATAGGTAACAGCTGTGGTAAGATTAATACAGGCCACTGAGTGAATTCCCCCATGTTATTAACATACGTAGCAGCTGTGGTAAGATCACTGAAAGCCACGGAGTTCCGCCATGTTATTAACATAGGTAATAGCTGTGGTAAGATCATTGAATGCAACTGAGTAAGTTCCCCCATGTTATTAACATAGGTAACATCTGTGGTAAGATCACTTCAGGCCACTGAGTGAGTTCCCCGTGTTAATAACATGGGTAACAGCTGTGGTAAGATCACTTCAGGCAACTGAGTGAGTTCCCCTATGTTATTAACATAGGATACAGCTGTGGTAAGATCACTGCAAACCACTGAGTGAGTTCCCCCGAGTTATTAACACAGGGAACAGATGTTGTAAGATCACTGCAGGCCACTGAGTGAGTTCCCTCGTGTTATGAACAAAGGTAACAGCTGTGGTAAGATCACTGCAAGGCACTGAGTGAGTTCTCTCGTGTTATTAACCTAGATAACATCTCTGGTAAGATCACTGCGGGCCACTGAGTGAGTTCACCCATGTTATTAACATAGGTAACAGCTGTGGTTAGATCACTTCAAGCCACTGAGTGAGTTCCCCGTGTTATTAACAGGTAACAGCTGTGGTAAGATCACTGTAGGCCACTGAGTTATTCCCCCCCCCCCCCCCTTGTTATTAACATAGGTAACAGCTGTGGTAAGATCACTGCAGGCCACTGAGGGAGTTCCCCCATGTTATTAACATAGGAATCGGCTTTGGTAAGATCACTGCAGGCCACTGAGTGAGTTCCCCCGTGTTATTAACATAGCTAACAGCTGTTGTATTATTCATCTGAACCTGGATATGAATATAACGAAGTGAAGAACACAATTATTGAAGAGCCGAAAAACAAGCTCTCAATTGGAGCCAGTTGAAAAACTTGGTGGACTCAAATGGTGTCCATCTGTTCCCGGTGGTAATGCCGCCGGCCACTGACCCCCTCCCCACCTCCCAGGCAGATTTTGCTGCATCTGTCTGTAGAATGCTAGTGGGGATTGGGTGTGTAATAACATTCTTTTGAAACTTGGCATTCTTTTGTCACCAAACAATCTTGACCTTTGATTTGCTGGAAAATGTCATAGCTTTATCAAAATTCCCTGTTGTGACTGCTAAGTTTGTCTCAATCCCGACCTGTCAATGATGTAATGGTCCGTACTGAACCCCGGGGCACAGGGGCACCATCACACGGACCAAACGCGCCGCTGCCCGAATTGAAATAACTGGACTTGCAAGTGCCTGAAGACAAAGCACCTGGGGACTTTGGAATTTCTCGTCTGTAATGGTAACGGTCATATCACATGAATTCAAAATAAAACCCAAATGTTCAATAGTGTCGAAGGTTTAGTGATCGATTTTTACAGTGACATTGCAAAACCCAAAGACGTTATTGACTGGTTGGTATAATTAATGTTCTGCAAGCATAAATCTTCAGATGAAACTGTCAGAAACACATTATACAGATAATCAATGGATAGAAAGCCCTGATATCTAAGGTGGGCAAACACAGGTTTCGGTAAGTTTGTGAAAAGCAGAGGGGCCGAGACCAAGCCCAATGGGCAGCACACACAATTTGTCATTGTACTTGAACTTTTAAGATTTTTGGTATTCCTCTGACATTCGAACAGAATATTATGCCTGAGAACGATCTAAACTTGCCATGAGCCAGTTATGTTGCAGCAGTTTGCATCTTTAAATGTTCATATTTGACATTACGTTTCTTCAAATTTAAAATCATTTGAAGTTTTCCATTCCGTTTTGGACGGGAGAAAAATATTGGAAATAAAATGTCTCTTTTCCCAAGAGCACTCCACAATTATACCTTTTGCCCAGAAGGATTCAATATGATCTTTTACAGCCTAGTGTTCGTTGGCCAAATACGTTTTTTGTTTAGGATATGAAAATTGGAGAGGCTCACTGATACAATCAATCTCACAACCTTCAACCAAATTAAGGAACTGCCCTCAGTACAAGTATCACTTACTGTCACGGAATTAACGGAATTAATATGGTTTGGCCTAACTGTTGTATTGTTAGTGGACTCAGTGACATACCTGCATTGCGCTGAAGCGTGACATTGATTGACAGTGTGTAACGGTCGAGATCGAGTGAGGCAGTTAGATTAATAAATGCAATGAAGTAAACAACGCACGTTATTTCTCCACATTTTGGTCCCTCGAGCCGTTTTCAAGATGGAAAAAAATCTTGCAACCTTAGTGAGAAAGCGAACTGCATACCGAGGTCATGTAAACGAAAACATCACTCAAGTCTGTGTGATCCCTCTCGAACTGATATTAATTGTGATCCAATTCAGCGACCACCCGCACACGAACTTTTTGCATCAGCTACCAAATTAAGAGAACCCAACAACGTGATGGAAACAATTCAAGATAGCAACACTTTCCTAAATGATAGTTCTTGTGATTCAGCTATCCTCATAACGGCCTTAGGTGAGGTTGCGTCTCCGTCGTGTTGTGTACCGTCCAATATACTATTTGACGATGGTTCTCAAAGCTCTTTCATAACACAGCATCTAGCCACAAAACTCCATCTAAACCCGATAGGCAAGCGGGAATTAACTCTTTCAGCTTTTGGAACTCAATATCCTCAAAGAAGAATACTTGATATTGTTACTGTTACAGTTTTATGTGACACTGAAAATGTTGATATGGATCTTTTAGTTGTGCCACACATATCAACACCTTTAAATATTCGTCATCTTCGTGACATTCGCAAGTATGAACACCTCAGAAATTTGAAACTAGCTCATCCCGTCACCAGATCCGATTCTTTTGAGATTGACATTTTAATCGGTTCTGATCAGTATTACAATTTTGTCGACGGTACGCAGATTCGTGGCGAGTCGGGACCCATAGCAATTAGTTCGAAACTTGGATATTTACTCGCGGGTCCTACAAAATCAATTAACATTTCGAACACTGTAATGTTGAATGTGACAACAAATCATTCACCAGAAAATTCTGCTATTGAAAAATTTTGGACTTTAGAAACAATGGGAATCGAACATGCGGTTAATGATACTGAAAATTTTCTCAGTCGTTACTGTGATTCTATTGAATATCACAACAATATCTATGTTGCACCGTTACCGTGGGCTAATAACCACGATGCCTTACCTACAAACTTTGATATTTCCACCAAACGAACAAGATCAATGATTCATCGTTTGTTTAAAAAACATGAACTCATTTCAATTTATGATCAATTGATCAAGGAACATTTGAGGCGTGGTTTTATTGAGAAAGTACCTATCTTTGATTTGAAACCAAGTAAAGTTGATTGTCACTACGTGCCGCATCATGCTGTTTTCAAAGAGTCGGTAACCACACCTATTCGGATAGTGTTTGACTGTAGTTGTAAAAATCACCCGAACAGTCCAAGTCTCAATGATTGTTTGGTTACAGGTCCTGCATTACAGAATGACGTGTCGTCTATTCTATTGAGATTTCGTCTTCACAGATACGCTGCGATTTCAGACATTGAAAAGGCATTCCTTCACATCGAACTAGCAAAAAAAGATCGCGATTTCACTCGTTTTTTGTGGTTATCGAATCTGGATGACCCGAATTCGGACTTCGAGGTTTTTCGCTTTCGAACAGTCCTGTTTGGTGCACGATCTTCGCCGTTCATTCTGAACTGTACAATTCTCAAACATTTAATGACTCATTCTACTAATACTGCGAAGCACCTACTGCAAAACGTGTATGTTGACAATTTCATCACAAGTTTCCCTTCAGAATCAGAATTATTAACCTACTTCCACCAAACAAGGGATATAATGGCAAAAGGGAACTTTAATGTCCGAGCTTGGTCATCAAATTCACACAAAATAAGGAACGCCGCTGAGAAAATGGATGTTTTGAATTCTGAATCAGTCGTATCTGTTCTTGGCTTGAAATGGAATGTAAATACAGATACTTTATCATTACCTTTCAATTTGAGAACTGATGAATTACAAGTAAATCATACAAAAAGAGAAATTCTCCGAGATATTTCTAGTATATATGATCCACTTGGGTTTATCGGGCCCGTAACAGTCACAGCAAAGATGTTTATGCAAAAGCTGTGGATGGAGGGACTAGAGTGGGATCGGCTTGTAAATAGTCAGTTGTCTTATGAATGGAATCAAATAAAAAATGAGCTTCTGAGAATTCACCATGCAACGTTTCGACGTAATATAAATGACAACATTTCCGATTATCACAATTTAGATTTACATACATTCTGTGACGCAAGCTCGAAAGCGTACGGTAGTGTGTGTTACGGTGTATTTCCTGGTTCATATGAAACTCACTTTCTCATGTCTAAAAATCGGGTTGCCCCATTGAAGGAACTGACTATACCACAACTTGAACTGTTAGGGGCATTGCTAGGCGCGAGACTTTCTTCTCACATAACAAATAGTTTCAAAGACATTAATATTCGTCATTATCTGTGGACTGATAGTACTACAGTTTTGTACTGGTTAAATTCTACAAAGCAGTTGCCCATTTTCATAGCAAATCGGGTAAATGAAATCAGATCACTCACAGATGTTGTAAATTGGCATTATTGCCCATCCGACCAAAATCCCGCGGACCTTCTTACTCGTGGTTCTTCTTGTGAAAGTCTTATCACCGCAGGTATATGGAGGGATGGCCCATCTTGGATTTCAAATCAATCGGAATGGCCCATTATTGACCATGGTATTATGTTAAATGTAGATACTTTGGAGTTTGATTCAACTGATGACAAAGCAGAGGTATCGTCGGAAAGAAATATCCTCACAAATGTTGTAAATAATCATAAAATTACTGTTATTGACATTTCGAGATTTTCGACATTCGGTAAAGCAAGGAGAATGACAGCCTACGTACTTAGATTTATCAACAACGCAAAGGTCTCAAAACGCATTACCGGCATGCTTTCTTTGCAAGAACTCAAAATTGCTGAGCTGCATTTGACTCGTCAGTGTCAACGTGAAAGTTTTCTGAGATTTTCGAGGAATTAGCTACTTCTACATCATCTCACAACAAACCAATCATTCAACAACTTCGGCTGTTTTTGGACTGTGACAATGTCATTCGTAGTGGTGGTCGCATAGGTAATGTTGATATGGATTTTGATACCAAGTTCCCCATTTTATTACCCACTCGGCGCCAATGGACAACACTATTAATTCGACATTTTCATCTTCTAGCTTTACATGCTGGTGTCAATCAGACAGTTTCTGCTATAAGACATAAGTTCTGGATTCCTCGTATACGTCAAATCGTAAAACATGAACTGCGTATGTGTGTGCCTTGTAAGAAAGTTATCGGTGCACCATTCGCTTCAGCTCCTATTCCACACTTACCCGAGGACCGAGTCAGTGTAGAAAAAAGACCATTTGAAGTCACAGGAGTGGACTTCTCTGGGCATCTGACGGTACGTGATTCACCAAATAAAGTTTACATTTGTCTGTTCACATGCGCCAATACCAGAGCCGTACATCTTGAATTGATGCTAGATCTCACCACAGATTCTTTTTTGAGATGTTTAAGACGTTTCACTGCTCGACGTGGGCTACCAAACAAAATTTTCTCTGATAACGCATCAACGTTTGAAAGTGCTGCAACATTTATTAAAAAATTGATGACTGATGATCGTTTTCATTCAGAATTATCTGACAAAAATATTAAATGGACATTCATTCCAAAGAGGGCCCCCTGGTTTGGTGGCTTTTGGGAGCGATTGATCGGAGTGACAATAACAGTCTTGAGGAAAGTACTTTGGCGGAAACTCGTCACATATGATGAACTTTTCACTATTGTTACTGAAGCAGAGGCGACAATAAATGATCGTCCATTGACATATGTATCATCAGATATGACTGATCTACAGCCAGTGACACCCTCCTCTCTCATGATTGGTAGAAACTTACTCACTCTACCGACGCTTTGTAATGATGACGATGAATTGACTGATCCTAGTTATGACGAGGACAATCTCAAGCGTGTATCAAAACGTCTCTCACATATTCTGAAGGAATTTCGCAGTCGTTGGAAATCCGAATATCTTCTGTCTCTCCGAGAACATTTCAACAAGAAAAAGACTCAAACCTACTGCAATAAAGTACAGGTTGGAGATGTTGTGCAAATACACGATGATTGTTCTCGCTCTCGTTGGACACTTGGACTAGTAACAGAATTACATACAGGACACGACAATCACGTTCGATCCGTCACTCTACGTACTTTGAACGGCCTGACAAATAGACCCATAGTAAATCTGTACCCATTAGAAGTTCGAGCGACAGAATCTGTCTCCAGTACTTCGAATCCAGTTGTCAATATCACCGACAAACCAAAGCGAGAACAACGAAAGACGGCAATACAAGCTACAGCAAGGATATCAGACATTCTCCGTAATTGACTGTATATATGTTGTGTTCACTACATTTCGCCGGCGGGGGAGGATGTCATGGAATTAATATGGTTTGGCCTAACTGTTGTATTGTTAGTGGACTCAGTGACATACCTGCATTGCGCTGAAGCGTGACATTGATTGACAGTGTGTAACGGTCGAGATCGAGTGAGGCAGTTAGATTAATAAATGCAATGAAGTAAACAACGCACGTTATTTCTCCACACTTACACAATTTATCCTTTCCTTTTGAATCCTGTTGGAGCGAGGTCCTGAATTTCTGAGTGTGCTGATGGATACCTTCCCGTTAGGGGAGATCGGTATGCTAAAAATGACCTCGACTGTCCCTCTCTGCCTGGCCCGAGTTTATTATAAGGTTCCATCCGGAATTTGGTAGAAGTTTTCTTTGGCCACACAGCTTTGTCAATTATAAGGTTGGCCTGAAGTCCTTAACTTGCTTCAGAAAGTCCTCATTAGAAAGAAATTTTCCAACTGGACCTGAGTTGTTTCATAACGATTTAAACTAGTTTTGAGTTTTGGATAGAAAGCAAAGCGGCGCAAATCTAGCTCATGCGATGCATCGGCAATTTGGCTCACAACATCAGAAGGTTTTTTCGAGTCTGTCCTCCTGGGGGGGGGGGGGGGGGGGGGGGGGTGTACTGGCACTTCGTCCCATTCTGTCGAGCTTTCAGCGAATGAGTGTAGGAGTCACGATACATGTACAGTTAAAACTAGAAGTCCTGTCACGAACTGTGCGCTTATCTAGGATTAATTTCGCGTTTGAATTGCGAACAATTGCCATATCGAATGGCATCCACAGCACGACCGGTTCTTCTGGTTACTCATAGCAAACACTGGCAATGTTTCTGCCAATGGACCTCCGGGTTACCCGGAGGTCCATTGACTGAAACATCACTTGTGCACAGGCCATATGTACAGAATTTGATAGCCTTAGTATGGTCATAACGCGTTGATTAACGCGCTAATCGACGTGCTATTTGTGCGCTTTTCGTGACAGGACTTCTAGTTTTAACTGTAAGTCTCCTTAATAACGACTTTTCAACTCGTTGAAACATGGCGTCTTTAGTGGTTGCCTCTCTAGAGACCACATTGAAAATTTCCTGGTTAACCCGAACCACCTCTAGCCGAAAACAATTTGCTGGTGTAAGACTTTTTGTGAAATAGAATCTCGAGTGTCCTTCATAGCATTGGACAGTAATTTTGTGACCACATTAGACAAATTTGAATTTATTTCTGGCCATCAGTTTCGGACAGAATAGCTGCCTAAGTTTTTCTAGCACCGAAAAATTTGATGAGGTCCCCGCATCATCATAAATCTCGTCAATGACATTTTCAAGGATGTCCCCGGGATCGTCTGGCTGTGATTGCCCATCAATGAAACGTAGAATAGCAGCCACAGTCTGCTGCAGTGAAGAAACAGATTTCTTACACTCGCCGAATCTAAATCATCTGGCTTTTCCAGAACCTGCTTATCATTAGTCTTCGTGCTGGGTTTCTTGCCTTTCCCCTTCGGATCGGTAACGGTCACCACAGCAGGCGATTTCCCCTTCGGATCGCCATTCCTTACAGACGTGGACGATTCCTTGGATTTTGAGGATACATACTTATCCGACTCAACCGGCGAAAATTTTTCAAAAATATTATCCAAAACGGGATTCGAAGAATTCCCCAAAGAATGTCAATACACAACGTTATCAATGCTTTTGGACATGTTGATGATTTCATCCAATATCTAGCGAAAAACACAACACATAAAATTCACTAAACACATGTTATCGCTTATGCACACAAAAAAGGATGTTGCTTAGCGCATGCGCTCTCTGCTTAAGGCATATGCCGTGATGAGGGAGGGAGAATTAGGGCTGCTGTTGATGCTTTATTCCCAATAAATCTCTGGAATCACAATTTTACTGAGTCACATTGAACCAACAACAGTGTTGAAGGTTGGCATAAAAAAAATGAATAGAATTAATTCTTTCGCTGCCAGCCGCCACCAGAAACAGATTCCCCAGTGCCATACATTGTTGGTAATATTCCTGTATTTAGGGTATACATGGGTAATGTCAAATATCTCACCAATCACTTGGAGCAGAGAGTTGAAACTTCCCAGGTAGTTGCATAGAGCGATGGCCTATACATAGCCGTTGAATTAACTTCACATGGGTAACATGATTTTACAAAAAGTTTGTGACTTTCACCAATTATTGCCTCATAAAATACGAGCAATGGGTAAATATCATCTGGAATGTGCCCGAAATGTCTTAGTTATTAACTTATTAACTTAGACCAATGATGGTAAAAAAATGATGTATTTGATACCCTCCTCCCCTCCAAATGCTCTAAGGCTCATTTGCATGATGAGCTTCGTGTCGTTCGAGCAATGCTCATGGAGCAATTACTCTCTTGGCTCTTTGGCTTATTTGGGATAGGTATGTCTTGTGATACAGGTAATAGTATCCTCAGATAAGTATCCTATAAAAGGTATCCTCGATAGGTATCCTCAAATAATACAATATCGGGCCATAGGTATCCTCAACTACTGAAATGAGCCTTAGAGCAATTGCTCGATCGAGTGACTCGACATACTGCTCGAACGACTCGAATCCCATCGAGCAAATGAGCTAACATTCGAGGGTATCCCCCTTTCCCATTGGAAGAATTTTGTTCAAAACTTCATTCAGATTACTTTCGTTATATTTTCATTAGGGTTAAAGTTCATTCAAACAGTTCAAAGGGGTTCACACTATTTTATTTTCATCGGGGTTATACTTCATTGGGTGTTAAGATCTTGGTGGTGACGAATCTTCATTCACTTCATTCGAACAGTTGTCTTGTATCTGTTCATAATTCAGTTCTGTTCAGTTCGACCTTCGTTCTCTTTGTTATGTTCACTTCGATCTTGGTTGTGTTGGATCTTCGTTCTGTACCTTTGTTGTTTTGTAGTGGTTGGTCGTCTCTGTTCAGAGTCTTGTAGTCATTGTTGAATTAGGCGTTATTAGTCCCTTTCTATACCCTCGACTGTTGATGTCAAATCACGGAATCCAAATATTATGGTATTGGATAGGAATCTCAATTACGGAATCCTTTTTCAAGAATCTCTTTTCGGAAAATGCCTGTGGCTATGAATCCCTTTTTTCTGAAATGAGTTGTCGAGCAGTATCTGCGAGTCATTCGAACGAGCAATGGCTCGTTAGCTCATTAGCTCGACGGGTTTCGAGTCGTTCGAGCAGTACGTCGAGTCACTAGATCGAGCAATTGCTCTAAATTGCTTCGAGTCGTTCGAGCAATTGCCCATGGAGCAATTACTCTCTTGGCTCTTTGGCTTATTTGGGAAAAAGCCCTACTTACGGAATCCCTATTTGGAATTCCATTTGTTTAATCCATTTTTTTCTGAAATGAGTCATCGAGCAGTATATGCGAGTCACTCGAACGAGCAATTGCTCGTTAGCTCATTTGCTCGATGGGATTCGAGTCATTCGAGCAGTATGTCGAGTCACTCGATCGAGCAATTGCTCTAAGGCTCATTTGCTTGATGAGCTTCGTGTCGTTCGAGCAAGGCTCATGGAGCAATTACTCTTTTGGCTCTTTGGCTTATTTGGGATAGGTATGTCTTGTGGTACAGGTAATACTATCCTCAGATAAGTATCCTATAAAAGGTATCCTTGATAGGTATCCTCAAATAATACAATACCGGGCCATAGGTATCCTCAAATACTGAAATGAGTCGACGAGCAATATGTGCGAGTCACTCGAACGAGCAATTGCTCGTTAGCTCATTTGCTCGATGGGCTTAGAGTCGTTCGAGCAATGACTTTTCAGTAACTGCTCGATAGCTTATTGGCTTTGGGAATGATATAGGCTTTTGCTGTACGCAGGGGAGGTAACTATGCATATAGATTATGGGAAATCAAGCACTGGTGATTATAAGACTTGACGAGAGAACCAGAGATAGTTTGGACTGGATAGACTGTTAGTGATAGAGACACATATGCAATAGGCATTAAAAATGAGATTCTGGGAAAATTTGGTTCTGTACTCCTATTCAATAGAACATGCCCCCAGGAGATATCTCGTTGCTATAGCATTACGTGTTATTTTTATATGCCCAAAATGGGGCTTCACATGTCTGTTTGGGTAGTTTGATGTAGATTTTGGTAGTTTGTAAGCATGGTCGGGTCTATTTGGGTAATTAGATGTACTCCACTTTAATCGAACACGCCCCCGTTATCCTCTCGGTATTATAGCACTACGTGCTAAGCCTATAAAATGGGAAATCCGTATCAAATAAAGTCAATTTCGGTGATTTGGGGTGGATTTTGGTGATTTGGAGGGGTTGTCGGGTTGTTTGTGGTATTTAATTTACTCCGATTCAATCGAACATACCCTCCGAACATACCTTGTTGTAGGTCTTGTTGTAGGTCTTTAGGTAACATAGTAATCACGTGCTACCATAGAAACCAAGATGGCGGCCTCCAGTATACAAAATGGATGACGGAAACACGTATCACCCTAACAACACGCGCTGCCCATGCGCACTCACACCACGTATCACTATGGGAATGACGTCACAAGATGGCCGCTAACGCGGGTTACCATGGCAACACAACATGGCGCCACTGTGTCACGTGACATGACGTCACTTCCGAGGTCCGGCACCGAGGTCTGGCCAATGGCTCCTCAAATGTACGCGACATACTACTGACATGGACTATACATTGTTGAAACTTCCCAGGTAGTTACATATAGCTATGACCTATGCATAGGTTACATGACCCTGGTTGCCATCTTGGATTTACAAGGGTTTAGGGATTGTTGGTGTTTTCCCATGGGATATATGGACAATAGGTCATAACCATCTGGACGTCTGCTTTATGAGCTAGTAATTTTCTGGCGCCAATCACAGAACAACAGGAATTGTGTTATGAGGATATTCCCTTTAACAATCTGCTTGAAGAAATCAATTGGGTCTAGACCATCAGTGTTTACCAACACACTAGGATGACAAGCACGCTGGGGTAACCAACAACTTTCAAAAGGGTCACATTCAGAATGTGTCTCCCACTCCAATGCAGAATCGACCTCCAGCGCATTTTCCTGACTACTTTCCCCAGCTACCAAACTTAGCCGCCCCCTGACTGCGCAAAGGAGGACCCATCATCATCATCATCATCATCATCATTATTCTCATCATCCTCATCTGGGTTTTTGTTGCTGAGATTATCATTGTCTGAGTCATGAACTGTACAGTCAAAAGCTACCTCCAGGGTCATTTTTGTGCGCGCGAGAAGACATTTTTGAAGCAATGCATGTGGAAAACTTTAAAACGCAACTGATGTTCCCGAGAAAATATAGCATGGATGAATGATCTGACCTTGACTGATGACCTCAGGCTTGACCTGGACTTCTTTTTGGCTCTTTTAGTCCGAAATCACCAGTTGCCAAAAGCGGAATGCACACACATCACGCACGGAAAGAAAGACAAAAGAAATAACAGAGTTGCTTCCCGAAGAAAGCAGTTCACCATAGACACATATGTCAGTCACATAATGCGATTGTGGTCCTGGCCCTGAGCTTTGTATTTAAGGGAGAGTTAAAGGTAAAAACACATCTAAAACTTGACAAACCAATCGATGTTTCTAAACATACGACAGTGGTGGCATCTATCAACACAGTACAGAGAGCAAATGCTGGTGATCTACCAAAACATTAAAAGGTGTTTTATGATGAGAAAATAGACTTAAAACACAACTGACGATAATATTTGTGGCAATGAATTTGTGGATGAAACAAAATATTTGTCTGGGGTTTAGACGGTGAAAACACAAACAGTGCACGCTAAACGGAAACTCTTGAGGAAACATTTTAAATTTTTGTAATTGTTTGGGAAACAGTTGGGATTTTTAATTTATCCGACATTTACAATAATTACAATGTAAGAAGAAAAAAGCTTCTCCCCTCTCTCCGTGAATTATACTATGCTATTCATCAATTTAAAAAAGTGCAACGATTCTGTAGTTCTAAGTTTACGATGATAATTAATGCATTATTCATAAACATATCTCGCAGAATTGGTGTATGGTCCCAGCTTTTAACCCTTAAGGGGCCTGGCCAAGTGTCTTGTATTCTCGTCATTCCACAGTCTCTATAAGCCTAATGGCTTAGCAGCGATTTCTAGTTAAATCTTGGCTGCCTGTTAAGGCAGCCAAGACTTGACTAGAAACCACTGCTTAGGTAATTTGTCTATTTTCAGCAGGAAGGACCTATTTATGATGGCATGTTAAGGGCACCTGTGTTGAGACGGGACAATAACTGCAATAACCTTTAAGGGTTAAACATAGGAATCTCAATTAATGGAACATACAATAGCCTAAATTTGCTGTTCCTCTGTTAATAACAAAGCTTGGCCCATTGCAGACGTGTTGACCTCCAAAGAAAATATTCAGAGAAAATGAGGTTAATTTTCTGGGAAATAGCATGGATTTCAGGAATAAAGTTCTGTGCAACGGAGAATGTTGTTTGTAACCAGATGCAGGGTTTGCATTTTATGGGGACTGATTAGCCCAGGCCCCGAGATCAGCCACGAGAGCGCTTCTGCCTGGGCTATTTTTCCTGCCCCGACAAAAATTTGAAACAAAACTAAACTATTAAGGCGTGTTTAAAAATCAGCCCCGAGTAGGCCTCAGCCCTCAAATCTCGTGGACTTATTTCAGGCTCTGACCATTTTTCAAAACGCAAATCCTTCAGATGACTATCACCCTGTGAGTGAGACGACTAATTAGAGTAGGAAATGACCACAACATGTTCAAGCTGCTCACATATATATTACCAAATAAAAATATGCTCAAAATAAATAAACATTCCTTTTGGAGTTATACAGCTGTTCATTTCGGCCATGTGCCTCACCTAAGAGCATATTCCATCCACAAGCATTGGAAGCGCAAAATACTAAAGGCCCAAACAACACACAAGCATTGGAATCACAACAATACTAAAGGCCCAAAACAACACACAAACATTGGAATCACAACACTACTAAAGACCCAAACAATACACAAGCATTGGAATCACAACAATACTAAAGGCTCAAAACAACACACAAGCATTGGAATCACAACAATACTAAAGGCCCAAAACAACACACAAGCATTGGAATCACAACAATACTAAAGACCCAAAACAACACACAAAATTGGAATCACAACAATACTAAAGGCCCAAAATAACCCAAAGTGGATATTTTTCCTAGTTCATGGTAACAATGTTCAAGTCCCAGAAAGAAGGTTAACATATCAGGCCTGTAGACCAATATGACTATAATCGGTTCCACCTCTGTATCATCTGTTAAGGCAAACCATCCATTGTTAAATCTCACAATAAAACAGATGCTATGTAGACAATTATTAAACACCATTAAAACAATTCTAAAAAATTCAGTAATTGGATTTTTTTGAAAATCGGTCGAGAAAGTTTCTAAATGTGAACTAACACACTGGTGAAGTTAACTTTACTCCAACTTTTGGACGGATTGTTGTTGGCTCAGTTGATATTGTGGCAGAGCAGTTAGTGCAAGGTGATTTGATGCTATAGCCTCGAGATCGACTCTCATGGGAACAACTTCAAAAACCTTTGACTTTTCAGTTCTGTGTCTCGGACCAAGCACAATGTTTGGTGGTCCTACTTGACAAAGATGATACAGATATTGCCATGCTGTACGCGGAGAGTGGATTGTAACTAAATCACCCGCTGAGTGGAGTTATCACCCAAGCTATAACTTTCAAATTGTGTACATATCGACAAAAAAAAAAAAACAAGCAATGTTTCAGCCAGTGGACCTCCAGGTTTAACCCGGAGGTCCATTGGCTGAAACTTTGCTTTTGTTGATTATGCTTTGCAATAAATTTGCAACGATTGCTTGGGTGGAAGCTCCACTCTGTGGGTGGTTTAGTGATAATACACTCTCCACGTACTGTATATACATAAGAACAAAGGGGAATTTTGTTGTGTTAGTGAGTGATAAAATGGGAATTAATGAAAAGGGAAATGAGGAAAAGATGATGAGCTACAGTGCGTGGAGAGTGTATTATCACTAAATCAACCGCAGAGTGGAGATTCCACCCGCACAATAATTGCAAATTTGTTGCAAAGCACAACCAGCACCAACAAAGTTTCAGCCAATAGACCTCCGGGTTAAACCCGGAGGTAGATTGGCTGAAACATTGCTTATGTTTTTTGACGATATGTACAAAATTTGAAAGTTATAGCTTGGGTGATAACTCCACTCCGCGGGTGATTTCGTTACAATCCACTCTCTACGTACTGTATAACAACTCGAATGTGTTTTGTTTGGTCTCTCTATTCTTTTGAGAACGCTTTGTAAACATGAAACTTCAGGAATGTAAAAAGTATCTTTTTAAACTTTCAAGTCACACATCTTTCCAATATGAAATGTAACAAGGGTTAATTTTTAATTGTACAGTCATTCAACTGCTGTGCTCCTATTTTGCTTCATGATCTCATCAGTGACAACCGTCCCTGTTTGAGCCCAAAGTTTATATGGGTTCGATCTCTCTCGTCCAAGCTCTTAAGACACAGCTCAGCTCCGTCTCTGGATATGTGCCATGTACAAGCAGTATTTTATTCTTTCACACACTTAAAGAAAATACAAAGTTTATTTGTAAATGTTCCCACCCCGTGCCAACATGTCTTCCTCTCTATACTTCCCCATTATTTGAGTGTAAGGGTAATGCTATTTATTGTACTCATCTCCCAACTGATCAAGCATGATTTGTGCACTTCGTCCCCGAGTGTCATATTTTTCCTGATTGACCCAACTTTTTTTTAACCTTAGTTTAAACATTCAAAACAATATCTGGAAATTGACAAAAGCCTCCCATTGGTGCAAATCATTTATTTTATCAGGGAAACGACTTTTAAAAGCTTCAAGCTTACTGTCGAATCCCATCCTTACATTTTGTGCCTCTCTTCTTGTCTCTGTTATATTGTGTACAATTATTTAGTTTTTATTATTTGTTATTCATTGTGCAAGTTCTTTGATATATATACATGTAACGAGATTTTTTGACATAAAAATATTGTTTAAGCTAACAAGTGTGAGTAAAGAGTCATTCAATAAAACCTTAACTCTTTATATCCTAGTTTTCTGGAATGGTGTCGCTTCGTGTACACTTACTTTGAGGTGGGTCAGTCAAAATACAGCGAGGATGAAATAATAACTGCAGTCTGCATCCGCCTTATAATAATACAAAAAATGGGACAAAATTATGCCTTGAACCCCAAAAACGTTCTTACTAGTTCAAAGTGCTAAATTTAGATCAAAGTAAAACATGTTTGACAAATATAGTGGAGCCCACTTTATTGGATATCTCTTAACTGAATAACCCTGTTAATTGAATATAATTACCTAACACGAAACCATTTACCACACACCTCCACACCCCCAGTACAAAGTTGACCTATTAAGTGAATATAAGTTATAGAGTAAACTCCTGTTAATTGAAAAAAAAAATCTTGTAAGAAGTAACACCATCCCTGTTAATTGAATACTCCTTTTAATTGAATAATTTGCATTGGGGTCCCGCTGTACTATTACAGCTAATGACTGGCACTTCATACCTTACAGAGCACTTCTACAGGGGTGGACATCTTCTTTTCTTTAATTTTTTCATATTTTTCTTCTTCAGTTTCTGCCTGCAATAAATTTCAAGTTCATGTATTAACTACAACAAAACAAATCCCTCATCTGATCAAAGCATGTTAATTCTTCATTGACTTTTCACAAAAGGGTTTAAGAATTTCTTAAAGATAATTAATCTGTGGTTTATTACTTACCAGATATAACATTTTCAACTGCTTTGATTTGAGGAAGAGTTTTCGTAATATTTTACTACTTACTAGCCCACATAAAATGCATGTGTGTATGTGTGTGTGTGCATGGGGGAGGGGGGATGTTACCCCTTAAGATGACCCAAGAAGCTTAATTTATACATACTTGTAAATCGTTTATATGAGAATGTTTTGATGATCAGTGGCTTGGGATAAACACTTTTTTTAATGTTAACTCCTTTAACAATGATGTTAAATACTTTGGGGTCTATAATCCGCCTAAATGTGACTCCAGAATATCGATTTGCACAAACCATTAAATTATCCTTACAGTGATATTATCTATCAAACATTAAATCATTTGGAGGGAAAAATTAAGGACAGTTTGTTTTGTTTCTCCATTACATAGTGTTAAAACCAGAAACTCTATGAAATATAAATTTGATATCGGGTACGATTTAAACAAATCCATCAATCATTCTTGTAAAGATATTATATATAAAACATGGAGTATCCGAAGCATTCTTACTGGTGGAACTGAAGAAGAAATTTCCTCATATTGCACTAAGTTAAAATTCGGGCTCCGAAAGGGAGCCCAAATATTAACCCAGGGACACGATTTGAACAAAACTTGAATCTGACCTATGAAGAGGTGTTTTATATTTATATAAAAAAAATCTGACTTGTGTATCTAAAGAAGATTTTTACAGATTATTTTCCATATTGCACTAAGTTAAAATTCAGGCTCCCATAGGAAGCCCAAATATTAACCCATGGACTCGATTTGAACAAACTTTAATCTGACCCTCTTACAGATGTTGTGTACTAAATATCAAAAGAATCTGACTTCTGACTGGTGGATCTGAAGAAGATTTTTTAAGAAATTGTCTCATTTTGCACTATGTTAAACGTTGCACTAAAATGAAGAGCCAAAATATTAACCTTGGGGCCAAATTGAACAAATTTGAACCTGACCCCCCTCCCCCCCCCCCCCCCCCCGAGATGTTGTCTACCACGTATGACTGGTTGGTGGATCTGAAGAAGAAGATTTTTTCTAAAGAAATTTCCTCATATTGCTCTAAGATAAACTTTGGGCTTCCATAGGGAGCCCAAATATCAACACAGGTACACGATTTGTACAAATTCGAATCTGCCCTACCAAGAGATGTTGTATACCAAATATCAAAAGAATGTGACTAGTGGATCTGAAGAAGAAGATTTTTAAAGCTTATTCCCCATATTGCCATAAGTTAAAATCTGGGCACCTGTATTGAGCCCACATATGAACCGAGGGATTTAATTAGAAGACACTTGTATCTCACCCCACGATGGATGCAGAATACCAAATATCAAAAGATTGTGATCAGTGGTTCTGGAGGACAAGTTTTTAAAAATGTTTGCAATATACTGACTCCGCAGTTGTTCGATGCCCCCCCCCTCCCCCTCCCCCCCACCCATAGAAGACCCTGAAACAACCTTTGGCAATTTGTTTTTACCATTCCATTCTACTGGTTCCAAGGATGCTTGATACCAAATAACAGTTCTCTGTTCCGTGTGGTTTGGTAAATAAGGGCATTTGATTTTTTTTCTATTTTTAGCTCCTGAGGTTCCCACGGGGCTGTGAACATTTTTTGGGGCATCATCAAGTACTTAGGACCAAGCCTGGATATAATTCTTTTTTTTGTGGGGGGGGGGGGGGGGGGGGGGGGCAGGGGTGCCGGACAAAATGACAGGTACAAACTGATGCCTATCGCACATTTAGAGATCCTAGGACATTTAGGACATTTTTTTTAACTTTAGTCGTAAATAGTAATTTTCAGTCTATTCAAAGCAGTTTACTGATAATTTACACATACCTTGAAGGGATTATCATATCACTGATAAGTCAGTGTGACGACAGTACTTCAATTGAAAACACACACGGGTTGCTTTTGACAATTGTGAAAACGGAAATTCAAATCAAGAGGAACAAGAGGAAGCACTGCATGTTCGATATGTTGCGGGAGTAATCCCAGGGGAAAGTGTCCATCTACAAAGTCCTTGTTTTATGTTTTTGTTTTGCATTGAATTTTTATAACGTGGTATACTGAATTCGTAAATGATTGTCGTGTATTAAGATGACGGGAAATAAACTGTTATGGATTTGTAATTTCAATGAACAAAAATAGAGGTGAGCGAAAATTCGCCCACCATTCCCGCGCGTCACTGCCCACTTAACTATGAAAATTGGCCTCGGATAGAGTGACGGACGCAAGCAGCCTCCGTCTGACAACGCATAGCTGAGTCGGACTTTGTCCGTGTCCGACATCTTATATCCAGGCCTGCTTAGGATCCACTTATACTACATGCTAAATTTGGTTCGATTCGGCCTGTCAGTTCTTGAAATACAATTTTTTGGTGGAGAGCAAAATGGGTATGCATTCACAGAGAGCCCAAATACTGACCTACAAAACTCCCTTGAACAAACTTTAATTTTCAACACCAAAGGATGTTTCGTACCAAATATCAAAGTATTCTCTCTCCTGATTCATGAGAAGAAGATTTTTAAAGATTTTTAGGGTTTTGGGGCATTAACAATTTATTACACGCCTGTTCTATGAAATCCCCATCTACAGCAACACTAAGCCGTGCGGAAAATAAAAATCTGTTCCGCACATGTGTGTAACGGAAATCGTTGACGGACTATTTTATAAAGAAACGAAATTTCACTGGAGTTTTCTACAAATCGTGTACCAAAATTACAATTTCAATCCCTAGCGATAGCTAAAAGTCGTCCCCTGAGTTCCGATGTGTTCTACGTGCCAGTAGGCTGCCAGTAGGCACATAGAACACATTAGAACTCAGAAGACGAAAGAGTAACACAGGCTCCACTCACAAGTTTGGTTGGAAACAAAATGTGTTCTTTTTGGTGATAATTCTCAAATGAATTGTTGCGTGTCCTTCTTATAAACGCTTTATAGACGCGAAGGCGAGTAATAAACACAGCACGACACGCGTGTGTGAATGGGTTAATCGATATGGCACTTGTGCCATCGCGGAAGGATACAACTCGAGGCCTGTGGCCTTTCGTTCTATCCTTCCGCGCTGGCACTCGTGCCATATCGATTAACCCATTCACACACGCGTTTCCTTCTGTGAATATCCCGAAGATGACAGTGGCTTCATTTGAACAAAATAGAATAAGCATACCCCCAACTTCCCCAAGATGGATTGTGTAATATCTATTTGAATTTGGCTCACTGATTTTGAAGAAGACAAATAACAAAAGTTAACGGACAACGGACACCAAGTGATGGCAATAGCTCACACTGACTTGCAATCTGGTTAGTTAACAAGAGTCACCCCCACGAGGCCTGAGGTGCTCATCTGACTAAAGTTGTTTAAAGAAGTATTTAATTATTTATAACTGTGCTGTCCATGATAGATACTTTTTTCTAGTACTGGAATGCCCACACAGAAATAATGCCCAGATTTCCAGTAAAGCAAAACTGGGGAGTTCAAATATTGACCTCGGGACTTAACTTGAAGACCACCCACAGGCTGCCATATTCCAAGTATCAGTAGGTTTCTGAATGCTGGATCTGAAGAAACAGATTTTTTTAATAGATTATTCATCATATTACATAAAGTTAAAATCTGCCTCCCCCCAAAGGGAGCCCAAATATGAATCCAAGGAATTAATTTGAACAAACCTGAATCTGAGCCCAACTTAGGTGTAGTAAGTATCAAAACATTCTGAATGGTGGTTCTCAAGAAGATTTAAAAAAAATATTCCTCTTTTGCAGTTAAAATTAGAGCTTCTGACTGGTGGTTCGGAAGAAGAGTTTGAGAATATTACCTATTTAGCACAATGTTAAAAATCTGCCACTCCCGCTCATAGGGAACACAAAAATCAACACAGGGATTTTATTTGAACAAATTGAATCGGAACCCTCTAAGTTTGCTGTATACCAAATATCGAAAGATTCAGATTGTTTCTCAAGAAGCAGATTTATAAAGACTAGTTCTCATATTAGACCAAGTTAACATTTTGGTTCCAATTGGGTGTGCCCAATATTAACTCAAGGGCATGGTTTGAACAAACTTGAATCAGACCAAACAAAAAAAGAGCTGTATACCATAGATCAAAAGATTCTGACTAGCGGTTCCGGTGAAGAAGATTTTTAAATACTATTTCTCATATTGAACTCCAATAGGGAGCCTAAATATTAACCCAGGGACTTGATTTGTCCAAACTCTAATCTGACTATCTAAGAAAAGTGTACACCTTATATCTAAAGATTCTGATTGGGGGTTTGTGAGAAGAAGATTTGCAAAGAATATTCCTCATATTGCAGCAATTAAAAATTCGAACTCCAACAGGGAGCAAATATTAGTCAAAGGACTCGATTTGGACAAAGTTGAATCTGCCCCACACAAGTATGATGTATATGTATATCAAGCAATTCTGATTGGTGAAACTAAAGAAGACGATATTTAAAGATTAATCCTCATATTGCACCATGTTAAAGATCGGCCTTCCATAGGAACCCAAACATTAACGAATGGGCTTGATTTAAAGAAACTTGAATCTGACCCCTATAAGGATTTTGTATACCATATATCAAAAGATTTTGACCTGAGATTCTGGAGAAGAAGAGTGTTAAAGATTAGTCCTCATATTGGACTAAGTTAAAATTCAGGCTCCAATAGGGAGCCCAAATATTAATTACGATTCTAATAAACTTAGATCTCACTTTCCTAGGGATGTTGTATACAAAATATCAAAATATTCGGACTGGTGGATCCGAAGTAAAAGATTATTGAAGATTATTTCCAATATTCCACCAAGTTGAAATCCGAGCTCTTAAAGAAAGCCCATTTATTGCCTGATGCACTTGAGTAGAACAAATTTGAATCCAACCCCTGTAGGGATTCTGTATACCATATAACAAAAAAATCTGAGTAGTGTTTCTGGAAAAGAACAATAATATGAAAATACGTGACACGTAATGGTGCACACCCAATATTGTTAATTTCGGTAAATATTGCAGGCCACAAGCAAAATTTTTCAGGAAAGAGATGGTATATATCGCAGAAATAGCAGCGGTTATGTGAAATATAACAACTTGCCAAAACGTGTTGTACAGCGACATGCAATAAACACAGAACCACATATGTATGTTCATATGTTAATGTGGCGACAAATATGGCAATCGGGAAATCTTGAAAGATTGCGGAAGGATCAAACTTCAGACAAGCAAAAGTAAAACAAACCATCATTTTTTAAACTAACAAAAGATCATAATTCAATGGCAAATAGGTTCATTATGGGTTTAACAACACTTTCAAAAACCAAGGCTATATTATAAGCGGGATTGTACGTCAATTTCAGTAACTAAGGTTATTATATCACGTTGTTAGTTCCCAAGATCCTTCCCATCCTTCAATACCTAGACGAGCAAAAGAGTCGTACGTGGAGTCGTCACTCGTTCAGGCAATTTTGATCGATGGGATTCTGGTCGTTCGAGCAATCTGAGATGGTTAGCAAGAGTGGAAGAAGACTTCAGGATTTGTGACTACTGTAAAAGCTTATCAAAGGACAGACGATGACAATATTGGGAAAATCAGTAATAGTGGTGTTGGAGATATGAAGATCATGGAGAGGTCTAGAACTGGGCAGATGATGGGAGCCAAATTATCATCAGGTATACATAGTACTGCATCATCATGTCATAGGTACCCTCCTATACCCCGATGAGCATTAAGAGCCGTAAAAGAAATCGCTCTTTCGATACTCATCTGCTCAATGGGATTTGAGTCGTTCGAGTACTGACTTTTTCAGTAACTGCTCAAAAGCTTATTTGCTCGATAAGATTCGAGTCGTTCGAATAATACCTAACCCTGCTTGATTGTATTTTGGGTTTGAGGATCATAGAGGACTTCGTTATACACAGGAAAGGCAAAAACAGAGGCGGCCAAGACAAAATAGTCTGCTGGGATAGGCAGAAATGGGACCAGTAAAAGGCAAAACAGGCCAGGAAATAGGATAAACCACAGAAAATACCGGGATAGATAAAATACCGAGACTATAGTGCACATCCGAAACAATAAAGTTAATCTAATACAAAGGAATGTGTCTATTGTTGGGAAAAAATAAGAATTCTAGAGAACAACAGATAGAAACCGAATATTTAGTGGGAAATCAGCACTAGTAAAAAAACTGTTGGATTTATTTGGGTAATTTTACAAAGTATTCGAACAAATACAATTACTCATACCAGGAAACGCACCTTAAAACACTGTATGCTACTCTCTTAAGCCCAGTATTGAGGAACCGGTGCCAAATAAAGTTGTTTTGATGGTTTAGAGGGATTGGCTGAATGTCTGTGGTAATTCGATGTATTCTAGTTGACTTCAATTTATCCACATGAGACCGCTCATCATTCATTCAGCACTACCAATTATAAACCATAGGTGGGGGTTTTCTAAGTCCGTCTCGGTAGTTTTGGATTATTAAGAGGATTTGTCGGGTTGTTCGCTGTAATTAAAATTACCCCTATTCAATTGAACACACCCTCCGAACACACCCCTTTCCTACTAGAAGGTTTTGGGTCACATAGCAACCATGTGCTACCATAGAAACCAAGATGGCGGCCTCAGATATACAAAATGGACGACGTACACTCGCCTCACCTCAACAAAACGCGCTGCCACATGAACACTAGGACCACGTATCACTATGGGGATGTTGTTACAAGATGGCGTTCACACACGCTACCATGACAACCAAAAATGAAGTAACTGGGCCATGTGCCTATGACGTCACATGAGATCCGGCCGATCGGGTACATGATCTACTACTAACATCAAGCCGAGAGATCCACGGTTCGATCCCCAGCAGGGGTAACTGCGTTGTGTCATTAGGCAAGGCACTTAATCACGATTGCTCAAGTGGGGGCACGGTGGCGCAGCCATGGGGGCGTTCTTGTGGCACCCCCCCCCCCGCCCACAAAACAAAAATAATTCCGATAGGATCACCGATCCAATGTCGAGTTGTGACAGTACAAAAGTGGATTTAATCATTATCATCTTATCATCCGGAAACTAATTGTTTACAATTTACTATGTGAAGGGTCACTGTGACCTTGACCTTTGACCTACTGATTTCAAAATAAATAGGGCTCTTTCTTGCAATAATGCCAACCTACCTATGAAGTTTCATGAACGTGGGTGGAACCATTGTCAAATTATCATCTGGAAACCAATTGTTTATGATTTATTATGTTCAAGGTCTCTGTGACCTTGACCTTTGACCTAGCGAGTCCAAGATAAATAGGTGTCTTCCACCCACCTAGGCCAACCTACCTATGAAGTTTCATGAATGTGGCTTCAACCGTAGTCAAGTTAGCATCCGGAAACCAATTGTTTACAATTTACTATGTTGAAGGTCACTGTGACCTTGACCTTTCACCTAGCAAGGCCAAAATAAATAGGGTTCTTCATCTCACCGACGCCATCCTACCTATGAAGTGTTATGAACGTGGATCGAGCCATTATCAAGTTATCATCCGGAAACCAATTGTTTTGATTTACTATGTTCACGGTCACTGTGACCTTGACCTTTGACCTAGTGAGTCCAAAATAATGGGGTTTTTCCTCTCATGAACGCCAACTATTACCTACGTATGAAGTTTCATGAATGTGAGTTTAACTATAGACAAGTTATCATCCGGAAACCAATTGTTTACAATTTAATATGTTCATGGTCACTGTGACCTTGGCCTTTGGCCAAGCAAGTCCAAAATAAATAGGGTTCTTCCACTCACCAATGCCAACCTACCTATGGAGTTTCATGACGTGGGTCGAACCATTATCAAGTTATCATCCGGAAACCAACTGTTTACACCCGCCCGCCATTCACCAAACTATTAGTCGAGCTATGACTTCGTCACAACTTGACTAAATAAGAGGCCCCAAGCGGCTGTAATCGCTCACCTGCCAAAGTGATTCAAAGAAGTATTTGGGGTCACATTCAGTTATACATGGTTCATAAACTCTACAAAGGAATGAAGTCATGAAAGACAAATTTTATGGAAAAACACTAAGGAATCGATTTGAACAAGCCTAACATGCTCCCCATTCCACCCCCACCCCGCCCATAGAGAGCCCAAATAATAAGCCAGGGACTCAAATTGAACAAACTTGAACCTGATCCCCCATGAGATGTTAAAAACAAATACGAAAGAATTCTGGCCGGTGGATCTGAAGAAAGGGGTTTTAAAAGAAATGTCCTCACATTGCATTAAGTTAAAGTTTGGGCTCAAACAGGGAGCCAAAATATTTACCCAGGAAACCAATTTGAACAAAACTGAAACTGACTCACCGCAAGATGTTGCATACCAAATATGAATGGATTCTGACTGGTGAATCTGAAGAAAAAGATTTTTGAAGAAATTCCCTCATATTGCACTAAGTTAAAATTCAGGCTGCCATAGGCAGCCCAAATATAAACCCGGGGACTCGATTTGAACAAACTTGAATCTGACCCCCCGATAGATGTCGCATACTAAACATGAAAGGATTCTGACTGGTGGATCTGAATCTGAAGAAGAACATTTTTAAAGAAATTTCCTCAAATTGCACAAAGTTAAACTTTGGGCTCCAATAGAGAGCCCAAATACTAACTGAGGGACCAGATTTGTACAAACCAAATATAAAAGCATTCATACCAAATATGCAAGATTTTTAACGACATTTCCTCATATTTCACCAAGTTAAAATTCGGGCTCCTAGAGGGAGCTCAATGATGGTTCTGGAGAAGAAAATTTTTTAAATTTTTTTAAAAAATGTATGGGTGCTAGCAGAGTAATGCCCCTTGCGGCGCGGCAAGGTTATTTGTACAAACTTGAATTGACATATGATAAGGAACATGCACACCAAATTTGGTTCAATTTGGTCCAGTTGTTTGGGAGGAGAAGTCAATAATGTAAAGTTCGCGACGGACGGCAAGTGATAAGTTAAGTTCCCTTCGGTGAACTAAAAATCAGCAATATGCCTCCCCCCATCCCCCCCCCCCCCCCTTCCCTCCAAGTTAACCAAGTTAACCCATATAGGGAACATCAGGCAAGACATTTTAATATCGAGATATTTATACTTGCAGGATGTATAAGGGGGATGGGGTGCATAATAGTAGATTTATGTGTGATATCCGACCTATCTCAATTTCATGACACCAATGTTGCCGATTATTTGCCAGACTCGAGAAAAAAAAACGTCGCCGGTGTTCCGTCGAGGATTTACAAAATAACGTCGCCGTTATTTGGTAATTTATCCGTTTCTTCTGGTCCGGGCTCGCTATTTAAAAGAAGAATCTCCTGGGGCGGTAGGAAAATAGGAATCATTAACAACAGCAAGACAGTAATATGATTTGATAAGCAATTGCTGTCAGTTTTAAAAAGCAAAAACCGGCTATTTCTCTTCATTTTGTGTGATATCATTGGACATACTCATTTAATTCTATTCATTTAGTTTCCTATTTTCAGTCGAATGTTTCAACAAAAAAAAACCTTCACTATTGGTATGGCGAGGGCCGGTGGCCGGGCAGGTGGCCCTTTTTGCTAAAAAACTTAGTTATTTCTGGACGGATTTTGATATTTGATTTGTGGCTTGATAATCATGTGCAACACTCGATGACGCAAAATAGGGCGTGTCCACGCTTTTTCGCAAAAATCAACTAATTTTGAGCTTGATAGCGCGATACTTCAACAAACGTCAACCGATTTGACAGATATTTGGCACGTGGGTTTCAAGGACCAATGTCTTGGTCAAGTTCGAAAACGGGCTCGGTCTGATGTACGGCTGAAGAATTATTCAAATTTTGTGCTTGATACTAATGATACTATTCAAAGCGCCATAACTTGGACAACTGTTAACCGATTTGATTCTTTTTTATGGTATGGGTTTCCAGGATAATTGTCTCGATCAAGTTCGAAAATGTTCCGTCGGATATATGACAGCAGAATTATTGAGTTGACGTAGTCATTTTGTTCAAATTAGTTATTTAGAAAAGGGTCCTCTCAAGCTTTTTGGTTGGTTCATAGTTACTCACCGTTGTGTTAGCCACGAAAACACGACCTCACATCGGCGATGCGGATCATTTTTATAATTTATAAATAGAGTTGTTGAGTTGACGTTCGTTTCGTGATTGATCAGAATTCAATGATTCACATAGATTATTATTGTCCTCACACAAGGTGAAGGGGAAATAAATTTGAAAAAAGAGTTTCAATGTGGCCTAATTATTGATGCCTTTCACACGTCCTTAAATAAACTGATTTTGCGTCCATTGCTCCAATAGATTAGAGAAATTGTGTCCCGCTCCCCTCCCCACCCCACGAAACAAACGCGAACGTCAATTTTGTTTCTAAAATTGGGGTTGCAGCTATATTATTCAGCAATACAGACACTGCCATTTATCCTAACAACTGATGTCACATTTTCTTCCACATACTGATGTGGTAAAAAATAGGCCTCATTGAATGTGACCACTCCACCCCCCCCCCCCCCACCCCCATAGCCCTTTTCATAAAAAACTATGATATAATTCATAAATTAATTGATGTTGACACAAAACAAACATCTTGCGAAAAAGCTATCACAAATGGGAATTTTATACTGATGTGGTAACATTTTTAAAAAAATAGCCCTCAATGAATGTGCCCCCCCCCCCCTCCCCCAGTATACCCCTCTTCATCAAAAACGTGACATAATTCATAAATTAATTAATATTGACACAAAACAAATAACTTGTGACATTAAATATCCTACTTGTGATCGTTTTTAAATCACATTCAGGCTTCTGAAGACTGACATTTCACATCATGTGTTTGGTGAATCATTTGCATTTTTTTTGGAAAA
The DNA here is from genome assembly GCA_031216915.1 of Pictodentalium vernedei. Taxonomy (NCBI): domain Eukaryota; kingdom Metazoa; phylum Mollusca; class Scaphopoda; order Dentaliida; family Dentaliidae; genus Pictodentalium; species Pictodentalium vernedei. The sequence continues at coordinate 68,403,442 of CM062295.1, read as the reverse complement.
AAAAGAAACAAGAGGCCCCACGGGGCCTCATGCGCTCATCTTGAACAGAACACAATTTAAACAGAGTCCAAGAATGAGTCTACATTAAGCAAGCCATCTCTATAGGCTGCACTGTCAATCCTTGAGTCCCTCGGGAGTGACAAAAATAATCTGGGCATCATGCCTTTTCTTCGGTTGATCATAAAGTAAAATGTAGAGCTCACCTATGAAACCCCTTGATACAACTTATGTGGATTAATCTCAGTTACACACCTCTAGAGGGTACAGAATACAATTTGTTTTAATTCTTCAGCAAAATGGCCAATTCTGGCTCCCATAGAGAGCCCAAATATTAACCCAGGCTCTTGATTTGAACACAGTTGAATCTGACTTCCCTTGAGATGTTGTGTACCGAATATGAAAGCATTCTGACTGTTGGATCTGAAGAAGAGAAATTGTAAAGAAAATTCTTCGAATTGCACTAAGTTCAAATTTGGGCTAACATAGCGAGCCCAAATATTAACCTATGGATCCGATTTGAACAAACTTGAATCGGACCCCCTAGAGATGTTGTATACCAAATGTGAAAGCATTCTGACGAGTGGATCTCAAGAAGAAGATTTTTGAAGAAATTCCCTCATATTGTACCAAGTTAAATTTCATGTTCCCATATGGATCCCAAATATTAACCTAGGTTCTCGAATTGAACAACCTGGAATCTGCCCCCCCCTCCCCCCCCTCCCCCCTAGAGATGTTGTATACGAAATATAAAAGCATTCTGACTGGTGGATCTGAAGAAGAAGATTTTTAAAGAAACTTACTCATATTGCGTTAAGTAAAAATTTGGGCTATCATAGTGAGCCCAAATATATATCTAGGGATCTGATTTGAACAAACTTGAATCTGACCCCCTTAGAGATGCTGCATACCAAATATCAAAGCATACTGACTGGTGGATCTGAAGAAGAAGATTTTTTTAAATTACCCTCCATATTGAACAAAGATACAATTTGTGCTTCCGTAGTAAGCCCAAATATTAACCTAGAGACATGGTTTGAATCTGACCCTCATAACAATGATGTATACCAAACATTAAAAGATTCTGACTGGTGGTTCTGAAGAAGAAGATTTTTAAAGAATATTCCCCATATTACCCTATGTTAAAACTTCGGGCTCATGTAGAGAGCACATATATGGACCAATGAGCTTTATTTCAACAAACTTTTATTTGCCCCCCTCCTCCACTCCCTATGAATGCTGTATACCAAATATCAAAAGATTCTGATGATTGGTTCCGGAGAAAAGATTTTTTAAAATTTTTGCAAATATGCTGACGCAGCATTTTTTCGATGCCCATTACAGAGCACCCTAACATAACCGATGGTAATTATTTTTTACCATTCAATTCTACTGGTCCTAAGGATACTTCATACCAAATAACAGCTCTCTGTTCCGTGTGGTTTGGGAAATATGGGCGTTTGAAAATATTTCTATTTTTAGCTCCCTGGGTTCCCATGGGGATGCAGGAATTTTTTTTTTTTTTTGCTTGGGTCAAGTACCTATGACCTAATAATACCACACATCAAATTTGGTTCACACCGGACCATCGGTTCAGAAAATATAAATTTTGGGCGGGGCCAAAACACACTGGTTCTTGAGAAGACGATTGTATAAAGATTTTGGAGCATTTTCTCCCACTCCCTCCCTATGGGAAACTGAGAGTGTACATGTATGAGTTGAACAAAAATGAAATGCCCCTTTGGGACCATCACTCACAAAACCTTTCACTTGAATTGGCCCAGTGGCTTTGGAGGAGAAGACCAAAACATGGTGTTGAGTCTGTTGACGGATGACGGATGGAGAGCGATGAGATTAGCTCAGCTTGACTTTGTCAAGATGAGCTAAAAAAGACAGTTTTCCCAGTTAAGGGACCGAGTGTCATTGGTATGGTACTGACAAAAACATAAAACACTGCCTTTTTCAACAGTATGACCAGTACTGCTCATGTGGTATCTCTTAGCACTGTTAAAATGCCTAAAAACATCCAATATTGATTCTGTAGTGCTGTGCTTGAGCAGCAAGTATCCATTAGGGCACTTTCACAACCTTAGATTTAATCCCCACAAACACCCTTTCTGATAAAAAGTGTGAAATTCTGGAAAATATGTCTCCAAGGAGCATGAATGAGATATTTGCTTAAAAATTTATTTTTTTTAGTGTTTTGAAAGTCTACAAAGAAATAAAAACTGACATACAATGAAAAATTTTGTTAGAAGAGCCAGGACAAGATTGTCAAAGAGAAAAAAACCTCAATGGACCCTGAGTTCTGCAGCACCTAAGCAAATCATAGGAAACTGAGAGTGTATGAGATTGACTTTAGTTTCCAAAACATACTGTACAGTCTTTCCAATTGTTTCTCATCAACTGAGGCTTCAGTATGGGCAGGTGGATGGGGGACTTGATTCAAGGAGAGAACAATATTTCACAGCTGTTACTGTAGTTTTGTGCTGTAACATGGGAACCGTCCGTGACAACAACGCTCAATTTGAACAAAATTTGATCGCATCTCTTTAATTTTGGGATTCAAATATCTTTGTCAAGTATAACCCTTCAGAGAACTTTTTCCGACCCCAAAACAGGGGGTCGTGCATCAAATAAGAGGGAAAATTTAGTACTAGACTACTTTATTGGTAGCTGTGCACAAATGCCATTCACTCACATTTGCAACTCTATTGTGTTATTTTTTCCACTGTACCCCACCCCCAAATTTGTGTTCTAAAATGCTCTTTCAATGAAGATATTATTTTCTAACACTTTTTAACCCTTTACCAAATATAACGGTCAAAAGCTGCTTGTGCTATTCACAAGTATTGCCATTCCATGTTCATTATTTTCTCGTTTTTTGTGTCAAACACATAGCTTATGACCCCTCATTGGAATGAGGTCATTCCAATGCTGTAAAAAGTCATGTTTTTGACACAAAAAATTAGTAAGTCAATAAGTTTGTGGGCAAGGGTAATCAGCTTTTCATGTTACATGTAAGTAAAGGGTTAACAGCATAATTCAGGCAAACATCTAAATGCCAGTAAATAAAAGTGCAATATGGGTTTTCTGGCTGTGGGTTTGAATGGTGATTTGAAAGGGGTTGGAAGATTGGAACCCCCCTCTGCACCTAGTACTATGATGGGGAACCATGGTTTAATTACATTTCTTAATGCATCATGTGTACATGTAGGGTAAAATAGGTTGTTATTTGGCATTTGCTGGGGGCTGTAGTGTGTCACTGGAGGCTACACTTGCTCAAGATGTGAATTTGCTTGCAATATATAGCCCTTATTGATGATGATGACAAAAACATACTTTTCAAAACAATAAAAAAGTATTGTAAGGTGTGTGGTACCCCAATGAATTTTTAAATGTGAAATAATCTCTCAAAATAATAATTAAATCAGGTTCGGAAGCCAAATTATGTACTTCCTTAATCAACCCCAATCCTTCAAAGATACATTTCACCTCTTTCATGTGATAAAAGAGTCATTTCTGCATGAGAATTCAGCTTTTGGCTTCCACTGAGTTAAAAATATGGGAAATTTGTTCTTTTAAAGAAAACTGTCCAAACTGTGTCAAATGGCTAAAAAACTGCTGTTGCCTCCAATACATTTTTATACTCTGTTTTGCTCTGTTACCTAAAGGAATTCATGCAGATTTTTTTGAAAACTAACCCAATCCCCAAATAAAACTAAAATCTGCATCAGCATGTAATACTTTGAGGAAAAAATTGTCTCCTTTAACCATACAGCAAGACAAAGAGTGGTGTTCCAATCCCATGAAACCATATAAATGTCAATTTTGATTCAAAAAATGGGGTTGCAGCTATATAATTCACCAATATCAATAGACAGTACCATTTTGTCCTAACAACTGATGTCAAATGTTCTTCTACATACTGATGTGGCAAAATATAGCCTTGAAGGTGTCCCCCTAGTATGCCCCTTTTTATCAAAAACTATGATAAAATTCATAAATTAATTGATGTTGACATATAACAAACCTCTTGTGGTATTAAACTTCCCATTTGTGATAATTTCTAAATCACATTCTGGCTTCTGAAGATATTTCACATTGCGCTTGATGAATGTTTTGCCATTCTTGTGAAAAAAGCCTCACTTTCTCAGTTAAGACACCTAGAGTCATTGGTATGGCAATGACACAACATTAAGCACTGATTTTTTCCAACAGCATGACCAGCTGAGCACTGCTCCTATGTTGTAGCATAGCACTGTTAAAATGCCTAAAACCATCAAATATTGATTCTGTAGCGATGTGCATGTCCCACAAGTACATGTACCCACAAGAGCTCGTTTACAACCTTGGATTTAATCCCTGCAGGCACCCATTCTGATAAAAAGGGTGAAATTAGGAAAAATACATGCATGCCTAGTATCCAGTGAGGATGACTCAGATATTTGCTTCAGGAATGTAGTGCTCTTTAATGTTTAATATATTTGTGTATGTCTGTGTGTATGGGTGTATGTGTGTGTGTGGGGGGGGGGGGGGGTCAATTGCCAGTTATTGAAAATGCAGAACTGTGCAAATGGAAACAAATCAACACTTTGCATGATGGACATACAGACATGCAATCACATATCTTGAAAGAGACAGTCTACATGTACATAGGAATTATGATGGACAGACAGACATGCAATCACATATTTTGAAAGTGACATTCTACATGTACATAGGAATACTGACTGACATACAATGAAAAATATAGCAAGAAGAACCAGGACAGGGTTGTCAAAACAGAAAAAAACTCAGTGGACCCTGAGTGCTGCAGTACTAAAGCAAATCATAGGAAACTGAGAGTGCATGCTGTTAACTTTCTCATCAGCTGAAGGGTTTAGTATGGGTGGTAGAGGGACAGTTGTCAATGCAGTTTTGTGCTATAACATGGGAACCCTGACAGCACTAGTATCAGACTACTATATTGGTAGCTGTGCACAGAAGCCATTCATTCACATTTGCAACTTTGTTACTTTTCCCACTGTACCCCCACCCCCTTTCCCCAAATTTATGTTCCAAAATACTATGTGAATGAAGAAATTGTTTTTTAACATTTTTAATCACTCACTCAATGTAATGGCCAAAAACAGGCTAGCACCATTCACCGAAACTGCCATTCAATGTTCATTATTTTTGCACCAAAAACATAGCTTATGACCCCTCATTGGAATGAGCTCGTTCAGCTCATTCCAGTGGGGGTCATAACTATGTTTTTGACGCAAAAAAATGAAAAGAAATTCGTTAAAGTGCTATCTTCTTTTCATGAAAGGTAAAGGGTTAACATCATAATATGGAGAAAGCTTCTATTAATCATTCACTCAATGTAATGGCCAAAACCGGCTAGAACCATTCCCCAAAATTGCCATTCAATGTTAATTTTTTTTTGCATTTTTTGGCATCAAAAACATAGCTTATGCCCCCCTTATTGGAATGAGCTTGTTCAGCGAATACAAGTGAAGTATGGGTTTTCTGGCTAAATGTTTGGATGGTGATTTGGGAGAGGATTGGAATATAATTGGAATCCCCTCTATCACAAGTACAATGAGGGGAAAGCATGGTTTCATTAGATGTGTTAATAGGGTAAAAAAGGTGCTTTCATGTGTACATGTATTTGTCATTTGCCAGAGGTTATAGTGTGCTTCTCAGTTCTGGATGCCACACTTGCTCAAGATGCATTTAACTGCATTATTTTTGGCAATATATGGCCTTTATTGCCGACTGTGACAAAAATATAACTTTTCCAAAAATAAAACAGTATTATTCAGTCTGTGGTTCTCGAATGAACATTTATAAGTGAAATATGTGTAATATCCAAAAAAATATAATTAAATCAGTGTCAGAAGGCAAAATACATGTACATTTACAATGTACATGTAATTATTTCCTATAATCAAACCCAAACCTTTCGAAGGGTAACCTACAAAACTTTTCCCTAACAAAAATTCCCCCCCCCCCCCTCCACAATCATTTTCACACAATGCGCAAAAATCCCCCCCCACCACCCATGTTTTTTTTCAGGTGAACAGAAATTCCTCCCTCCATAATTTATGGTGAACAAAAATATCCCTACCCCCTAATTTTTTAGAAGTACATGTATATTTAAAGCCATACAAAAATGTCCAAAGCTTTTTTACCACTTGAGGCTGAGCACTTGTCGCTTCAATCAATGCTAACTTCGCTTGTGTGGAGTTAGCACGTTGGATAAATGCTCACTGTTGTCAGGTGGTTCTCTCAGTGCACTTTAGTTTCCTCCACCCATAAAACTGTCCGACACGAGGTGACACTGGCTGTTGAAAGTGTACTTAAAATCCAATAACTAAATAACTGTGTTGATAAATAGTTATTGAGGCATGTTTTCTTGTAAATAGTGATGAGTGTTTATGAAATTTACAAATTAAATACATAAGTTTTTAAATCCTTTTGGACTGCCTTTTAACCTTTTGGTGTGAGAGGCCGGGAGGGAGATTTTTGTACTGCTCTTAAAATAATGTGAGAGAATGTGGTACAACTCAAAAACTGTGGGGGGAATGTTTGCTAAGTGAGTAAAAATGATTGGGGGTATTTTTTGTAGGGCGGATTTTAACCCACATTCTAATCCTTCTAAAGATACATTTTATCTCTTTCATTTGATAAAAGAGTCATTTCTGCATGAGAATTCACTGCTTTCTTTAAAAACTACCCCAATCCCAAAATAAAACTAAAATCTGCATCTGCAGACAATAGTTTTGGGAAAAATCTGTCTCATTTTACCATCCTGCAAGAGAAAGAGTGGTGTTCACCACCACCCCTCCACTCCACACAAAACAAAATGAATGTCAATTTTGATTTAGAAACTGGTGTTGCAGCTATATAAATCACCAATATCAATAGATAGTGCCATTTTATCCTAACAAATTATGTCAAATTTTCTTCTACATATTGATGTGGAAAAATATAGCCCTAAATGTGTCCCCTACACCCCCAGCATACCCACTTTCATCACAAATTATGATATAATTCATAAATTAATTGATGTTGACACAAAACAAACCTCTTATATTAAATTTCACATTTATGATAGTTTGTAAATCACATTCTGGCTTCTTAAGGTACAGTTAAAACTAAAAGTCCTGTCCTGAAATGCGCACAAATAGCACGTTGATATGCGCGTTAATCTACGCAATATGACCATAGGAAGGCTATCAAATTTTGTACATATGGCCTGTGCACAAGCAATGTTTCAGTCAATGGACCTCCGGGTAACCCGGAGGTCCATTGGCAGAAACATTGCCCGTGTTTGCTATGAGTAACCAGGAGAACCTGCCGTGCTTTGGATGCCATTCGATATGGCAATTGCGCGCAATTCATATGCGCAGTTAAGCCTAGATAAGCGCACAGTTCGTGACAGGACTTCTACTTTTAACTGTATTTCACATTGTGTTTGATGAATATTTTGCAATATTTGTAAAAAAAAAAATTTTTTTTAAATCCCTCACATTTCTTAATTAAGGCACTTTGAGTCATTGGTATAGTATGTCTCTGATAAAACATTACACATTGACTTTTTGAATTTTTTTCCAACAGCATGACAGTGCAGGTCATATGCTATCTCAAAGCACCATTAAAATGCCTGAAACATCAAATATTGATTCTGTAGTGCAGTGCCAAATATTATTTAGAGGTCGGTTCTGGGGAGGTTGGTATTTTGGCTTTTTAAAAGTTTTTTGCCATTTTTGGAGAAACATACTCAACTCAAGTCTAAACATCAGAATCCCTACCTCAAGATGATGGTTAGACGAGGAGGGTGACATTGACTAGTTTGAAGATGAATTCAGTTCTATTCTGGTTGCAATGCCTAAAGTATCCAGGAATTAAAACAATGTTTACCAAAACACAGAGGAAGTGTGCATGTAATTTAAATGGGAGTTCCGAGTGATTCTGGTATTTAGTCTTCAGGAAAACACGTCGGATCACAAAATTGGTTGGCCGCTACACTGTAATTCTGACAGTCTTAAACTGACATTGTATTGTATCATTGGTAAAAATAGTTCGTAGACTGGATCCAGTGAACTTGTGAAGAAAAATCTAGGAAATAAATGAATAGGTACCGCTGTTCACGTGCATGTCTGTTTCTGTAAAATTTTACAACAATAAGACTGCATGCCCGTGTTTTGAGAACAAAGATTTCCCCAGACCTTACGTCAGCACAACTTGAATTCATCCAAACTCCGGCTGTTTCTAAGGAAATCGTCCCCCACAAATGAAAAAGGCCCACTAAAAGTGTCAATAAATCACTTGTTTTATTTTTTATTCGCTGTCAACAATTTGTGAAGTGTACGTTCTCAATTAAAATTGAAACTGGGCTTTAAATCTGACGAAACCGGCAACGGACGGCATTGGCACTTCGAACTTTCAAACAATACCTAACTCGCCAACAACTACCTAACTTCGAAAGTCACTTCATTACTTGATTATTTATCATAGTTTCCAGCATTCTGCAACAATATATTTTACATAATGTCCTTTGAAAGGCCCAAAAAAGTTTAGGAATCCGTTACAATGATTCTGGATTTTTTGCCAGTGGGAGAGCCACGCCGCCAGATGGCACCCCAAACTCTGTTGCATGGTATATAGAAAAATTATAAAATCATGGACGCGTACCCATTACCTATGTGCACACACGCCACTGCGTGGGTGTGCACTAATATGAAATAGGTGCCACCTAAAGAGCGAACGTAGTTATTTTGTAAATTTGAATAAAAATTATACAGAGGATGTCATTGGGTGTGTTTAATTCCGTACCCATTACCCAAATCATTTTGTTCCCAAGTGATTTCGTACCCAAAACCATTTTGAACACTTTAAAACAAGTAAATTTGTGCCCCCAAAATAATAATAGAATGGCAATATCCATAGCAGATTATTTGTCAGGGCTGTAATTTGAAAAAAATAGGTAATAAATTTAACATTAATAAGCAAAACTGATCACAACATAGCATTAAGTAATGAATCCACAACCTTTAGAATTATTTATTTTTGGTGTTCAAGCCACATACTGATGCACAACCGCTAATCGTGACCGTGACAATTTTACGGGGTCAAAGTCGGTCAGCGCGGGAAAATAAAATCTAAACGCTCTTGTACCTACCTATAAAGAATAATGGGTCTCCTATTTCATGAGGTGACAACATATAATTCAATTAAATTTATTATTTAATAAATCTGCACATTTATTGATTTAGGTTTCATTTTGTACTATTATTCATTGCTCAAACCAGCAACTATTTTTTTGCAATTTCACGCACAACTGGCCTGCACAGTGAGGAAAATAATGTTAAAGGGGGGGGGGGGGGGGGGGGGCGATGGCGTCCGGTAACCGGTTCTCGCCTGATCACCCGAGTTAAGCAACGTCAAGTGCGGTTAGCAGTTGGATGGGTGACCATTTCAGCAACTGATTCACGTCCCCGCGTTGTGTCCTTGGACAAGGCACTTAACCCCGATTGCCTATGTATGGAGGTACGATGACGTGGTGTACTAAGGCGTACTGCACGTCGATGGTGCGCATGTCTTCAACCAATCTAACCCTGCCTGTGCTGCAGTGCAGAGTTACGATCTTGGAGAACTGACAGCTGCTCGGTGGTTCTCTCCGGGCACTCCGGCTTCCTTCACCCGTAAAACTGTCGCCGACATGATATCACCCTGGCTGTTAAAGTGTCGTTAAACCCTAATAAATAAATAAATAATAAATAAGTAAATAGTTGTGACTAATACTTCCAAAAGGCCACTCTCAAAGCTGGCCACCTTTCTTTCAGCTGGCTGGACTGTCCATATGTACCAGAGTAGTGTGCTCACTGTGCTGCCTGGAACGTGTGACACCCATTGCCTGAGAAAGTTTGACAGCTTTGCGAAGCAGTGCAAATCCAAAGAGTCTGCTGACTGGGACTGACAATAAATCTACGAACGAGTAAGACAACAGAAGAAGGAAATGGTGATCAGTCGGGAAAGTACTTGATTTCCTACTCCAATGTTCTAAATTATCACACCCGTACTGTTGATATTTTTTTTGTTTGTATTTTCTGCTACATGTACATATTATTCTGATTTGATCCCCTATTTTTATTCATTTTCACCAGGTTGGACTGCAGTCTAATTCTCATGATGCACTATTTTGGACTAAATTCTTAACATTTTCCTTAGCTGCAGATAGTTGGAGTTATTTTGGAATTTTGAGGTTATTTGTCCAAGATACATGCTTGGCACTTTGAAATATTATGAAGTCAGTTTGTAACTTCAGTATAATATTCCACCCTGTACTATTAGTCCTCACCGTACCATTATATGGAGGACAGTCACGGGAGTAAACGCCCCCTCCCTCTCATATTCCCAATAAATTTCACACAAGAAACAGGAGGACATTGATGAATGGATGAAAATACATATAGAATTAGAATATGGGATACAGATCGCTCTCACCAGTCACCACATTTATCAACAACCCCCACCATCACCACCACCACCACACTGCCAACACACCACCAATTTCTCTGTGACCCACCCTTGCGATGAAAAGGAGAACTTCAGTGTCATCCTAATAGAAATTCTCAACACCTTTATGGTGAGCAAAACCCTACTGAATCAGACCGAAAACTTTGTCCAGGCTGAAGGCTTATTTAAGAGACTTTAACAAGGAGGGAATTGGCGAAGCATGGAGTTGGAGAAGAGATACAGCCTGGAGAGAGTAGATCACCATTAAATCACAAACCTTTACAACAATAGTGCACACTTCTTGAGACCAGAACTCACAAAACACCAAAAGTTGCAACACAAAGCCCTGAGGTGCAAGCGGTCTATGAGCTGAACATTTACAAGTTCTTATACAGTACTTTCTTAAAAAAATAGTATCCTACAAAAAAAATGAATAAATTCAGACTGTTGTGCTGTGATTTCACCCAGGAACGTGGTAAGGAGGATTTAGACTAAGCCAATATCCAGCATAAGAAAATTATTCATCCTCAAAACGGCCCTGGGGTTTCCTACTTATGACTTCAATAAATACAATTTGGCAAAAGTTCTGTTGCCCATCATAACATTCTTATTTCAAATAAATTATGGCCCTGCAAAATTACAATTTAAACAACCCCCCCACCCCCCCCCCCCCCCCACCCACCCATCAGCACAACCAATATTTTCAAACTATTGTTCACAGTAAGTACTATTTACAAAGAAAATCCAGTCAATTGCCACAACTCCTTATATTTTTATGGTCTTGTAGTGAAATTCTAGTTTATTCTCTATGCCATGCACCACCCCCCTCCCTCATCATCCTCCCAGAGTTTTTCTTGCAGTGCCCTTAGAAAGTACAATTAACAATTTGATGGAATGCTACGTGCAGGCTATTACCCCTTTCAAATATTTTTTCATGGTCTTGGGAGTATGAATTTCTGAATGGATCTTTTCTTTTTGTGTTTGAAAATTTCCTAATTGTGGTGAATTCTCAGTAGCAAGACAAGATTGTTTTCCCAATTTTTTTAGCGAAGATTTCTGTCTTTTTATCACTTTCAAATTTCATAATTTCATAACTCAGTAATCTGTGATGTGATCATTTGGGTGGGGACATCAATTAAAATACCCACAGTCCCACACACTGCCTCCACTTCTTGTATTTTCAAGTACATGTAGTTTAAGCAGGATGAAAATTTTCTGAAAGGTGGGGGGGGGGGGGGGGAGAGGGGTGGCGCAACAAATACACTCACCCACTCTCAACGCCTCAGGTTTCAAGTAGGTTGGAAAGATTCGTTATTTATTATTTTTTTTTTGAGGGGGGGGGGGGGGGGGGACATCAATCATCCCCGTCGAACCCAAATCTGTGGTTGTAGGCCTATTTTCAACTTGCAAGAAGGTTAGAACATTATGTAGCTTAATTTTATGTAGCCCATTGTCTTTCCATCACAATTTTTATTGATACCTGATTGTTACAGTGACGGCGCCAGGATTTCAATTTTTTTTTTTTGGAGGGGGACTTAAGATATAGGGGATCCAAGGTCGAGATGCCAAGCCTTATAGCTGGGGGGGGGGGGGGGTCTCCCCATGAAAGTTTTCCATAATTGGAGTCCCTGGAGCGGTATCTGAGCATTTCTACAATACCTTACATAATGTGTATTGTTGTGTGTCGTTTGCGGTGTGATATTGGGTGGGGAAACCACGGTCAGATAGAAATTTGAAATCTGATTGGGGCGAGGGAAAAGTGGGGGGGGGGGGGGGGGGCAGCCATCCCTCCTCCTGTGGTGCCGCCACTGGATTGTTAAACGTTATGTAAAAAAGTTTTGGACCAGATAGAAATTGAATTCAGTATCAGTGAGTGTCAGTAATCAAATTTATAGAATTAATTACTTTTATTCCCACGCTTTAATGTGTAGTCCCATTTCGCTGGTCGCCTGAAATTGCAAATGCATTTGCAGACTGAGTGTAACTTGGATCGGACTCGGTCACTGATCAAAAACGGCACCTTCTGATCTCCCTTATTTTACGAAGGAATGGTTTTATATTCAAAACAAAAATGTATTAACACTGCGTGTGTATCGATAATTTTCTCTTGCAATCATAGCCCGAAGACGGAAAACCGTCTTTCCTTGCCAAAATTGGTATACAACGTAACAAGAATCTCCGCGTGACGCAAAAGTGGGTCAATCCGAAAGTAGTAACAATTTTCTGTGGAGTTTCCACTGGACTGGAGTGGAGGTGCTTGGGTGTAAACACTGCATCACTTCAAAAATGGAAAGATCGTGTTCGAAATATCATTACCATGCAGGTGCTGGTACAGTACTTTCTGATAAATATTAACGTGGAAAAATCGTTCCAAAACTTTATTGCGTCAGAAAAATGGGAAAAAATTGATGATCCGAAATGTACGGCGGCACCCAACAATGAAGAGCAAAGTCTCAGGAATCCCATTGTGTGCCTCTGTTTTTTAATTGTATATTACGTATCTTCCAGCGGAAATCGTCATAAGCACGAGAGGGGTAAACCCGTTGTTTACAAAAAAGCGGGATCAGAAATAAGAAATGCGAGAAAACATCGTCTCGTCGTTTTTAAACGTCTCGCGAAAGGAAAATACTCAATAATTATAGAATTTCTTGCAGACACACTTGTTCTTGGATATTTTATTAACAAGCGTGCCACTTTGTGGCCTTCAACAATTTTGATTTATTCTTGTACAAAGAATTGAAGTTTGAAAGTTGAACGACAAAATTAATGTAGCGCAGCGTGCGTTTCTTTTGTGGTCTCGATTTTTGACGGAACCGAGAACCAGGTGACGCTTTTCCTGCACGCTCACCTGTTCCTTTTTTTCAGAAATCTAATTCGATTTCTACCAATGAAAACAACACAATTTGATCAACTTCGACTTCTATTTTTTGTCCATGGAGTTTACTTCCGGACACAGATTTTTGGATTGGATGCTGTATGCTCAGACATATATTTTTCTGAAATATTCTTCTAAATTTCTTATATTTTCACACATACACACACGTTACCATTATGCTCTCTTCGTTCGCGGCCTTCGGCCGCTCACTACGTTCGCTATTAAAGAATACCATACCTCACGTGACTTCATTACGTTCTGATTGGCTGAAAGGTGATACCCTATTTTGTGTAGTTGTCCAGCACAGAACTGAAGGGTCACTACATGTGGGCACTATATGTTTTCTATTTTTAGCACGGGCACTATATGCATTTTCTGGTTATAAAAACGTACAAAGCAACGATTTATCCAAAATGGTGGCAGAAAACCCGGCCACCAATTAGACAATTCGATTTACATAAAAAATATACACTTCGTTTTTTTAGTGCCGCAAGAATAGCCGCAAAGTTTTCCGATGTGATACGTTCCGATAAATAGAGATTATTACCATAATGTGGATGTACAAAATATGTATCTGAGTCGAGTTCCGGGTTCTGAGGGCAGATCACGAAGAGCCGAAGACGAGTCGTGATCTACCCTTAGAACCCGGAGTGAGACATTGGCAGAGGCGAGGAATAGTAGCATTGTGTCGAACAATTATCAATATCCACACATTATTCTCATTTCTCCTTTATTGTTTAAAATAAAAACATCATTACATGTTTACAATTTGGATTGTAGATTATTTGGTTAATTTGCACTTTCGTGTTGTTCGATTTAATATAAGGAATAGTGCATGACTTGGAGTTGACTACGCCCATATATTGCCCAATGAGGTGGTGTAGTTCCCTCCGCTTTGCGTCGGGAACTACGCCACCTCACTGTGCACTATATGGGCGTGTCAACTCCAAGCTATGCACTATTCCTTAATTATTCCTCATATTTGACTATGTTAGGGCCCCCACGGAGAGCTATCAGAGCTACGTTTTGGGTCCAAGTGCGTACAACTAGTAATTTTACTGCGACCTGAGTCAGTGGACTTCAACCTTCACTTTAATGGTATGAACTTGCGATTGCGACAAGAGCGCTCAATTGTAAGCTTTACATTTTTTTGTTTAACTTGTATATCCCGTAAAGGGGCGTCTAGGGAGATTACAAATACACTGTGGTTGTTTCTCTACTTTATTGATTGTTATCATTGACATCATTTTACATCAGCAATTAAACAGTTACAGAAGATAATGAAATGTGGTTAATGAATCATCACAAAAAATGGTTGGCAACAATCGGTTGAACTGATGTTCTGGGGGTCATTGACGTTGTCATCCGATTGGTCGGTTCCGATCATCGGTTGAACACTAGTTGTACACCAAATATAAACAAGATTCTGAATCCTTGGATAAGAATTCTTTAAAGATTATTCCTCATATTGCTAAGATAATATTCTGGCCCCTATAAGGAGTCCAAATATTAACTGGGGGGGGGGGGGGGGGGGGGGCTTGGAGAGGAAGAGGCTGGAGAAGAAGATTCTTTAAAGAGTACTTCTCATGTTGCTCCAGGTTAAAAGTTGGGCGCCTTTATTGAGTTTGAATATGAACAGCTTACTTTTAACAAGCCTGTTTCTGCACCCCCCCCCCCCCTCCCCATGGATGCTGTACAACAAATATCAAAGAGTTTGAACAGTGGTGTTGAAGACGATTTTTCAGATTTTTGCAAATACGCTGACTGAGCATTTTTGAGATTCCCTCCACAGTACACCATGACACAACCGATGTCTTTCACCAGTCCATTCTATTGGTCCTAGGGGTACTTCATAACGAAGGGAAGCTCTCTGTTCTGTGCAGTTTGGGAAATAGTTGCATTGGCATATTTTTCTATTTTTACCTCCTTCGGTTCCGGCGGGGATGCAGGAATTGTTTTTCCTTTAATCAAGTACTTGCGACTCAATAATACCTCTCACAAAATTTGATTCAAACCGGCTCATCAGTTCTGAAAATGAAAATTTTGTGAGGAGGCCAAAAATCTTGCCCCACTCATTACAAAGGCTATTATTGCACTACGATCTGAACCTAACCCTTAATATAAACCCCGAAAATTCGCTATTTGCCTGATAAGTCTCATGCCTGTCCTGACAAAAAAAACTTGTAACTCCCGTATTATAACCCAGAGAGATGGGCGGACAGATGGACGGGTGGACAGGCAGTCGGATGGACGGTCGTTGCTCTACCATAATACGACCCGCTCATATGAGCGGCCGTATAAAAACTCTCTGGAGGACGACAGGTAATTAGCCAATCTGGCTATGTCATCTCCCAACAGTGTACCTTACAGATTAAATCCCTGTGCTCACCACATTGCAATACCGTACCTTTGTAATCTAAAAAGGAATAAACAATTTTATTATATGCTAAACGATAGATTATCGAAAAAATTGCAGAAAGATAGATATTGTATCCACGACTGTGAAGATATAGAAGTTTTCACTTTCACGGCATCAATCAAGATGGCGGGCTTCAAAGCATCACTTGAAGGTGAATACGAGTCAAATTATCACTGAAAATGATCAATTTATTGTAAAAACGTATATAACAAAAAAAAATCTAGTTTTTTTTTGAGTGGATACCGATCATTTCCAGCAATAATTCAAAACGTACTCACCTTGAACTGATGCATGAAACCCCGTCAGCTGAATCAGATCGCAAGATGCTACCTGTTCCGAGTATCGATCAAATCACTTCTGCGTATCAATGCGCATCAGCTGTTCTCTTTCATGCATCAATTCAAGGTTGAAACGATTGGAATTATCGATGGGAATAATCAGATTCTTATAAAAAGCATATAATAAAAAAAATGTAGTGTTTCTGTATGGATACCGAAAATTATCTCACTCGTAACTGAGACAACTGGTTATTTTCGCTCACGCAAGCGCTCAAAATATAACGCCGTTGATTGCCCAAAATATAACATCCAGTATCATACTGGATGTATACTGTGAAATAAATAAATAAATAAACACGAATCCGTCCATCCGTTCGTCCATCCACATCCATTCATATATCCATCCATCCAACTTACCTTCAAGCCTTGCCATGGTAAGGAACCTCTAAGGAAATACATGAACACATATCCTAAGGATTCTAAGTCATCCCTTCGACTCTGTTCAATACCTAAGTGTGCATTTATTGAGGCATATATGGCATTGCCTGTTAAGTTTTTACCCTCGCGATACGGTATATGCTGTCTTGTTCTAGAATCTCTATACTTTTTGGCAAAGCCAAATTCAGTAATATATACCTGCAATGAAATTTCAAAAGAGCGATTTTAAATTTATTTTTTATCTCACCATGTCCTTTATATATTGATAAAAAGAAGAAGAAGCTCAGGTTATATGAGACTTGTGTTAACACTTGTATATGAACAAAGGCCTTATTATGAATACAATCAATATTCTATGTTGAAGTGGAGTGCCCTCTAATATTGGCTCTAGAAGCTTGATTTTAACAAACTTGTCAATAGACATTACATGTACAAAACAAACTTTTCAATACCCATTACATGTACAAAGGTACAAAGGCCTGCTGTTCTGTTGATGAATATTGTTTATTCGTAGCCAGTTCCACTTCCTCCTATGGAGGTAGCACAAAATACTTTTTTATATGTGACCAATGAGCATTTTAGCAACCCTGTTGTATAGAGACTGATGTATTATACCGATCTCTACAACTGCATTGCGAGAACGCTCATTGTTTTCCCTCATGTCTGAGCTGTCTCTTTGGTTTGATTTTAAATCAAAATAAAATAACACTGTGCATGTTTGTAAAAAAAATGCTTCATTAAAGATATTGGTTTCAGCAGAACATAAGGTAGCGAGTACAGTAAATTTTATTCAGTTGTTGATTGCCCCAAATATAACGTGTGTTGCTAACTATTTACGAACTCTACTGCCCAGAACATCGCCCAAGTTTTTCACCCCAAAATTGGATAGTCTAACCTATACTGGTATAAAAGATGCACCCTTAATTTGGAGATCATTTTTTAGAGAGAAAATGTGACTTATACACCGGCTGGATGAACTTGACACGTACAGTTAAAACTAGAAGTCCTGCCACGAACTGTGCGCTTCTCTAGGCTTAATTGCGCGTAGGAATTACGCGCAACTGCCATATCGAATGGCAACCAAATCACGGCAGGTTCTCCAGGTTTCTTACAGCAAACACAAGCAATGTTTCTGCTGAAACAGTGCCTGTGCACAGGCCATATGTACAGCATTTGATAGCAATACTATGATCATAACGCGTAGATTAACGCACGGATCGACGTGCTATTTGTGCGCATTTCGTGACAGGACTTCCAGTTTTAACTGTATTGCGGTCAAAGAATAGCCATAACGTAGAAAGTAACAAGTGTTCATAATCAAAACCTGTGTTTCTTTACTCTGATCTGTGTAAAGATTTTGCACCTGTAAATAAATTAATTAGATCGGCAATCTGAACGTAATCATCAGTGTCAGTGACTATCAGTCACAGGTACCGATCAGTTCGTTCAGATTCTGAACTAGCCAACGATATACAGGTATATCGCGGTATTTTTTTCAATACAGACACCGGTACTGAAATGCGAATACCGTGCAGCCATATATAGGTGTATATAGATTATTCAGACTAGTGGTGTGTATATGCACCACACGAGATTATTCAGACTAGTGGAGTTTATTTTCAAGTGTAAAAATGTTAGTCCCAAATCTATAGCTATGTGCCATTCATTTTTCTGACATTCATATGCTACCATACAGTAGAAACAAAAAGTGCTGTCCATAGACATACATGTGGTAGAATCTTTCCATTTTTTTTAAGGGGACGGGGGGGGGGGTGGGGGGGGGGTGGGGAGGATACAGAATTGACTGAAAAATTGGCAATGGCCAAAGGCATCTCTAGACAGCTTGAGGCCCGGGATGGATGTAGGTATGATAGGGGGTGTCCCCTCCCATTGGTGAGGGGTCTGGGTGAGCCTCTTTCGACGAAATTTGAAAAATTAGTGGCCCCGATTTTTTAGGTTTCCTAAGTACTCAGTCAAGGTATTTTCAGGAGGGGCATTTTTAACAGAAAATGTCTTATTAAATATGTCAATATCCATTGAAGTACATTCCACACAGGAGATCTCTTGCATGCCAAACCACTTGGCGAGGATACACTCAGGAGATCTCATGCATGTCAAATCACTTGGCGGGGATACTTACAGACCTCATGTATGTCAAATCACTTGGCGGGGATACACTCAGGAGACCTCATGCATGTCAAACCACTTGGCGAGGATACTTACAGATCGCATGTATGTCAAACCACTTGGCGAGGATACACTCAGGAGACCTCATGCATGTTAAACAACCTGGTGAGGATACTTACAGACCTCATGCATGTCAAACCACTTGGCGAGGATACTTACTGACCCCATGCATGTCAAACCACTTGGCGAGGATACCTACAGACCTCATGTATGTCAAATCACTTGGCGAGGTTACACTCAGGAGACCTCATGCATGTCAAACCACCTGGTGAGGATACTTACAGACCTAATGTATGTCAAACCACCTGGTGAGGATACTTACAGACCTCATGTATGTCAAATCACTTGGCGAGAATACACTCAGGAGACCTCATTCATGTCAAACCACTTGGCGAGGATATTTACAGACCTGATGTATGTCAAATCACTTGGTGAGGATACACTCGGGAGACCTCATGTATGTCACACCACCTGGTGAGGATACTTGCAGACCTCATACATGTCAAACCACTTGGCGAGGATACTTACAGACCTCATGTATGTCAAATCACTTGGCGAGGATACACTCAGGAGACCTCATGCATTTCAAACCACCTGGTGAGGATACTTACAGGCCTGATGTATGTCAAATCACTTCGCGAGGATACACTCAGGAGACCTCATGCATGTCAAACCACTTGGCGAGAATACTTACAGACCTCATGTATGTCAAATCACTTGGCGCGGATACACTCAGGGGACCTCATGCATGTCAAACCACCTGGTGAGGATACTTACAGACGTCATCTATGTCAAATCACTTGGCGAGGATACACTCAGGAGACCTCATGCATGTCAAACCACTTGGCGAGGATACTTACAGACCTCATGTATGTCAAATCACTTGGCGAGGATACACTCAGGAGACCTCATGCATGTCAAACCACCTGGTGAGGATACTTACAGACCTGATGTATGTCAAACCACTTGGCGAGGATACACTCAGGAGACCTCATGCATGTCAAACCACCTGGTGGGGATACTTACAGACCTCATGCATGTCAAACCACTTGGTGAGGATACACCCAGGAGACCTCATGCATGTCAAACCACTTGGCGAGGATACTTACATACCTCATGTATGTCAAATCACTTGGCGAGGATACACTCAGGATATCTCATGCATGTCAAACCTCCTGGTGAGGATACTTACAGGCCTCATGCATGTCAAACCACTTGGCGAGGATACACTCATGAAACCTCATGCATGTCAAACCACCCGGTGAGGATACTTACAGGCCTCATGCATGTCAAACCACTTGGTGAGGATACACCCAGGAGACTTCATGCATGTCAAATCACTTGGCGGGGATACTTACAGACCTCATGTATGTCAAACCACTTGGCGAGGATACACTCAGGAGACCTCATGCATGTCAAACCACTTGGCGAGGATACTTACAGATCGCATGTATGTCAAACCACTTGGCGAGGATACACTCAGGAGACCTCATGCATGTTAAACAACCTGGTGAGGATACTTACAGACCTCATGCATGTCAAACCACTTGGCGAGGATACTTACAGACCTCATGCATGTCAAACCACTTGGCGGGGGTACTTACAGACCTCATGTATGTCAAATCACTTGGCGAGGATACACTCAGGAGACCTCATGCATGTCAGACCACCTGGTGAGGATACTTACAGACCTAATGTATGTCAAACCACCTGGTGAGGATACTTACAGACCTCATGTATGTCAAATCACTTGGCGAGAATACACTCAGGAGACCTCATGCATGTCAAACCACTTGGCGAGGATATTTACAGACCTGATGTATGTCAAATCACTTGGTGAGGATACACTCGGGAGACCTCATGTATGTCACACCACCTGGTGAGGATACTTACAGACCTCATACATGTCAAACCACTTGGCGAGGATACTTACAGACCTCATGTATGTCAAATCACTTGGCGAGGATATACTCAGGAGACCTCATGCATTTCAAACCACCTGGTGAGGATACTTACAGGCCTGATGTATGTCAAATCACATCGCGAGGATACACTCAGGAGACCTCATGCATGTCAAACCACTTGGCGAGGATACTTACAGACCTCATGTATGTCAAATCACTTGGCGCGGATACACTCAGGGAACCTAATGCATGTCAAACCACCTGGTGAGGATACTAACAGACGTCATCTATGTCAAATCACTTGGCGAGGATACACCCAGGAGACCCCATGCATGTCAAACCACTTGGCGAGGATACTTACAGACCTCATGTATGTCAAATCACTTGGCGAGGATACACTCAGGAGACCTCATGCATGTCAAACCACCTGGTGAGGATACTTACAGACCTGATGTATGTCAAACCACTTGGCGAGGATACACTCAGGAGACCTCATGCATGTCAAACCACCTGGTGGGGATACTTACAGACCTCATGCATGTCAAACCACTTGGTGAGGATACACCCAGGAGACCTCATGCATGTCAAACCACTTGGCGAGGATACTTACATACCTCATGTATGTCAAATCACTTGGCGAGGATACACTCAGGATATCTCATGCATGTCAAACCTCCTGGTGAGGATACTTACAGGCCTCATGCATGTCAAACCACTTGGCGAGGATACACTCATGAAACCTCATGCATGTCAAACCACCCGGTGAGGATACTTACAGGCCTCATGCATGTCAAACCACTTGGTGAGGATACACCCAGGAGACTTCATGCATGTCAAATCACTTGGCGGGGATACTTACAGACCTCATGTATGTCAAACCACTTGGCGAGGATACACTCAGGAGACCTCATGCATGTCAAACCACTTGGCGAGGATACTTACAGATCGCATGTATGTCAAACCACTTGGCGAGGATACACTCAGGAGACCTCATGCATGTTAAACAACCTGGTGAGGATACTTACAGACCTCATGCATGTCAAACCACTTGGCGAGGATACTTACAGACCTCATGCATGTCAAACCACTTGGCGGGGGTACTTACAGACCTCATGTATGTCAAATCACTTGGCGAGGATACACTCAGGAGACCTCATGCATGTCAGACCACCTGGTGAGGATACTTACAGACCTAATGTATGTCAAACCACCTGGTGAGGATACTTACAGACCTCATGTATGTCAAATCACTTGGCGAGAATACACTCAGGAGACCTCATGCATGTCAAACCACTTGGCGAGGATATTTACAGACCTGATGTATGTCAAATCACTTGGTGAGGATACACTCGGGAGACCTCATGTATGTCACACCACCTGGTGAGGATACTTACAGACCTCATACATGTCAAACCACTTGGCGAGGATACTTACAGACCTCATGTATGTCAAATCACTTGGCGAGGATATACTCAGGAGACCTCATGCATTTCAAACCACCTGGTGAGGATACTTACAGGCCTGATGTATGTCAAATCACATCGCGAGGATACACTCAGGAGACCTCATGCATGTCAAACCACTTGGCGAGGATACTTACAGACCTCATGTATGTCAAATCACTTGGCGCGGATACACTCAGGGAACCTAATGCATGTCAAACCACCTGGTGAGGATACTAACAGACGTCATCTATGTCAAATCACTTGGCGAGGATACACCCAGGAGACCCCATGCATGTCAAACCACTTGGCGAGGATACTTACAGACCTCATGTATGTCAAATCACTTGGCGAGGATACACTCAGGAGACCTCATGCATGTCAAACCACCTGGTGAGGATACTTACAGACCTGATGTATGTCAAACCACTTGGCGAGGATACACTCAGGAGACCTCATGCATGTCAAACCACCTGGTGAGGATACTTACAGACCTCATGCATGTCAAACCACGTGGTGAGGATACACCCAGGAGACTTCATGCATGTCAAACCACTTGGCGAGGATACTTACAGACCTCATGTATGTCAAATCACTTGGCGAGGATACACTCAGGAGATCTCATGCATGTTAAACCTCCTGGTGAGGATACTTTCAGGCATCATGCATGTCAAACCACTTGGCGAGGATACACTCATGAGACCTCATGCATGTCAAACCACCCGGTGAGGATACTTACAGGCCTGATGTATGTCAAACCACTTGGCGAGTGTACACTCGGGAGACCTCATGCATGCCACACCACCTGGTGAGGATACTTACAGACCTCATGCATGTCAAACCACTTGGCGGGGATACTTACAGACCTCGTGTATGTCAAACCACTTGGCGAGGGTACACTCATGAGACCTCATGCATGTCAAACCACCCGGTGAGGATACTTACAGAGGAAAGTAAAATTTTTCATCTTCGTCTGTTGGCAGTGCGTGGACGTCGTTATTTCTAACTGTGTTTGAGATACAATCATGAGTGCTGAACTGGGCTTAAAATTAGAACTCAAGATAGTATCACAAGACACAACTGGTGATAACAACATCCATGCCACGCCATCCGACAAAGGTGAGAAATTTTACGCTCGGCTTGCAATTCTTTTCCAGCAATAGTAACGCAGCCAGAGCTATTGGTTTTCAGTGCATTTTCTCGACTATCAAACATACCAATTTGCATTTGATTCTTTTTCATGAACGCGAATGAATTTTATGTTTTCGTCCGAATGTTGCTTACAGTGAGTATGTATCCTCAGAACCCACATCAAGTGTGGTCGGCTTTCCTGTTTTGATCGTGAATAGAAGCTTGGTGTGACGTCTCCCGATTTCCCAAACCGACCAAACTTGGCAGTTAACTCGGAGAAATAAAAGCGTCAGGTTAATTCCTATACTCCTGAAGAAATTCACGGGGGCATAAATTTAAGAAGGCTTTTTATTAGGCATTTGGTTGACTATTAGTCAGCAATTAATTTGCCATCAAATGCCATCATTGTTCATCTGCTAATCTGTTAGCTTTCTCTGTCCGATTTTTTTCCTCTTGCTTTGCCCGAAGTTTCCACACGATTTTGCGCGCATTTGGGAGGCCAGTTGAAATAATA
Organism: Pictodentalium vernedei; assembly: GCA_031216915.1. NCBI lineage: Eukaryota > Metazoa > Mollusca > Scaphopoda > Dentaliida > Dentaliidae > Pictodentalium > Pictodentalium vernedei. The sequence goes on along the minus strand of CM062295.1, from coordinate 68,379,748 downwards.
GCGCGCTGAATAAGTGCACTTTTTATCCCTATCAAATTGCACCACTAAAGTAACTTAATTTCTGTAGAAAGACACTGTCCATCTCTGTTCAATTCTATACTACTAAATAGAGACCATTAACATCATTCCTAACTTCTACTGGAATAATGTAATGGGGTAAATAGATATTAACCCTTTACCTAACATGAAAAGCAGACGACATTTGCAAAAATAATTCTTGAAAAACGAATTGTTTTCATTGTTTGTCTCAAAAACATAGTTATGACCCCTCGTTGGAACGAGCTCGACGAGCTCGTTCCAACGAGGGGTTATAACCTATGTTTTTGAGACAAAAAAATGAAAAAAATAATGAAAAATAACTGGCGTTTTTTGAGAATAGCGCTGGCCGGTTTTGGCCGTTACGTTAGGTAAATAGTTAAGTTATCCTCGTGTTTTCCAGGGTGTATGGGAATTTACACCGGTTTGGGAACTCATACACCCTTTGGCGAAGCCTCCTTGGGCTCCGAGCGCAACGTTGTGATGAAAGTTTGCAAGTGCTTTTTGTGTTTTGTCCTCAGAAATTGTTAACAGTTGCTAAGTACAAAATCCACCCCACACAGTGATTTAGTAATAATCCACCCTCAAAATACTGTAGTCAATATTTGCTTCTGTTTGATCAGTTCAGTTCGTGATTTCACTACTGACCTCGCTAAAAGTGCATAACATTCTGCAGAATAGTTTGCATTGCTGAGCGCAAATACTCTTGTGTATTTTATTTAGTTACACTATTTGATTCATCTACAGTAAGCAGTACATTAACCAACGAGCATGTTCTGTACTAATTGTGACAAGACTTCTAGTGTTAATTGTAGAATCACATCCAGTATTTCCACTAAAGCTAAAACAAAGACATGCTTAAGAAAGGATTATTGAACCAAGTTAAAAATTGGTCTCACTTGAGAGCCCATATATGATTTGAGAACAAATTTGATTACGACTTGGCTTGAACAAACTTAAATCTGCTCCTTCCCTCCCCAAGGATTTTGTGTACTAAATATTAAAGATTCGGTTGGTAGTTCTCACAAAGAAGATTTTTAAGAATATTCCTCACACTGTACCAAGTTAAAATTTTGGCTTGTCTAGGAAGCCCAAATAAGAACGAATAACACAATAAGAGCAACGTGATTTTATCAAACTTGAATCTGATCGCCCCCCACCCCCTCAAAAAAAAAAAAAAAAAAAAAATGGTGCTCAACAAATCGTCGCCTTAGTGCTAGAAGTTTCCATGTCCCGTATAGGACTCAGGCGACGAAATATCAAAAGATCCTGACTAGTGGATCTGGAGGAGACTTTTAATGCCCTTTTCCAAATTTGGGCCCTGCACTGGGAATTTGAACCTGATCTAACAAAGGATGTTGTATACCAATAAAATAAAAGATTCTGACCAGTGGTTCTGGAAAAGGAGATTTCTTTAATTTTTAACTAGAGCAACATTAAGGGAGGCATATGCCTCCTTGCAATACCAGGACAGCATTAGGGAAATGAAACATTACTGGGTGACAGATGAAGGATGACAGATGACGGACCTTTGACAGATTACAGACCATTGGGGCATTATCATAAAAACTATTCAGTGTTACCATAGGGTAAAACAAAAAATTACCCTTGCCTCTTTACCAAATGTAAGTGGGAATTAGAAACCGAGGAAGGAGTTGATTACGCCATGAAGGTACCGCCAATTAAAAAACAGGACATTTTTTTAAAGTTGATAACGGGCAATAAATTTATGAAAAAATATTTTTCAGTAAACTTGATAGATGCTGCACATCAAAATTGTGTGTTCAACCATATCCTAAGGTTTCAACTCTCTGCATTACAAACTGTGGAAGGAGTTGATTACACCAAGAAGGTATCCTAACCCTTTACCCAACGTAACGGCCAAAACCGGCCAGCGCTATTCTCAAAAATCGCCAATTAATTTTCAAAATATTTTCATTTTTTGTCTCAAAAACATAGGTTATGACCCCTCGTTGGAACGAGCTCGTCGAGCTCGTTCCAACGAGGGGTCATAACCTATGTTTTTGAGACAAAAAATGAAAAAAATTAGTTATTCAAGAATTTTTTTGCAAGTGTCGTCTGCTTTTCATGGTACCTTCAATTACAAAAAGCACTGGGAATTTCGAAACTCAATAAAGGGCAATAAGTTTATTAAAAATATGTTTTCTGCAAACTTTATAGATGTTGCATATTCCTAAGGCATTTGGAACCATATCCTAAAGTTTCAACTCTCTGCATTAACAGTTATGGGAAGAGTTTATTACACCACGAAGGTTCCATCAATTAAAAAACACATGCAAGTTTCTAAGTTGATAAAGGGCAATAACTGTGACAAAAACATACAGAGCCATCTGATCTTCTAACATGGTAATGTGCTCAATGTAGTTTTGCACTGTGCAACATTTCGGTTGGTTATCTCAAAAGTGTGTGTGTAGTATATGATACAACTTTGGAACTGACGGACTGGTGGATGGACACAAGGAATACTAACACCAAGTAAAGGTGGGGGTGGGGTAGGAATAAAAACCTGTTGACTCAGTTCTTTCTCATTTCCAACAGTGTGAAAAATGTTGTCGCCTGTATAGATTCCAAACATGAACACAGGAACTGGATTTGAATAAACCAGTATCTGATCCCCCTGAGGATTTTGTATACCAAATATCGAAATATTCTGTCAAGTGGATCTGGAGATGTTTTAAATTTTTTAAGGTATGTGGACTCAGCATATGGACCTGCCACCAACAGTGTTAAAATGGTGTCTGCTCTCTGGAACCCAAATAGGAACCCGTGGATTTGATTTGAACACACGTCAATCTTACACCCATTTAGGATGTTGGATACCAAATATTAAAAGATTGTGACAGGCTGTTCTGGAGAATTCTTTTTTAATATTTTGAATTATGACATACTACATTGTAATGTTTTCTGCCTACTCAATTCTACTCATCCTAAGGATGTAACATAGCTAATAGCCATTATCTGTTCTATACGTGCCATGAGTCAAGTGCTTAAATCATGACTACATTGTACTTCATACCAAATTTGGTTCAAATCAGTTCCTGGGAGCTGAAAATGGAGACTTTCAGAGAGGCCAAAACACTTGCCCCTCCCAGAACAACAGTAAACATTGCCCCTCAAAGTTCCATTGAATAAACTCCAGTGTATACCTAAATACCAAATATCAACGTATCCCATCCATCAGATCATTTGAAGAAGATTTTCTTTTGTAAATTTGAGCTATTTTCCTACAGCCTCTCCCCATGGGGCATGGAAACTCTATTGTAATAAAATCACAATTGCAATCTCATGCCCAACAATTCTCTAAAATTTATTCAAAATTGGACCAATGTTTTTTTTTTTTAAATAAAAGCCGCAAACACACCATTCATGCCGACTTAAGTCAGGTTAGCTAACAAGTGGTCCCCTGTGCGGAGAGAGACTGTGCAGGCTAAAGATCCCTTCATAGTATAGGAGAAGAAAAAGGCCAAGAAGTTGCTGTCCCGGAGGTCATCCCACATCGCACGCCAGTGGGCCTGGAAAAGGCATTAATGTAAATTAATTAACTTGCTCACCAATTCTTTTAAAACAAATAAGCTTAAAAAACCAAGAGGTCCGAGGGGTATTAATCACTCACCCGAGATAAGTTGTTTAAACCTTTACCCAACGTAAAACTCGCCAATTAATTTTCATTATTTTTTCCAACGACGGCTCATAACCTATGTTTTTGAGACAAAAAATGAAAAACATTAGTTATTCAAGAATTTTATTTTGCAAGTGTCGTCTGCTTTTCGTGTTAGGGAAAGGGTTAAAGGGGGATTTAACGTCATATCCAGCATGTATGGTTAATTAACACTACAGAGCCCAAACATGAACCCAGGCACTTGATTTAAACAATATTGAATCTAATTAACACTAGAGAGCCCAACCATGAACCCAGATGCTTGATTTAAATAAGTTTGAATGTACTCCTCACTCCCCCTCCCCGCCACCGCCAAAGATGCTGAGTGCCAAATATCATAAGATTCTGCCTGGTGGATATGGATAAGAAAATTGTTAAAGAATATTCTTGATACCATGTTAACATCACGGCTTAAATAGGAAGCCCAAGGATAGAAATGTGCCAAATATCAGAACATTTTGAGTGGTGAATCTGAAGAGGATGTTAACAGATTATTCTTCGTATTGCACCAACATAAAATTCGGGTTCAAAGTCCAAAGATGGACTCAGGAACATGATTTGAACAAACAACTTGCAGCTGTCCTCCCCCACTCCCCCCCCCCCCACCCCACCCCATGAGGATGCTGTATACCAAATATGGATCCAAATGTGAAAAGATTCTGACTGAACTAAGTGGATCTGAAGAAGGTTTTTTACGAAATTTTCTCATATTGCACTTAAAATTTGGGCTCACATAAAAAAGCTCAAATATGAACCAGGGGACTCAACGTTAAGAAACTTGAACTTAGCTTCCATGACGATGCTATATGTAAAATATCAGAAGATTCAGGGTGGTGTATTAGGAGCGGATTCTTGACAAATTGCACTAAGCTAAAATCCAGGCTCACAATAGAAGCCCAAATATCGATGATTTGAACAACCTTGTGTCTTACTCTTATAAGGATGCAGAATATCAAATATCAAACAATTCTAACAGGTGAATCTGAAGAAGATTTTTAAAGAACATTCTTCATATTGAACCAAGTTAAAATTCTGGATTCTATAGGGAGCTTTGAACAAACTGAAATCCAACCCTTATGATGATCTTGAAAAACAAATATCAACAGATTTTGACTGGTGAATCAGAAGAAGATTTTCAAAGAAATTTTCTCCCATTGCACAAACGTAAAATTTATGGGAGCCCAAATATAAACCCAGGGTCTCAATTTGAAAAAAAAAACTGTAATCAGACCATCCAAAGGATGCTGTGTACCAAATGTCAAACAATTCTGATCATTGGTTCTGAAGAAGATTATTTTTAAAATATTTTGGGGTACTGACAGAGTTGTGGCCCTTGTGCACCCCCCATCCCCCCCCCCCCCCCCCCCCCCAGACAGGGCAACTTTATTTGATCAAACTTGCTTTGAAATATGATGATAGCAAATTTAGAAATCGGCCCAGTAGTTAATGTGAAATCGATAATTTAAAGGTTCTTTTTTCAATTGTTTATTTGTAATACTGATGAGCTGGGGGCGCGGTGGCGTTGTGGTACGCAGTTCTCGCCAGATCACCGAAGTTAAACAAGGTCGAGTCTGGTTAATCCTCGGATGGGTGACCGTTTGAGCGTTCGATTTGGACTCCCGCGTTGTGTCCTTGGGCAAGGCACTTAACCCCGATTGTACACATGGGGGCACGATGACGCTGTGTTCTAAGGCGTCCTGCACGTCGATGGTGCGCATGTCTTCAACCAATCTAACCCTTCCTGTGCTGCAGTGCGAAGTTACGATGTTGGGGAGCTGGCAACTGCTCGTCGTTGCTCGGTGGGTCTCTCTGGGTACTCCGGCTTCCACCGCCCGTAAAACTGTCACGGTCATGATTAGCCATTGTGCATAAGTATATGACCTTAAACACCAATAAATAATAATAATAATTGATGAGTTTCATCTGTAAGATTGTTTAAATCATTTTAATTTCCTGTATCTCTTTTTCAATTTTCAATTTAAAAATATATATGGGGTGGGGTGGGGGAGTACATGTCATTACGAAAAAAGAAACATTGTAAGGAAAGGAGACTAAAGAGTCGTTAACCCTTTACCTAACATGAAAAGCAGACGACACTTGCAAAAAAAAAATTCTTAACTCATTTTTTTCATTTTGTGTCTCAAAAACATAGATTATGACCCCTCATTGGAACGAGCTTGTCCAACAAGGTGTCATAACCTATGTTTTTGACACCAAAAAATGAAAAAAATAATGAAAATTGATTTTTGAGAATAGCGCTGGCCGGTTTGGGGCATTACGGTGGGTAAAGGGTTAATTACTTTTGATTTGTATAATATCAAGTGGTACAGTTAAAACTAGAAGTCCTGTCCCGAATTGTGCGCTTATCTAGGCTTAATTGCACGTAGGAATTGCGCGCAATGGCCATATCGAATGGCATCCAAAGCACGGCAGGTTCTCCTGATTACTCATAGCAAACACAGGGAATGTTTTACCCGGGGGTCCATTGGCTGAAACATTGCTTGTGCACAGGCCATATGTAAAGAATTTGATAGCCTTACTATGGTCATAACGCGTTGATTGACGCGCAGATCGACGTGCTATTTGTGCGCATTTCATGACAGGACTTCTAGTTTTAACTGTATCGGAAATGATCTATTCAGTTCAGTTTAGTTATGTCAAGCTGAACACAGGAAAAAATCGGTTCTTGAATTTTGAAAGATTGTGTGTTGTTACTGGTACGGTCACGGTCATAAAAATCAATTTAAAGTTTATGTCGGATGGATGGACGGACGATGGACAACGGACACAAAGTGATCACTAAAGCTCCTTTGAGCTTTGCTCAGGTGAGCAAAATCAAAAAAAAAAAAAAGAAGAAACGAAACCTAGAGGCCCAAGTGAGCCTAAAGTGCTACCCGGTTCGAGTTGTCCAAAGATATGAATGAATGTGTCAGTGAAGGGAGAACAAGAGCAATTTTTTGATTTGTTATGACTCAACCAAAAAGCAATTTTTTGGCCAATCGTTTCTGCTAGTCCTAGTAAAGCTTCTCAGGCAAAAACAAAGCTCTGTTCTGTGAAGTTTTAAAAATGAGAGATGTGTCCATATGATTTTTTGATTTTTATTTCTGCTTCTGGGTTTCTTTCTACCCTACCACAAAGGGAGTGGCAATTTTGGCGGGAAAACTCAGAAGAGAATACTACACCAAGGTGCTTTGCACCAAGTTAGTTTAGATTTAGTCCAAAAGTTCTGAAGAAGAAGACTAAGTTGATGAAGTACAAGAAAGATGATGATTCAGTATTTTTCAATTTATTAATTAATTATTTATTTATTGTTGTTTAAGGTCACATACTTATGCACAATGGCTAATCATGACCTTGACAGTTTTACGGGTGGAGGAAGCCGGAGTACCCGCCGAGAATCACCGAGCAACGACGAGCAGCTGCCAGCTCCCCAACATCTAACACCGCATTGCAGCACAGACAGGGTTAGATTGGTTGAAGACATGCGCACCATCGACGTGCAGTACGTCTCGGTACACGGCGTCATCGTGTCCCCATGTGGACAATCGGGTTAAGTGCCTTGCCCAAGGACACAACGCGGGAATCCGAATCGATCACTCAGACGGTCACCCATCCGAGGACTAACCAGGCTCGACGTAGCTTAACTTCGGTGATCTGATGAGAACCGGTTACCGCAATGCCACCGCGCCCCCTATTTTTCAATTACAAACAGTGTTAAAATGGTCATCCACTTGTGTAGTTTTGAAAATATGGGGTTTTGGAATTTTTCTTTTTTCAGTTTCGGGAATTCCCACAGGGGTGCAGAAAAAAAAAAAGTATGTACAACTTTCAAATGTACATATCGACAAGAAACACAAGCAATGTTTCAGCCAATAGACTTCCGGTTTAACCCGGAGGTCCATTGGCTGAAATTTTGCTGGTGCTGGTTATGCTTTGCAACAAATTTGCAATTATTCCTCGGGTGGAATCAGGTGATTTAGTGATAATAGACTCCCCACGTACTGTAAATTAATATATCAAGTGCTTATGACCCAATTATACTACATGACAAATATTGTTTAGATCGTCCAATCAGTTCTTGAAATAGAAATTTATGGTGGAGCTCAAATATTGACCTACTGAGTTCCTTTGAAAAACAACTTGAACCTGCATTACTAAAGTAAGTTCCATACCAGAAATCTAAGCATTGTTTTGAGTGGTTTATGAGAAGATAATTTTTAAATTATTTTAGGCTTTTGAGGAATTGACCCCACTGCAAGGGGAATAGAAACTTTTTTTTGGGGGGGGGGGGGGGGGGGGGGGGGGGGGGGGGTGGAGGCACTCAGAAGAGTATACTCATCCAAGATTAGTTTTAATCTGGCCCAAGGTTTGAATACTTAATTGATGGAGTACAAGATAACAACTCAGAATTTTCCAATTATGAGCAGCGTAAAAATAAACATCCCCATACGACACCCCATTACAAAACAGATAGGAATTGTTTTCGTCCATCTGATTCCTAACGGAGCTACATACAAAAAAAAAAACGATATTCTGGTCAATGCATTTTTTTTTAAATTTGAGCGTTTACATTTTTTTCTATTTTTACCTCTTGAGGTTCCCAGAGGGTTACGAACCAAACTTTTGGGGCATAAATCAAGTAATTACAACCCAATTATACTACATGCCAAATTTAGTTTTAATCAGCCCATCAGGTCATGAAACAGAAACTGTTGGTGGAGCCCAAAATGGGCATGCTTTCACAGAGAGTCCAAATATTGGCCTACTGACTTGCCTTCAGCAAACTTTAATCTCCAGCACCAAAGGAGGTGTCATACAAAATATCAAAGCATTCTCGACTTGATTTAATAAAAACTTCAAGCTGACGCCCCAAAGATGCAGTATACAAAATATTAAGAGATTTTGACAGGTAGGTCTGAAGACTTTTAAATAAAATTTCTCATATGACATCAAGTTAAAATTTGGGTTCCCACAGGGAACAGAAATATGAATCCAGGGATCTGTTTCGAACAAACCTGATTCTTACCCCCACTGGGGATGTTCTATACCAAGTATCAAAAGATTCTGATTGGTAGTTCTAGAGAAGAGTTTTTGATATTTTAAAAAAAAGGTGAAAATGAACATGCATATAAAATTTGGTTCCATTCAGCACCGTGGTTTATGAGAAGTTGATAACGTAAATTTCACGCCAGGCAGATGGATGAATGGATGGAAGAATGGTTCGACACATAGATGGATGGAGAGATGGACAACAGATGATGGACAGAAAGTGATTACTAAGGTGATCTAATAAAAACAGAATATTTGTTTGAAAGAAAATTTGTTTTTTTTTAACCAGTATCAAAAGATGCTGTTTTGTGGCAGTTTAAAGAAGAAAATGTTTGAATATTCTTCATTGGCAAAAAAGTAAAATTTTGATTCCCATTGAGAAGCTACAGTTAAAACTAAAAGTCCTGTCACGAACTGTGCGCTTATCTAGGATTAATTGCGCGTAGGAATTGCGCGCAATTGCTAAATCGAATGGCATCGAAAGCACGGCAGGTTCTGCTGGTTACTCACAGCAAACACAGGCAATGTTTCTGCCAATGGACCTCCGGGTTACCCGGAGGTCCATTGGCTGAAACATTGCTTGTGCATAGGCCATATGTACAGAATTTGATAGCCTTACTATGGTCATAACGCGTAAATTAACGCGCAGATCAACGTGCTATTTGTGCGCATTTCATGACAGGACTTCTAGTTTTAACTGTAAATATGAAACTAAAGACTTGATTTTAATGAACTTGAATCTGCCCCCACCCCACCCCACTCCCCTTGCCCCTTTCTCTATGGATGTGGTGTATCAAATATCAAAAGATTGTGACAGGATCTAAAGAAAAGAAAGAATTTTAAAAGAATTTTCCTCATATGACTTGATTATTCTTGAATCTGTAATTCCTCCCAACCTCCAAGGATAATGAATATCAAATATCAAAAGTATCTACCACAGATAATTCGTGCCAAGTTTGGTTAGGTTTGGTCCAGTAGCTTTGAAGAAAACTGATGTGAAAAGCTAATTTATGACATATGCCTGTGATGGTCAGGTGAGCTCAAAATGTTAATGTTCACTTGTTTGTGATGAAATGTGAGAAGTCTCATAGAAATCAGTTCATAAATGTAGGGAGAGTTTCACACACAATAATCTTAAAACAAAATCTATGTTACGGCCTAATGAAGATAAAAGTCTGTTTCTCAGGCCCCACTGCATGGTCCTTTTGGTTGTCGCATATTCTCTTTCTATATCCAATGCAAACTTCAAAAAATGAAAATTAAATGGTTTATGTCTGATATTTTACCCAAGTTGATAAAATTGATAAATTTGCCCCTTGAGTGCAACAAGGCCTTGCAATGTTAAACATGTTTTAGCATTGCATAGCCTTCTTGTACCCAAGAGACAAAATGCATCACCAGCCATGATATTCTATAGATTATGAGGCTTAAAACATAAAACAAACCAAGAACATTAACTTTTGATGGCAAAGAAATAATTACAAAAATAAACAAGAGGCCCCAGGGGGCCTGAGGGCGCTCACCTTACATGGTAGTCTAAATATCAAACCAGGGACTTGAATAAGCTGCATAAGCCCCTCCTAAGAAAAGCATATACCGACTAGATGAAACGATTGTGCCCACATAATATTCAGGATTTTCCTTCTATTTTCAGTTCCTGCACTTTTACGTCCCAAAAATTGAGATAAACGCATAAAACACAGATATTTTTCCCCAAACAAAATATTTTCAGCTTATTTTTTTTTTCTTCTTAAAACGCATAAAAAAACAAAAAACTAATTTCCGGATTTTGGTTCAAAATTTTCTAAGTCCCACCGGACCCCAAATTTTCAGTGTAAAAAAAAAAAAAATTTTGTCCCACACGTACCCCAAATTTTCAGTGTAAAAAAAAAAAAATTGTTGTCTTAAAATTGACCAAACCGCATAAAAAACAAAAAAAAAATACGGATTTTGGTCCAAAATTTCCTAAGTCCCACCCGGACCCCAAATTTTCAGTGTAAAAAATAAAAAAAAATTTCCCACCCGGACCCGAATTTTTCAGTGTAAAAAAAGAAAAATTTTTGGGGCTTGAATTGACCGACCCGCATAAAAACAAAAAAAAAAATCTGGATTTTGGTCCAAAATTTTTTAAGTCCCACCTGGACCCCAAATTTTCAGTGTAAAAAAGATTGTTTTTTTGTCTTAAAATTGACCGAAACGCATACAGAAACAAAAAAAAAAAATTCCGGATTTTGGTCAAAATTTTCTTAGTCCCACCCGGACACCAAATTTCAGTGTGAAAAAAAAAAAAAAAAAATTGTCTTAAAATTGACCGAAACGCATAAAAAAACACAAACAAAATTTCCCGATTTTGGTCCGAAATTCTTATGTCCACAACGGGACCCCAAATTTTCAGCCTAAATATGAACCTAGGGACTTGGCTTGAACAAACTTGAATCTCACCCCCTAAGGATGCTGCATACCAAATATCAAAAAATTCTTATTGGTAGATATGAAGAAGGTTTTTAAAAAATATTCCTCATACTGCACTAATGTGAACATTTGTTCTCCCTTAGAGAGCCCAAATATGGACCCCAGGGAATTGATTTCTATAAAGATGTGAAACAATCTTCCAAAGATGTTATATGTGAAATTTGAAAGCTTTTGGAGCAGTGGTTTGGGAGAAAAGTAGTCTTATATGTTTTTCCCATACCCACAGTGTTAAAAAATGCTGACTCAGCACTTTTTCAAAGTTCCCAAAAAGTACCCCATGATAAAACCGGTAGCAATTTTTTTTTTACCATTCCATTCTGTGGATCCTAAGGAAGCTTCACAACAAATAAGAATTCTTAGTGCCGTGTAGTTTTGGAGAAATGGGCGTTTTAATTTTTTTCTATTTCTAGCTCCTGCGGTTCCCAGGGGCGACGGAAAAAAAAAATTGCATAAGTTAAGTACTTATGACCCAGTAAGCCCTCATATCAAATTTGCCTCTCGGTTTTGAAAATAGAAATTTTGGGAGGGGCAAATATTCTTGCCATTACGACGCCAGATATAGCCCCACAAACTTCTCTTGAACAAATCTGAGTCTACACCTCAAAAGGAAGCTGCAACACCAAATATCAAGTCTCTGCTACTGCTGGTTCATGAGAAGAAGATGTTTTTTAAGATTTCAGCACACTTTTTGGGTGTGGCCAACCAATGGGCGAGGCCACTTGATTTGAACAAAATCAAATTGCGATGCCATAACAAACTACTATCTCGAATATCAATTAAACTGGTTCGGCGGTTTGGGAGGAAAAGACGCAAACACCATGTTCACCGGACGACGGACGGTGAGTGATCACTATAGCTCTCCTGACTGAAAGTCAGGTGAGCTAAAACACGCCCGCCCACATGGGGTTTAAAACCGCTTGAAAATCTGAGAATGCGCATGTTCACTTGTTATTGGTCATGTTGAATGAGTTCATAAATGTACGAGTAGTTGTGTACATGAGAATTTTTTTCAGATGGATGGAGGAATGGGTGGATAGACAGACAGATGCACAACATAACCCCCCCCCCCCCCCCCCCCCCACACACACACACACACAATTCTATAAAGTCTAGGTATAATAACAATAGTCCCCAGGCATCAGAAGTTAAACCCCACCCCAACATAGTTGATGAAAGTCGCTAAATGTAATTTCTGAGACCGTGCACCTGGTTCCTAGTACATGCAACTCATAATTTGCTAAAGATCATCCCCCGAGTTTCAATGTGTTCTATGTGCCAGTAGGCACATAGAACACATTGGAACTCAGGGGACGATATTCACACATAAAATGTAAATTGTAAATTTGCATTTATCTATGTCCATTTACGTGCAGTGATAATTAGGAGTTAGTTTGGCTGAATTATAAGTTGTGGTATTCATAAAAACAAACAATTAAAGTTGATAAATTGATTTGATAAACAAATGTTGCCAAGAGCCAAGTGATGACATACGTTCACTCGGATTTCCAGTTAGGTGAGCTAAAAAGAACCCATTTATACTTACTGTATTACGATCCTGCTCTATCCCCATATGAAAATTGTCAGGGTTAATATCTCTGTGGATGAAATTTTTATCGTGAATATACTCTATTCTGGCAATCATCTGTAATAAAACAAAATGTTACAATGAATATGGCATTTGGAATTGAAAGAAAGTACTCTCAATAATTGTGGGATAATTTACCTGAAGATTGTTCTGTTTTTAGTTCTGCCAAACATCGAAAAAAACTTAAGCTAAATCAGCACATTGAACACAGAAGACCCTCAGATTCTGGAGATGCTCTCCATTTGAAGACGTGTCTGCTTATTTTAGTAGGCAGGGTTGTCGGAAAAACCCACTAATGGTAAAAGGAATTCTGTTGAAGATGAAATTTTGCGAAATTCTGCCAGCATACCTCACAGGGAATGCTGAATGTCAAGCTTCTGATTTATGTCTTGTAGTTAACTATAAGACACAAGGCTTAATCTTTAACCAGACTTTTAGGGAATCCACAAAATCGCTACGAACAGGACTTTCCATCAAAGGCAAGAAGTTGCTTGTGTGTGCCTCTTTTTTGTTGAAATATTTTCCTAGAAAAAGCTCTCAAGTACTTTTATTTGTATTATTTATTTATTTATTGGTGTTTAAGGTCACACGCTTCTTCATAATGGTTAATCATGACCGCAACATGGAGATAAAGTCAAGTTTAGTCAATCGTCTTTATCCATGTTGCACATCTCAGAGGACTTCCACCCCAAGCATTGGTGACCGGGTCCTATTTTACAAGTATTTAAAGGGTCTCATGGTTTGGGTTCAGAGGTTAAGAGATATTCACTTAAGTGGGCTCCGCTGTATGAAAATAGTGAATTTGTACACCTCTTATCTTGTACCACTATCTGAGAATTTTCGTTCTTTTTAAAATGTTACAAGCTACACATAACTAACTGCGGCCAGTAATAATCTATATATGAAGGACAGTCAAGGGTCATCTCAGCTCTGTTCATTGATCTTTAAAAATGTTGGAAATCAATAACTGCTTCACATTAAACAAGTGAGAATTCTATCATTTATTACTGATCGCAGCTGCAGTTTAGTGTCCAGAATTTATTTATTTATTTATTGGTGTTTAAGGTCACATACTTATGCACAATGGCTAATCGTGACCGTGACAGTTTTACGGGTGGAGGAAGCCGGAGTACCCGGAGAGAACCACCGAGCAACGACGAGCAGCTGTCAGCTCTCCAACATCGTAACTCTGAACTCTGCACCGCAGCACAGACAGGGTTAGATTGGTTGAAGACATGCGCACCATCGACGTGCAGTACGCCTCAGTACACAGCGTCATCGTGCCAGGCAATTTAGTGTCCAGAAGAAAGATTCATTACGCAGATGATTAATGACCAAATATGGTACATAGCCATTTATTGATGTTCAAAGACATTTTCAGCATACATAGCTATGGAATGACCACAAGATATAAAATATATTAAAGTCTAGCCAATCACTTATACCTATGCTGCCCATTTTGTGGATTTCAACTCCAAGAATTGGTTACCGGGTCCTATTTCACTAGTAAGAACTTGTAAATAGAGAGTAGAAGCCAACAACACCAACTTCAAGCTACACAATAGAGCTGTGCGGTTTATAGTTTTCAGATTCGGTTTCGACTTTGTTTCGGTTGCGTGAAAAAATCGTGGGTTTAGTAGATTCAGTTTTTCTATATGTTAAGAGCATATATATATAGTAAATACACTTCATCAAATATTTTATATAACTTCGTCAAATTGCCGTCATGCTCGGAAGTTTACTTCCTTCTAAGCGGCTTTCATTTTTGACTAATTCTTATACCGTTACGTTAAGTGCCGTACTCTTAGTTACAGGACGTTCAGGTGGCGGATACGGTATCATATGAGGCGAGGTGAAAACAATATTGGACGAGGCGGTACGCCGAGTCCAATATTGTTTTTGCCGAGCCTCATATGACACCGTATCCGCCACCTGAACGTCCTGTAACGTATTTATTATGCCAGCGAAAACAAAATAACAATCAAATTTGAACGCCGGCACATTTTCAAAACTGGTGCAAAACGCCATGTAAGTTGTAACAAACGTGCACAGTTGTCTCCCTGTTTGTGTATAATTTCCTTGACAACACAGACGACAGCGATAGACGCTTTTCTTCGTACTGTCACTTTGTCTTGAGTGTGCAGAAAATGTCCAAAACGTCCGATTTTATAGAATTCGAACAAAATAAATGTATCTCGCATCTTTTCCTTCATAGCTGTGATTCATTTCTTACAATGTCATTACAGTGCAGTCGCTATTTTTAAAAACGAGAGAAAATGAGACATATAGACACGGAGGGATGTTTGATTGATCCGTTATCGGTAGATCGAATACAGTAGTATTTCTCACTTCAAATAATTAAATTTACATTTAGAAAATAAATTTCACAATAAATTTATTATAAAACGAGAGAAAATGAGACATATAGACATGGAGGGACGTTTTGATTGTACTGCAATTTCTTCAATATGGATATGAAAGTACCGCGAGGTGAGGAATTTCCACGTCGAAACAAAATGGCGGTACTGACCTAATACGAGTTTCGTATTAGGTCACCTCGGGCTGCAGGTGACCCAATACGGCTCAGTACCGTCCCACTATTCGGGGGCTGTGATTGGCGAATTTCATTAGCTGGCATAATAACAATGTGTATCGCGTCGTGGGAACGTAAAACTTAGCGTCACACTGATCCTAATTGTTGAACGGGAATTATAAAATTGATCGAGATACGCGTACGTCTTACAGATCGATTTATTATTTGGCAAGTATTCCGTTGAATACAAGGGTTTAAAGTTTAATGGATGTGTAATAATGGTCACTCTTACCGGTTCTAGAGGACAAGTTGCTTAGCATATTGCGTATTTATGCACAAACACAGTGAAACCATTCGGCCGTTTTTTAAAGGGTCCCATGGTTTGTTTTTTTCGTTTTTTTTTCATATTGCGCTTAGAAGCATACATTTGAGCTCCCATGGGACTTGATTTGAACAAACTTGAATCTGCCCTTACCCCCTCTCATAAAGATGCTGCATTCTAAATATCAAACGATTCTGACTGGTGGTTCTAAAGAAGATGCTTTTTAAATAAATTTTCACATATAGCACTATTATTTTGGCTCTCAAAAGAAAATCAAATATATCCCCAGGGATTCGATTTCAACAAACATGAATCCTTATTAAGGTTGCAGTATATCAAATAACAGAATATTCTGAGTGGTGAATCAGAAGGAGATAATTCCCGAGGAACATAACTCATACTGCACGAAGTTAAAATTTGGGCCCACATAAGAAGCCTTAAATAAATATGGACGTAGGGAGTTGATTTGAACAAACTTGAAACATTCTTATAACAAATATATTTTTAAAAAAATATTCCTGATATTTCACTAAATTATAGTTTGGACTCCAATTATGCATGAATTGAGCGTCCTGATTCGAAGAAACTTGAATTTGCCCCCTATAAGGATGCTGTATACAAAATATCAAAATATTTCCACAAAAAAGGAACACAGAACAGGGGTTAAATATCGTTTTCATAGTCCTAAACAAGACATAAATGGAATGTAAATACCAAGGAGCTGCGTAATTCAAATACACTTGAGCTAAACCTCGGATCTAGAAAGACCTTTTACGATATTCCACTGCCACACCCGTGAAATACTGGTACATTAGATACTCAACCCCTGGACACTACAAACTCTCAGTCTCAACAGAAATGACTTTTCAGTGTTTTTTGGTAGTAAGAAATTCTTACTAACTGAAAATGCAAAAGATTTACACTAAAAAGAGTCAAGGGGCCTGACAGAACCAACTGATAAAGGCCCATTGATTCTTCATAAAGTTATGTAAAGATTTGTTTTAACAATAATTTGTCTCTTCTTATTTATTTTTATTTTTTTCCCCATTGACCGGGGCAGTGGTTTCAGAGAACAAACATCCCAGAGATCCACTTGGAAATTGCATTATTACAAATAATTCATAGAAACCAGAAAATGACCAGTTCCCACAGAATAGTACTAGAGTTGAAAAAGGTTAAATTACCACGGGCAGCAGATTCTGACTTATGGATCTGAGTTAGAAGATTTTCAAAGAATTTTACTCATATTGCAATAAGTTAAAAATTCAGTCTCCCCCCCCCCCCCCCCCCCCCCCCCCCCTTTAATACGCAAGCCAAACAGGAGCTTGGGGACTTGATTTGAATAAATTTGAATCTGATAGCAAATGAGTCTAACTGGCATATCGGAAGAAAATATTTAAATAATCTTGTCTCTATATCCCGGTAAATTCTGTCTTTTGATTTGTCAGAATGGACGTATATGGTTTAAACGAAAGCTTTCCTCATTTGCTCGCCTCGATATAAAAATCGAACCAAAAACCTTGAAAATAGTCAGAAATATCATCAGATTTCAGACAATTCGGTCATATTTTGTCGTTATAAATTAAATAGTCAAATAATTAAAATGAAACAACCTGAGAAAAATAAAATAAGAGCAAATAATTCGTCTCCTGAGTACCAATGTGTTCTATGTGCCACTTGGCACATAGAACACATTGGAACTCAGGGATGATATGTCAACAAAATACAGTTTACTGGTTTCCTTAACGACCCAAGGGATGTAACTCTATCTGTTGTCTTCTACGCTTGTAAAAACAAAACAATTGGCGGAGCTTGAGAAACGCGTCCCCAAATTTATTTAGCTTTTCCCTCTGGAAAAGACTATTGTTTTTCTACGGATTATTATTATTTTTTTTTTTTTTTTTTTTTGGGGGGGGGGGGTTTTTTAGGCTTTTCCCTCTGGAAAAGACTATTGTTTTTCTACGGATTATTATTATTATTTTTTTTTTTTTTGGGGTTTTTTTTTTTTTTTTTTTTTTTTTTTTTTTTCCACACATTTTATCCGTACGATTCAGAAGCCATTTTCGAACCGATTTTCACGAAATTTTGCACACGCATAGAGGGGCACAAAATCTAAAAATGTACACAAGCGGAATTTTCGATTTAACCCTTATTTCCTCAGAATTGGCAAAAAAACGGCCAAAATTGGGGTTTATCGGCACTTTCTCGAAACACGTCTTGTAGATTTTTTTTATACATTCGTCATTGCTAGACCTTTCTGTGACACGTCCTTTGATATACACGACATATCAGGCGATGCATATGGTAACCCTCCACAGGCTGCCAAACATCGAAATTTTGATGAAATAGGCCGGTTTCAGGCCCCCACTGCACCCAAACAATACATGAGAGATAAACATAACTTCCTTTATTGGGAGTGGAATTCACCGAGGATCATTTTTGTCAGTAATAGGGGTGTTCAAAAAACCAAGCGTTAACCCGTTTTGGGCTGGTTAAACAGCAATATCCCCATAAAGCTCAAAAATTTGTATTTTCCGTGGATTTCTCTAAGCGAGTCATGTAGATTTTCAAGAAAAATTTGTCACTCCCAGGCCTTGGTGTGACAATAGAAGTTGCATGGACAAAATACTGCGGTGAGCATTTGTTAACCCTCCACGGGCTGCTAAAAGTCAAAATTGTGATAAAATGGGCTGTTTTTGGACGCCAACAGCACCCAATGGGTACGCCTCAAAGAAACGTGCTTTCTTTTATCGAGCGCACAACCTATACGCAAACATTTTTGTAAGTAGTAAGGGTATTCAAAAGTCGAAGTCTTAACCCATTTTGGACAGGCTAAAGAGAGAGACCCCTTAAAATCTTAAAATTCCCATTTTCTGTGGATTTCTCTAAAAACATCCTGTAGGTTTTCAAGAAAAATTGACTACTCGCAGGTCTTTGTGTGATGTTACAAGTTGCATGGACAAAATATTCTGGTGAGCGTTTATTAACCCTCTAGAACTGCCAAGCATCATAATTTTGTTGAAGTGGGCTGTTTTCAGACACGCACATCACCCAACGTGTACCTGAGAAATAAACACAATCTCCTTTGTTGGAAGTGGAATTCACCAAAGACCATTTTTGTAAGTAATAAGGGTATTCAAAAAACCAAGCGTTAACCCATTTTGTGGTTGTTAATAGTGATACCCATCAAAGGCTTAAAAATTTACGTTTTCCCTGGATTTCTTTACAAACATCTGGTAGGGTTTTCAAGAGAAAATGGCCATTGATAGGTCATGGTGTCACATTACCAGTTGATTGGATAAATTATTCCGGTAAGCATTTGTTAACCCTCCATGGGCTGCTAAATGTAAAAATTTTGAAAAAATAGTTGTTTTTGAACAACAACAACATCAAATGGGAATACAACAGAGAAACGTAACTTCTTTTACCGGGCGCAAAACTGACAGGGAAACATTTTTGTAAGTAGTAAATGTATTCAAAAATCGAGGTCTTAACCCGTTTTTAACTGGTTAAGGAGATATACCCCTTAAAAGCTGAAAATTCCAGTTTTCTGTGGATTTCTCAAAAAAAAAAAATTCAAGAGCAATTAACCATTCGCAGGTCTTCGAGTGACATTACAAGTTGCATGAACAAAATGTTTCGGTAACCATTTGTTAACCCCCCAGAGGCTGCCAAGCATTGACATTTGGAGAAAATGGGCTGTTATTGGGCAACCATAACACCAAATGTGTACCTACGAGATAAACATAACCTCCTTCATTAGGCTTTTCCCTCTGGAAAAGACTATTGTTTTTCTACGGATTATTATTTTTTTTTTTTTGGGGGGTTTTTTTTTTGGGGGGTTTTTTTTTTTTTTTTTTTTCACACATTTTGTCCGTACGATTCAGAAGCCATTTTCGAACCGATCTTCACGAAATTTTGCACACGCATAGAGGGGCACAAAATCTAAAAATGTACCCAAGCGGAATTTTCGATTTAACCCTTATTTTCTCAGAATTGGCAAAAAACTGCCAAAATTGGGGTTTATCGGCACTTTCTCGAAACACGTCTTGTAGATTTTTTTTATACATTCGTCATTGCTAGACCTGTCTGTGACACGCCCTTTGATACACACGACATATCAGGCGATGCATATGGTAACCCTCCACAGGCTGCCAAACATCGGAATTTTGATGAAATAGGCCAGTTTCAGGCCCCCACCGCACCCAAACAATACACGAGAGATAAATATAACTTTCTTTGCTGGGAGTGGAATTCACCGAGGATCATTTTTGTCAGTAATAAGGGTGTTCAAAAAACCAAGCGTTAACCCGTTTTGGGCTGGTTAAACAGCACTACCCCCATAAAGCTCAAAAATTTGTATTTTCCATGGATTTCTCTAAACGAGTCTTGTAAATTTTCAAGAAAAATCTGTCACTCCCAGGACTTGGTGTGACAATAGAAGCTGCATGGACAAAATACTGCGGTGAGCATTTGTTAACCCTCCACGGGCTGCTAAAAGTCAAAATTGTGATAAAATGGGCTGTTTTTGGACGCCAACAGCACCCAATGGGTACGCCTCAAAGAAACGTGCTTTCTTTTATCGAGCGCACAATCTATACGCAAACATTTTTGTAAGTAGTAAGGGTATTCAAAAGTCGAAGTCTTAACCCATTTTGGACAGGCTAAAGAGAGAGACCCCTTAAAATCTTAAAATTCCCATTTTCTGTGGATTTCTCTAAAAACATCCTGTAGGTTTTCAAGAAAAATTGACTACTCGCAGGTCTTTTTGTGATATTTCAAGTTGCATGGACAAAATATTCCGGTGAGCGTTTATTAACCCTCTAGAGGCTGCCAAGCATCGTAATTTTGTAGAAATGGGATGTTTTCAGGCACGCACATCACCCAACGTGTACCTGAGAAATAAACATAATCTCCTTTGTTGGAAGTGGAATTCACCAAAGACCATTTTTGTAAGTAATAAGGGTAATCAAAAATCAATCGTTAACCCATTTTGTGGTTGTTAATAGTGATACCCATCAAAGGCTTAAAAATTTATGTTTTCCCTGGATTTCTTTACAAACATCTGGTAGGGTTTTCAAGAGAAAATGGCCATTGATAGGTCATGGTGTCACATTACCAATTGTTTGGATAAATTATTCCGGTAAGCATTTGTTAACCCTCCATGGGCTGCTAAATGTCAAAATTTTGAAAAAATAGTCTGTTTTTGAACAACAACAACATCAAATGGGAATACAACAGAGAAACGTAACTTCTTTTACCGGGCGCAAAACTGACAGTGAAATATTTTTGTAAGTAGTAATTGTATTCAAAAATCGAGGTCTTAACCCATTTTTAACTGGTTAAGGAGATATACCCCTTAAAAGCTTAAAATTCCAGTTTTCTGTGGATTTCTCAAAAAAAAAATTCAAGAGCAATTAACCATTCGCAGGTCTTCGAGTGACATTACAAGTTGCATGAACAAAATGTTCCGGTAACCATTTGTTAACCCCCCAGAGGCTGCCAAGCATTGACATTTGGAGAAAATGGGCTGTTCTTGGGCAACCATAACACCAAATGTGTACCTACGAGATAAACATAACCTCCTTCATTGGAAGTGGAATTCACCGTCGATCATTTTTGTTAGTAATGAAGATATTCACAAAACCAAGCATTAACCCTTTAGAGCTGGTTAAAGAGAGACACCCCTCAAAAGGTTAAAAATTCATGTTATCTGAGGATTTCTTTAAAAACATCCCGTAGATTTTCATGAAAAAATGGCCATTCTCATATCTTAGTGTAAAATTACAAGTTGCATGTACAGAATATTCCTGTAAACATTTGTTAACCCTATGCAGGTTCTCAAACATCAAAATGTTGACAAAATAGGCTGTGTTTGCGTACCCACAGCACCTGAAGTTGGGAGGAGAGATCAAAATAAGTGGAAGTAGAATTCACTGAGAATTATTTTTGGAAGTAATAAGAATATTCCAAAAACAACACTTATCCCGTTTTGGGCTGGAAAAGCAATGATACCCATCAAAAGCTTAAAATTCCTGTTCTCCCTGGATTTCTCTGAAAACATCTTGTAGATTTTAAAGAAAAAATAGCCATTCACAGTTCTTGGTGTGACATTACAAGTTGCATGAATAAATATTCCTGTTGGCACTTGTTAACCCTATACAAGCTGCCAGACATCAATATTTTGGATACATTTGAGATAAAATGGACCATTTTTAAATTGACACAGCACTCAGTGAGTATGTGTCAAACAAACATAACTCCTTTTGTCGATCATTGACTTGTTGGACGACGATATTGACCTTAACTCACTCCACCGTTAATGATGGTTTTTACCTAAACAATTTTTTATCAAACTGTGTCATTTGAGACTACTATCTTCACTTTTCTCATAACATCAATGAAGGAACTTCAGTGAGGCAGTTAAAAACAATTCATCAGACACTGTGGGGGTCATGAAAAATCATGGAATCTCATCGGGAAAAGCCATGATTCTCCAGAATCATAAAGTCTAGTTGGAAGTGGAATTCAGCGACGATCATTTTTGTAAATAATGAAGATATTCACAAAACCAAGCATTAACCCTTTAGAGCTGGTTAAACAGAGATACCCCTCAAAAGGTTAAAAATTCATGTTATCTGAGGATTTCTTTAAAAACATCCCGTAGATTTTCAGGAAATTTTTTTTTTTTTCCACACATTTTGTCCGTACGATTCAGAAGCCATTTTCGAACCGATTTTCAGGAAATTTTGCACACGCATAGAGGGGCACAAAATCTAAAAATGTACACAAGCGGAATTTTCGATTTAACCCTTATTGCCTCAGAATTGGCAAAAAACTGCCAAAATTGGGGTTTATCGGCACTTTCTCGAAACACGTCTTGTAGATTTTTTTTATACATTCGTCATTTCTAGACCTTTCTGTGACACGCCCTTTGATACACACGACATATCAGGCGATGCATATGGTAACCCTCCACAGGCTGCCAAACATCGAAATTTTGATGAAATAGGCCGGTTTCAGGCTCCCACCGCACCCAAACAATACACAAGAGATAAATATAACTTTCTTTACTGGGAGTGGAATGCACCGAAGATCATTTTTGTCAGTAATAAGGGTGTTCAAAAAGCAAAGCGTTAACCCGTTTTGGGCTGGTTAAACAGCAATACCCCCATAAAGCTCAAAAATTTATATTTTCCGTGAATTTCTCTAAACGAGTATTGTAGATTTTCAAGAAAAATTTGTCACTCCCAGGCCTTCGTGTGACAACAGAAGTTGCATGGACAAAATACTGCGGTGAGCATTTGTTAACCCTCCACGGGCTGCTAAAAGTCAAAATTGTGATAAAATGGGCTGTTTTTGGACGCCAACAGCACCCAATGGGTACGCCTCAAAGAAATGTGCCTTCTTTTATCGAGCGCACAATCTATACGCAAATATTTTTGTAAGTAGTAAGGGTATTCAAAAGTCGAAGTCTTAACCCATTTTGGACAGGCTAAAGAGAGAGACCCCTTAAAATCTTAAAATTCCCATTTTCTGTGGATATCTCTAAAAACATCCTGTAGGTTTTCAAGAAAAATTGACGACTCGCAGGTCTTTGTGTGATATTACAAGTTGCATGGACAAAATATTCCGGTGAGCGTTTATTAACCCTCTAGAGGCTGCCAAGCATAATAATTTTGTTGAAATGGGCTGTTTTCAGGCACTCACATCACCCAGCGTGTACCTTAGAAATAAACATAATCTCCTTTGTTGGAAGTGGAATTCACCAAAGACCATCTGTGTAAGTAATAAGGGTATTCAAAAAACCAAGCGTTAACCCATTTTGTGGTTGCTTATAGTGATACCCATCAAAGGCTTAAAAATTTATGTTTTCCCTGGATTTCTTTACAAACATCTGGTAGGGTTTTCAAGAGAAAATGGCCATTGATAGGTCATGGTGTCACATTACCAGTTGATTGGATAAATTATTCCGGTAAGCATTTGTTAACCCTCCATGTGCTGCTAAATGTCAAAATTTTGAAAAAAATAGTCTGTTTTTGAACAACAACAACATCAAATGGGAATACAACAGAGAAACGTAACTTCTTTTATCGGGCGCAAAACTGACAGGGAAACATTTTTGTAAGTAGTAAATGTATTCAAAAATCGAGGTCTTAACCCATTTTTAACTGGTTAAGGAGATATACCACTTAAAAGCTTAAAATTCCTGTTTTCTGTGGATTTCTCAAAAAAACAATTCAAGAGCAATTAACCATTCGCAGGTCTTCAAGGGACATTACAAGTTGCATGAACAAAATGTTTCGGTAACCATTTGTTAACCCCCAGAAGCAGCCAAGCATTGACATTTGGAGAAAATGGGCTGTTCTTGGGCAACCATAACACCAAATGTGTACCTACGAGATAAACATAACCTCCTTCATTGGAAGTGGAATTCACCGTCGATCATTTTTGTAAGTAATGAAGATATTCACAAAACCAAGCATTAACCCTTTAGAGCTGGTTAAAGAGAGATACCCCTCAAAAGGTTAAAAATACATGTTATCTGAGGATTTCTTTAAAAACATCCCGTAGATTTTCAGGAAAAAATGGCCATTCTCATATCTTAGTGTGACATTACAAGTTGCATGTACAAAATATTCCTGTAAACATTTGTTAACCCTATGCAGGTTCTCAAACATCAAAATGTTGACAAAATAGGCTGTGTTTGCGTACCCACAGCACCTGAAGTTGGGAGGAGAGATCAAAATAAGTGGAAGTAGAATTCACTGAGAATTATTTTTGGAAGTAATAAGAGTATTCCAAAAAACAACACTTAACCCGTTTTGGGCTGGAAAAACAATGATACCCATCAAAAGCTTAAAATTCCTGTTCTCCCTGGATTTCTCTGAAATCATCTTGTAGATTTTAAAGAAAAAATGGCCATTCACAGTTCTTGGTGTGACATTACAAGTTGCGTGAATAAATATTCCTGTTGGCACTTGTTAACCCTCTACAAGCTGCCAGACATCAATATTTTGGATACATTTGAGATAAAATGCACCATTTTTTAATTGACACAGCACTCAGTGAGTATGTGTCAAACAAACATAACTCCTTTTGTCGGTCATTGACTTTTTGGACGACGATATTGACATTACCTCACTCCACCGTTAATGATGGTTTTTACCTAAACAATTTTTTATCAAACTGTGTCATTTGAGACTACTATCTTCACCTTTCTCATAACATCAATGAAGGAACTTCAGTGAGACAGTTAAAAACAATTCTTCAGACACTGTGGGGTCATGAAAAATCATGCAGTCTCATCGGGAAAAGCCATGATTCTCCAGAATCATAAAGTCTAGTTTGAGACTACTATACTCACCTTTCTCATAACATCAATGAAGGAACTTCAGTGAGACAGTTTAAAACAATTCTTCAGACACTGTGGGGTCATGAAGAATCATGGAATCTCACCAGGAAAAGCCATGATTCTCCAGAATCATAAAGTCTAGTTTTGTTTTTTTTTTTGTTTTTTTTTTTTTTTTCCACACATTTTGTCCTTACGATTCAGAAGCCATTTTCGAACCGATGATTTTCACGAAATTTTGCAAACGCATAGAGGGGCACAAAATGTAAAAACGTACCCAAGCGGAATTTTCGATTTAACCCTTATTTCCTCAGAATTGGCAAAAAACTGCCAAAATTGGGGTTTATCGGCACTTTCTCGAAACACGTCTTGTAGATTTTTTTTATACATTCGTCATTGCTAGACTTGTCTGTGACACGCCCTTTGATCCACACGACATATCAGGCGATGCATATGGTAACCCTCCACAGGCTGTCAAACATCGAAATTTTGATGAAATAGGTCGGTTTCAGGCCCCCACCGCACCCAAACAATACACGAGAGATAAATATAACTTTTCTTTACTGGGAGTGGAATTCACCGAGGATCATTTTTGTCAGTAATAAGGGTGTTCAAAAAACCAAGCATTAACCCGTTTTGGGCTGGTTAAACAGCAATACCCCCATAAAGCTCAAAAATTGGTATTTTCCGTGGATTTCTCTAAACGAGTCTTGTAGATTTTCAAGAAAAAATTGTCACTCCCAGGCCTTGGTGTGACAATAGAAGTTGCATGGACAAAATACTGCGGTGAGCATTTGTTAACCCTCCACGGGCTGCTAAAAGTCAAAATTGTGATAAAATGGGCTGTTTTTGGACGCCAACAGCACCCAATGGGTACGCCTCAAAGAAACGTGCCTTCCTTTATCGAGCGCACAATCTATACGCAAACATTTGTGTAAGTAGTAAGGGTATTCAAAAGTCGAAGTCTTAACCCATTTTGGACAGGCTAAAGAGAGAGACCCCTTAAAATCTTAAAATTCCCATTTTCTGTGGATTTCTCTAAAAACATCCTGTAGGTTTTCAAGAAAAATTGACTACTCGCAGGTCTTTGTGTGATATTACAAGTGGCATGGACAAAGTATTCCGGTGAGCATTTATTAACCCTCTAGAGGCTGCCAAGCATCGCAATTGTGTTGAAATGGGCTGTTTTCAGGCATGCAGTTCACCCAACGTGTACCTGAGAAATAAACATAATCTCCTTTGTTGGAAGTGGAATTCACCAAAGACCATTTTTGTAAGTAATAAGGGTATTCAAAAAACCAAGCGTTAACCCATTTTGTGGTTGTTAATAGTGATACCCATCAAAGGCTTAAAAATTTATGTTTTCCCTGGATTTCTTTACAAACATCTGGTAGGGTTTTCAAGAGAAAATGGCCATTGATAGGTCATGGCGTCACATTACCAGCTGATTGGATAAATTATTCCGGAAAGCATTTGTTAACACCTCCATGGGCTGCTAAATGTCAAAATTTTGAAAAATAGTCTGTTTTTGAACAACAACAACATCAAATGGGAATACAACAGAGAAACGTAACTTCTTTTACCGGGCGCAAAACTGACAGGGAAACATTTTTGTAAGTAGTAAATGTATTCAAAAATCGAGGTCTTAACCCATTTTAACTGGTTAAGGAGATATACCCCTTAAAAGCTTAAAAATCCAGTTTTCTGTGGATTTCTCAAAAAAAAAAAAAAAAATCTAGAGCAATTAACCATTCGCAGGTCTTCGAGTGACATTACAAGTTGCATGAACAAAATGTTTCGGTAACCATTTGTTAACCCCCCAGAGGCTGCCAAGCATTGACATTTAGAGAAAATGGGCTGTTCTTGGGCAACCATAACACCAAATGTGTACCTACGAGATAAACATAACCTCCTTCATTGGAAGTGGAATTCACCGTCGATCATTTTTGTAAGTAATGAAGATATTCACAAAACTAAGCATTAACCCTTTAGAGCTGGTTAAAGAGAGATACCCCTCAAAAGGTTAAAAATTCATGTTATCTGAGGATTTCTTTAAAAACATCCCGTAGATTTTCAGGGAAAAATTGCCATTCTCATATCTTAGTGTGACATTACAAGTTGCATGTACAAAATATTCCTGTAAACATTTGTTAACCCTACGCAGGTTCTCAAACATCAAAATGTTGATAAAATAGGCTGTGTTTGCGTACCCACAGCACCTGAAGTTGGGAGGAGAGATCAAAATAAGAGGAAGTAGAATTCACTGAGAATTATTTTTGGAAGTAATAAGAGTATTCCAAAAACAACACTTAACCCGTTTTGGGCTGGAAAAACAATGATACCCATCAAAAGCTTAAAATTCCTATTCTCCCTGGATTTCTCTGAAAACATCTTGTAGATTTTAAAGAAAAAATGGCCATTCACAGTTCTTGGTGTGACATTACAAGTTGCATGAATAGATATTCCTGTTGGCACTTGTTAACCCTCTACAAGCTGCCAGACATCAATATTCTGGATACATTTGAGATAAAATGGACCAATTTTAAATTGACACAGCACTCAGTGAGTATGTGTCAAACAAACATAACTCCTTTTGTCGGTCATTGACTTGTTGGACGACGATATTGACATTAACTCACTCCACCGTTAATGATGGTTTTTACCTAAACAATTTTTTATCAAACTGTGTCATTTGAGACTACTATCTTCACCTTTCTCATAACATCAATGAAGGAACTTCAGTGAGACAGTTAAAAACAATTCATCAGACACTGTGGGGTCATGAAAAATCATGGAATCTCATCGGGAAAAGCCATGATTCTCCAGAATCATAAAGTCTAGTTTTCACTATATTTCTATTGTGTTTCAAACGGGACAAAAACGTTATCTCCGCCGACATGTATGGTATATGGAGATTTAATACCTGGATGTCTCATTTAAACACCTCGACTGCGGCTCAGTGTTTAAAAACCGACATCCAGGCATTAAATCTCCATATGCCATACATGTCGGGATAGACAACTTATATTCCAAGTGTTGCAAAAACATTAAACTTTGGGCTGCCACATGTATCAAAATATAAATTAGATGGTGTCATTTGTGTGCAGAGCACACTATAGTATACTATTCCGTTATTTATTTATTTATTTTATTGGTGTTTAAGGTCATATATTTATGCACAATGGCTAATCATGACCGCGACAGTTTTACGGGTGGAGGAAGCCGGAGTACCCGGAGAGAACCACCGAGCAACGACGAGCAGCTGCCAGCTCCCCAACATCGTAACCCCGCACTGCAGCACAGGCAGGGTTAGATTGGTTGAAGACATGCGCACCATCGACGTGCAGTACGTCTTAGTACACGGCGTCCTCGTGCCCCCACTCAGGCAATGGAGATGAAGTGTCTTGCCCAAGGACACAACGCGGTTGCTTCAGGTGGGATTCGACCTAGGGCCTCTCGGCTTGCAGCCTGCACCTCTACCTACTGAGCCACCACGCTTCCTACTATTCCGTTATTAGAGAATCGGTTTGTGGCGGCAGGCTCCAAGGAGTTTTAATGCAAAATGTTTAAAGTGTGTTAATATGTTTTAGTAGGGTCTCTATATGTGCATAAAGGTTTTGGATTTTTGACTCGCACCCGTGGAGCATCCACAGTGACACTTTTGTCGTTAGAGAATTGGTTTATGAAGAAAAGCTCCTAGGGGTTTTAATTCGAAACGTTGAAAATGTGTTCATACGTTCCAGTGGGATGTCTAGATGTGCATGAAGGTTTTGTATTTTTAAAGTGGACCCAAGTGGTGCCCGTAATGACACTTTTTTCGTTAGAGAATCGGTTTCTGGCAAAGGCTCCTAGGTGTTTTAATTCGAAATGTTGAAAGTGTGTTCATATGTTCCGGTAGGGTCTCTAGATTTGTATAAAGGTTTTGAAATTTTGATGCGGCCCCGTATGCTGCCCATAGCGCCACTTTTGTCGTCAGAGTATCTGCTTCCGATGAAAGCTCTTTGTGGTTTTAATTCGGAATGATGAAATGTTGTTCATATGTTCCGATGAAGTGACTAGATGTGCATAAAGGTTTCAGATTTTTGAAACGGCCCCACGTAGTGCCAATAGCACCACTTGTGTCGTTATAAAAGAAACAGTTTTGGGCAAAAGGCTCATAAGGGGAGTTAAATCGAAACCCTTAAAGTGTGATCATATGTACAGGTTGAGTAATTAGATGTGCATAAAGGAATTTAATTTGTTTATCCTCCCACGCACCCCCCCCCCCCCCATATGGCTCCTGTCGTGCCACTTTTGTTGTTAGACTATCAGTTTGTGGCAAAAGCCACTTAGGCGTTTTAATTTGAAATGTTCAAGGTGTGTTCATATGTTCAGGTAGGGTCTCTAGATGTGCGAAAAGTCTTCGTATTTTTGATTCGGCACCTTGTGGCATCCATAGCGACACATTTGTCCTTAGAGAATCAGTTTCCTGCGAAAGGCTCCTAGGGAGTTAATTCAAAACATTGAAAGTGTGTTGCTATGTTCAGGTAGGATCTGCAGATGTACAGAAAAGTGTCAAATTTGATATAATACCTTTTGAGTTCTGTCTGTTATTTATTTATTGGTGTTTAAGGCCACATACTTATGCGCAATGGCTAATCATGACGTGATAGTTTTACGGGTGAAGGAAGCCAGAGTACGCGGAGAGAACCACCGAGCAACGACGAGCAGCTACCATCGTAACTCCCCACTACAGCACAGGGAGGGTTAGATTGGTTGAAAACATGCGCACCATCGACGTGCAGTACGCCTTAGTACGCGGCGTCATCGTGCCCCACGTGGACAATCGGGGTTAAGTGCCTTGTCCAAGGACACAACGCGGGAGTCCGAATCGATCGCTCAGACGGTCACCCATCCGAGGACTGGCCGGACTGCTTAACTTCGGTGATCTGACGAGAAATGGTTACCGCAACGCCAAAATAGGGGATATCCAAGCTGATGTTGACATTTTCGGAAAATGGTATTGGATACGCGTAATTGGACACATCAATATGTTACCAAGTTTAGTGTGGATCATGAATGTCACCGGTCCGAAAGCTTAGTGCAGGTTTTTCGCACGAGCGCCGCGTTAATGTCTGTTGGGTACTTTTGAAATTTTCATTTGTACTGGACGGGCTTTTTCGGAGGTCTCGTCGTTCTTTTCTTGGTATAAACTCGTTCATCAATAGTTTCTGGGCGAAATGTAACTTTTGAGGTAGGCGAAGACTGACGAATGTTTACGTGCCGTTGGTATATTGGAAGATGACAACAGACAGACTGCAATGGCTCAAATTCTCAATGTTACTCAATCGGCGATTAGCAGGTTGTGGTCACGCTACCACCAGACAGGCAATAACGATGACAGACGTCGGTCAGGTCGTCCAAGGGCGACAACTGCTAACCAGGATCGTTTCATTCGGGCCACAGCATTACATAACCGCTATCAAAGTGCCCCAGAAATTGGACAGCAGCTGTACTGAGCGAGATATCTGCGAGTCAGTGGTCAGACTATCCGAAATCACCTACGTAGCTTGAATTTGTACGCTCGACGACCTCGAATAATTCCACGCCTGACTGAACATCACATCGCAGCAAGGCGTAATTGGTGTGGAGCACGACAGCACTGAGACAATCGTCGGTGGAGCACCGCCATGCTTTTCGATGAATTGAGGTTCACTCTCGACTTCCACGACAGGCGAAACAGAGTGTGGTGGCGGCGGAACGATACCATGACGCAACCGTTATGCATCACGATCGTTTTGATGATGGATCGGTTATGGTGTGGGCAAGCATAAACATGACAAGCAGAACAGCATTACATGCCATCCAAGGGCGTGTCACAGGGCAGTACTACCGCGACAACATGTTAGCAGCTGATGCGGTGCTATTTGCGCGACGTCACGGCCGTCGATTCTCTTTCCAAGATGACAATGCAAGAGCACACAGGGCCCGTGTCGCTACAGAGTTCCTCCAGGACCAGAACATCACTACACTGCCCTGGCCAGCACTAAGTCCAGACCTTTCATCAATCTAGTACGTCTGGGATATGCTTGGCAGGCGCCTACGACAACCAACGCCAACAGCCCCCTATCAATGTCCAGGAACACGCCGCTTCACTGCAGGAAGAATGGAATAACATCAGTTAAGCTGATATTGGACGTTTGATGAGGAGTATGCCACGTCGGATCCGCGCTTGTCTCGCGAACCGAGGAGGATTTACAAGGTATTGAGGTCTTGGACTGAATGTGGTAAATTCTCTGACTGACCGTCCATGTCTTATACAGCTCAGTGCGTGGAATGTGCGCTTGTCAGACACCCAACTATCGCTGAAATCGTTCACCAGGATGTCAAAGTGCAATGCATCAACTGTCTTTCTGATGAAAATATAAATATATTTCTTTATATATCTCACTTTGGGAAAATATCCCTTACTTGTTTGGGATGGTATACAATCGATTTCACGTTAAAAACGCTACAACCATTCAGCCTGAACAGAAAGAACATCATTAGTTTTAACCAATCAGAAGCTGATACAGAGGTTTTTCTTGTTATGTATGTGGTTTACTGGAATGAGTTGAGAAGGCGCCCTTAACGGAAAGTATTTTATTTTAACTGGCTTGACTATATCGATACAGAAATATATATTACATACACAGAGTGTAAGAGTTCCTGGGACACCACCTGGCCCTATGATTAATGACTGTTGGCTAGAAACGTATGTTACCGTGTTATTCTCTAATTATCTGATATTTAAGTGGAGTACACAACACGCATGTCTTACAGGAAGAAGGAATGGTAATAATCAAATCTCATTCTGGTGATACATACATTGTTATTTTCGCGATTACATCTTCTAGTGATCATGATAGAATTTTCGTGGATTCCAATAAAGGGGCGTCCATGAAAATCAACCACATTTCCGATATAGAAATGAGTGCCCTGCAAAAAGGCTCACTGATAGAATTTCATGCTCTAACAGGGAAAGACAATAATTTAGCTTTCTTTTAAAAAGGAAACAAACTGTGTTGAAATGTCCTGAACAAGAAAGAAAGACAACTGAAGATGGCATCCAGGCCTGCATTTTCAGAGATCGATTTATTCGCTCGCCTACCGCTTGCCTTAAAAAACAAGGAGGGCGAAAACTAGCTCTCCAGGCCTTAGAAAATAATGATTATCATAACAGCCTATTCCTAAATCCATATCTTTTCAGATCTCTGCTGTGTTAGTCAGGGACCGACCTGGGCATGCGCCAGTGCGTATTTGGTTCTGAAACATCAGGACCTGACTCTTAAATCTCAGAAATAGGCTTCTCAGTTGGCGCGTAACTTCTCAGATCATATTTTGATATTCTTTCGATGGATAATCGAGAGAGACACTCTTACATGTATTATATATATGATTATCATTTATCATTGTTGTAGAGTGCTTAAGTTAATACTTCAAGTCTTAATTACCAAGCATTAATCTTCACTGTGGTTTCTGATCAAGTCTTGGCTGCCTAAATAGGCAGCCAAGACTTGATCGGAAACCACAGTGAAGATTAATGTTTGCTATAGTGTACTAAATGAAAATGATGAGAGCTATTACATACTTGCAGTGTGTGTTACAAACAGCAGCGTGACTCCGTAAATTGAAATCTGGCGCATGAATTGAAAAAATAGGCTCCGAGGCTAGAGCGTATTTTAAATAGTCCTGATCGGTCCCTGGTTAGTGGTCTCTGAAAGACAGCCACGCTACTCCTCTCACACCCATGAGCCTTGCTGAGGCCTGGAGATGTGGGAGGGGCACTGAAGCTTTCTCACAGAGACTACCTTGTTAGCAGCACCAAATAAAATGCAGAAAGCCCACAAGGCAGGATTCATTGATAGTAAAACTTCATTTTGCCACTTTTTTTATCTTTTGTAAGATTGAGGCCAGAACGGCATCTAAACTTGGAGATTCATAAGATGCATGTAAGTAATGATCACATGCAATAAAACACATTGGTACTCAGGGGACGAATTATTTGCTCTTATTTTATGATTGTATTGTCGGATGATATTTGTGACTATTTTCGGGCTTTTGGTTCGAGTTTTATAATGAGGCGAGCGGAAGCGAAAAGCTTTCAGTGAAACCATGTACCCCCGATGTTTCGCGTGCGCTTATACCCTGGATGTTGCACGCTCTCATATACCTTGGATGTTGAGCGCACCCTTTGCCATAGCTATTTGTCCAAGCCATTCTGACCAATCAAAATTTATCGGGATATAGGGACAAGGATTTTTTTCAAATGTCCACTATTTGAGGGGTAGAGGTAATAAAATCTGAATATTTTCGTATCTATTTAAAATCATGGTGTAGCCCGATGTGTTTTAAGCTCAGAAATGGTTAGGAAAGTAAAACTAGCCATGCACAAATGGATAATTGTTTTTGAGATCGAATTGATTTACTGCCCTCAGAAATATGAAAAAGCAGCAATTTTTATCAAATTTTTCCAAAAAATCCAATTTTCTCAGAACGTGTTCTATCCTTTCTTCACTGCTTCATTAAGAACACCATTTACATCAAATAGTGTGTGGTAATGTTATTAAAACTTTAAATATGATTCAGTTAAGCCAAGAAACTAGCCAACTTTCATCCAATTCTGGTACAAAAAAGCATAATTTCCGAAAACAGACCAAGAGATCACTGCATACCTTGGAGTTTCTTACAGTTAAACTAGACGTCCTCTCACGAACTGTGCGCTTATATAGGCTTAATTGCGCGCAGGAATTGGGCGCAATTGCCATATCGAATGGCATCCAAAGCATGGCTGGTTCTCCTGATTACACATAGCAAACACAGGCAATGAATCTGCTAATGGACCTCCGGGTTACCCGGAGGTCCATTGGCTGCATCATTGTTTGTGCACCGGCCATATGTACATAATTTGATAGCCATATTATGGTCATAACGCGTAGATTAACACGCAAATAGACGTGCTATTTGAGCGCATTTCGTGGCAGGACTTCTAGTTTTAACTGTTAGTGATCCAGATCTCATACAAACGGATGAAAATAACTCCTCTTCGTGTTACACAGACCTCAGCCAGACTCTAGCCTATTATACATGACAAAACTTCCAACTGTCCTTAACATTTGTATGAAGTATGATATTGCAGTTTGATTTGTTTCTGATTCACGCCTCAGGCACGAAAATTGACTGATTTTAAGTCTTTTCTTGAGCTCGTTCCAAAGAGCGGTCATAACCTATGTTTTTGAAACACAATATGAAAAAAATAATGAAAATTAATTGCCGTTTTTTATGAATAACGCTTAGTGATGCGGACCGGATCGGACCGCCCAGGGCGGTCCGGTCCAAAAATTAGAAGTCCGGTACGGTCCGGTACACGGGTGTGCGGTCCGGTTTTTTCTAACTGGACCGGTCCAAAGCGGTCCACTAAAGAGAAATCGATCAGAGTTAAATACTAGTTATTCTGGTATATATACAGTCCGTTTATGGTTATTTAGATGATCTCTCTCTCTGTCTCTCTCTCTCTCTCTCTCTCTCTCTCCAACCCTTGATGGGTGGCTTTACTTTTATACGGGTCGCATAATTGTACCCACAGCCGTCTCTTAAACCATCACACAAACAGGCGTCACGTGTACAATAGATTATAAACAACTGAAAAAATTCAAATTTTGTTTCCCAAATCATAGCTGATGGTTCCTTATTGGAAGGAACTCGACGAGCTCGTTCCAATAAGGTGCAATGAGCTATGATTTTGAAACGAGCTACTTATGGTAGTAACGGTAGGTAAATATTCTACTAAAACTGTCTGGAAAGCGCGTATTGTATCGTCCTGGAAATAAGTTGTCATAGAATCGCGATAAAATTTGAACATTATTTGCCTTTCATTGATAACACTAGCATCAAGGCAGGGTGACAATGGATGTTTATAGGCTGGTGCACTTCCTCTATCCCCTCCCCCTTCCCTTGATGGGTGGTTTCATACGGGTCGCATCATTGCACCTGCAACCGTCTCTTAACCCTTCACCTAACATGAAAACAGACGTGCACAATAAATTATATATAAATAAATATTTTCAATTTTTTTCTCAAAATCATAGCTTATGACCCATTATTGGAACGAGCTCGACGAGCTCGTTCCAATAAGGTGCCATAAGCTATGATTTTTAACTCTTTCACTACTGGAGGCTTTGAATAGTTTGATCCATACATGTGTAGATCCAATGCTTGGGAAAGTCCATTTGCAGGAAAAAAGGGTGAGTACTTTAACATTTGACGTCTGCCGCCATATGGCAGCAGACGTCAAATGTTAAAGTGCTCTCCCCTTTATGCAGATTAACTTTGCGGGCTAATTTGTCAAGAAGGGTGTACTCTGGGCCATGACGCCATGTGGCGTCACTGGTAGGGAAAGAGTTAAACGAGCACTGGCCGGTTATGGTCGTTACGTGAGGCAAATATTTGCGTATTGTATCGCCTCAGTCAATTGTAATGTACTATATTCCTTATCTTCTGTCCCTCAACAAAATGCATACCATCGAGGCACAGTAACAATGGAAGTCAATAGACTTGGCCTACCAGCTGAGAGAGAGAGAGAGAGAGAGAGAGAGAGAGAGAGAGAAAATTAATAATTATAACGATACCTTTTCAGATGTCACTTTATATTAGATTATTAATATTAAACATTTATAAGCAACTTTTATTGCTTATTTTTTCCAAACAATTACACGAGTATCTCTCAAGTGTATTTGGCATATGCTCGCACTGATGTTGAAAGTTAAAGGAAAACATGCTGACTCGTCAGCTTAAAATTAATAGATGTTCCATGTCACTGACGCAATGTTCACATAAGTTCAAATTGAAGGAAGTGCTCGTTATTGGTGGATAAGAACCGGGTTGAACCTTCCAAAGATTTAAACCGGTTCTTGCCCCTCATTAACGAGAACTTTTTGGCATCGCGCACAATTAAAGACGGTAAGCATCCTTCTGTACTGAGGTAGGTGTGGCTTTGGAATGTTATCATGTAGAAAAGATAACTTGTACAATGATTCCGGACGCAGTCTATTTCTGATAGCTGTCAAAATGTCACCTGTTGTACTGAACAAACATTCGCTAGGAACGCTCGTTGCAACAACACAAAGATTTTTCTTTGCCAACCGAGCCAAATACGGAAGAGTGTGCCAATGAATCTTCCACCAGTCTAGAGGATTTGAGTTTATATCAGCTGTGGGCAAGGCATTATATCTTACAATTTCGGTAACAGCTATATCCCTGGTTGTTAATGAAGAAGTATCAGAATGTTTCGTACTTGAACAGTCTAAAACAGGAGACAATAGTCTGCCCAATCCCTTTAGTTCTGGAGTATCCCGATCGCCCTTTCCAGAACTCACATCACAGACATCACTATCTGTAGTTGTGGCACATATTTCGGATGTATCATGCATTTTCATATCGGTGATAAAATCAGTCAGTTCGTCAGTTATAAGCTGTTCAATAGCAGGTCTAGTTTCAACTTTGTGCGGGAATGATCTGAATCTGGGATCCAAGTAGCTACATTTGTCGACAAAAGTCTCCTCTTCTGTTCCGTGGAAATATTTGTCGAGTTTTGCCTTCGCCTGTTCCTTGAATCTCCTAATTGGCCGAAGTTCATTTGGCTTTAATTTCAAACGTTTCTCGAGCATTACCAGAGAGGGTCCAACAGCTGAAATTGTGACATATGATGACGAGCTGAGCCAAACTGTGAAATCGAAAAATGGTCGAAGAATAGGGATTAAGAGGGTAACGATATTCCACTCGTTTTCATTCGGCATGTATGTCGGTAGAGGTGCATTTGGATGCGATAACATGGTTTTAACAATGTGCTCAAGTACAGGTCTCAACTCCAACAACCTAATTAGCATCATGTAAGTGGAATTCCACCTCGTGCTAACGTCTTGCATCAATTTGTGTTGTTTCATTCCACGTTCACGCTGAATGGGTTCTATTTTGTCATGCATTGGCTTACTCTTTCGGAATTGCTCTACCAATTTTCGACACCTGACACCCATACCACCATTTACAGCCGAGTCGAGTACATGCCCAACACACGGTACCCGTTTCACATCTAAAAACTCTCTGCAACACTTAATGTTGTTACTAGCATTATCCGTGGTTGCTGCAACACACTTTTCCTTTGGAATTTCCCATTGGTCACAAAGTTCCACTATTTTCTCGGCCATCAATTTGGAAGAGTGTTCTCCCGGGAATTCCTTTGCTCCCAATCGTAAACTCTGAAGTTTCCAGTCAGGCGAAATATAATGAACTGTCAAACTTATGTACGAATTCATGTTTCGCGATGTCCAAATATCAAAGGTCTGACAGAAAAATTCCATTTCGTCAGCCAACTGTTTGAGAGTTCTTGACTTTGTTTCCTCAAACAACTTCTCTATTTCACTGTCCATCGACTCCCTTGACGGAACAATGAACCTTGGATTTAAGGCAAAGGAATAGGCCAGAAAACCTGGGTCGTTGACAACTGATATAGGCTGCAAATCGGAACATATCATCTCCGCAAGCTTGCGTTTGCAGTGCTGAAAGCGTTCATTGTCTTTTTTGTAATACTCGTCCAATCCGAATTGGCCGACTGGCACTGGAATTCCATGAGTAACAGGATTTGCCTGTATTTCAATACATGTGTCCACTGCAGCACTTGCACTCGACGACGCTTTAGTGGGGTCGCGTACGACAAAGGCGGACATTGTGCCAACCGTCCCGACAGCCTTGGTAGAAGCTTCTGGAAAATCAATGTACTGTTTGTATACATCCAAGTGGTGTCTCTTAAAGTGTTTCTTAAGATTTGTGAGACCTCCACCGCCTTTTTTTATTCGTTCCTCGCACACAGTACATCTGTACATGTCAATTTTGTCCTTCGGATTCGCGTACAAAAATCCATACACTGGAGCTGCAAATTTTATTGGGTGCTGATCTTTCAAACTGCGCACTTTACGCTTCCGTTTCGGCATAGATGATTCCAGTTTGCTAAAATCAGTGTCATGTTGCTGATCATCCGTCGGTTGCTCCGATCCCAAAGTAGTATCTGACATATTATCGTCCATTGTTCATTTATAATTTTATAGACTACTTAAATTTAAAATTCTAAACGTAAAACTTTGATCCAATGAATTGAAACTGGTATAAATTCACCACATTCACAAGACCAGTGTCACCAGTCGGAAGGAGGGTTCTAAATTCCCAATCCATCAATTTTGTTACCAGGAGCCAATCGGTAACATTACATCATGATTGACTGATTATGATGGTTATATAATCGAATCAGATGCTGCTTGGGCGTGACCACAACCTATCCACGGACGAAGCACGTGTCCTATACGCAATGCTTTGTAGTATCAAACACGTGTTCCGTTCATTGACGGCTTATTCTTCTGCTAACACTGTAACAGTACATCAATCGTGCCGACACTTTGATTTCAATGATTTGTTTTCCGATAAATAGAATGACCCAGTCAGACGAGTCAGTCCAAGTATTCTCTAGAAATCGACAATATCGCAGTTGCATGGATTTAAAAGGGCAGTGTCAAAGTGAATGCATTATAATATACAAATATGGGGTAAAATCACGCTGATATAATGCCAATCACACGAAAAAATGTCCATAAGGTTATAAAAACGAAGTTAACATAATCGAACCGCGAGTTGAAAAACGGTCCACGGACCGCCCTGGACCGGCAAAAGTCGGTCCGGTCCACCCGCGGTCCAGGCCTGGACCGGGACCGGACCGGTTTTTTCCGGTCCGGTACGCATCACTAAATTAACGCTGGCCGGTTTTGGCCGTTACGTTGGGTAAAGGGTTAACAGGGCCGTCGAGAGGGGGGAAGGGGCAGTAACCCCGGCGCCCGGCGATCCGCGGGGCCCGCGAGGACGAAGCCGCGCCACCCGAGACAGCTAGTTTGCGAGCTTTTTTCGATGCCCATTGTGTGTGAAACGACAGGCGGGCAGCGGGCCCCCGAATTCAACAGTAAGCATATATTCCTTCCAAGAAATGTCTAAGTTATTAGATATATCGTGGGTTAAAGAGGATAAAAATAACTGCAAGATGCAGTCGTGCGGTTGCAGCTTGCAATTATTTTTATCCTCAATGTACCATCTGAATGTACTAGAGTATGCCCACGTGCTTTATCATATGCCAGTTAGAGTGACGTGAACAATAAGTTCGGTTGATTCAGTATACAGTTAAAACTAAAACTTTTGTCCTGAAATGCGCACGTCGATATGCGCGTTAATCTACGGGATATGACCATAGTAAGGCTATCAAATTCTGTAATTATGGCCTGTGCACAAGCAATGTTTCAGCCAATGGACCTCCGGGTAACCCGGAGGTCCATTGGCAGAAACATTGCCCGTGTTTGCTATGAGTAACCAGGAGAACCTGCCATGCTTTGGATGCCATTCGATATGGTAATTGCGCGCAATTCATACGCGCAATTAAGCCTAGATAAGCGCACAGTTCGTGACAGGACTTCTACTTTTAACTGTATATATATATTCCTTCTCCTCGCCATTCTCTTGTGTAACCCAATCTAGTCTTTGAGAGGCAATTGAGTCATAATAGATGGCGTTCGGGGGAAGGGTGAATATTTTCTTGGGTCCTTGGTAAGCTGGGTTTGAAACAAGAGGGCCCGCCCAGGTGGTACCATCTAATTGAATCCCCCCCCCCCGGGGGGGACCCTTGTTTTCTCTCGGAGGCACTGAGGGGTAAGGGTTAAACAGTTTAAAAATGGTAAAAAAAAACAGATCTACAATATAAAAGCTTTGGAGCCATTTGAATCAAAGTAATTGTGCTGAAGTTTAACCTTCAGTACACTGATGTCAAAATGGTAAAGTTTTTCAACAGCAAATATTTCCCGAAATGCATTTTCATATTTAATAAACTATACATTGTTTGACATAGCTCAGTGATCTCTGTCAAACAAGTGTGACTGGAGACATTTGAGTTGCACCATCAGAGTGCATTGGATGATAAACATATTTTTTTATAAATTGGACGCCAGCTCATCCTGGGCCATGATATAACTCACACTACTTTGCAGCAGGTGAGCTAAATACGAAAACAAGTATGCACACACATTGTTACTTGTAGTTTTGATGAATACCTGGACAAAGTTCCAAGGTGCTTGTTCCAACGTATTTTATGAATGATGAAAATTACCAAATTTGGTCTCCAATGACAAAATCCGGCCGCGCAAATCAGTTTTCAGTTCCTAAATAATTTAAAATTTTAGTGTACTGGTATAGGGTATTTGGGAGTACTGGTATAGGGTATTTTAGTGTACTGGTATATGGTATTTGAGAGTACTGGTATATGGTATTTGAAAGTACTGGTAAATGGTATTTGAGAGTACTGGTATGGGGTATTTGAGAGTACTGGTATAGGGTAT
This sequence comes from Pictodentalium vernedei, assembly GCA_031216915.1. NCBI lineage: Eukaryota > Metazoa > Mollusca > Scaphopoda > Dentaliida > Dentaliidae > Pictodentalium > Pictodentalium vernedei. The sequence goes on along the minus strand of CM062295.1, from coordinate 68,339,283 downwards.
TTGAGGGTACTGCTATATGGTATTTCAGAGTATTGGTATATGGCATTTGAGAGTACTGGTATAGGGTATTTGAGAGTACTGGTACAGGGTATTTGAGAGTACTGGTATATGGTATTTCAGAGTACTGGTATATGGTATTTGAGAGTATTGGTATATGGTATTTGGGAGTGCTGGTATAGGGTATTTTAGAGTACTTGTATATGGTATTTGAGAGTACTGGTATAGGGTATTTGGGAGTACTGGTATAGGGTATTTTAGTGTACTGGTATATGGTATTTGAGAGTACTGGTATATGGTATTTGAGAGTACTGGTATATGGTATTTGAGAGTACTGGTATAGGGTATTTGAGGGTACTGGTATATGGTATTTGAGAGTATTGGTATAGTATTTGGGAGTGCTGGTATAGGGTATTTGAGAGTACTGGTATAGGGTATTTGAGAGTACTGGTATATGGTATTTGAGAGTACTGGTATATGGTATTTGAGAGATATGGTATATGGTATTTGAGAGTACTGGTATATGGTATTTGAGAGTACTGGTATATGGTATTTGAGAGTACTGGTATACGGTATTTGGGAGTACTGGTATATAGTATTTGAGAGTACTGGCATATGGTATTTGGGAGTACTGGTATAGGGTGTTTGAAAGTACTTGTATATGGTATTTGAGAGTACTGGTATAGGGTATTTGGAAGTACTGGTATATGGTATTTGAGAGTACTGGTATATGGTATTTGGGAGTACTGGTATATGGTATTTGAGAGTACTGGTATATGGTATTTGAGAGTACTGGTATATGGTATTTGAGAGTGCTGGTGTATAGTATTTGGGAGTACAGGTATATGGTATTTGAGAGTACTGGTATATGGTATTTGGGAGTACTGGTATATGGTATTTGAGAGTGCTGGTGTATAGTATTTGGGAGTACTGGTATATGGTATTTGAGAGTACTAGTATATGGTATTTGAGAGTACTGGTATAGGGTGTTTGAGAGTACTGGTATATGGTATTTGAGAGTACTGGTATATGGTATTTGAGAGTACTGGTATATGGTATTTGAGAGTACTGGTATATGCTATTTGAGAGTACTCTCATATAGTATTTGAGAGTACTAGTATATGGTATTTGAGAGTACTGTTATATGGTATTTGGGAGTACTGGTATATGTTTGTGAGTGAAACCAGTACATATGCCATAGTAAAAAAAAATCCTCATGTTTGTAAACTTACGAGAGTACAATTTATTAGCGCCTCGTTCCAAATTTGGTGAGTTTCTTGCCTTACATGTACATGGAGAAAACATGTTGCAACATGCAGGCTTTTGGTGGTGTTTCTGATGGAAGTTAATTACACTGGCAGGTGGTGTCTAGTGAAATCTTGGCTGCCTGTTTAGCAGAGAAACATCAGTGGAACTCACCACTAAGTCAGTGTTATCTAATGAGGAAAAAAATGTATAATTCTCCAGGCCTTTAACGCACTGCATGCTGCTGGTGGATTTTCCTGCCCAGGGTACAAAATCGCATACCACTGAAATAAGTAAAATGTAGGCACATTTAACCAAATTCCTCTCCTGTATTGGCCCCTAAACTGAAATAACTTTTCGACCAATGATTTCTTTAGAAAAAGTTTAATGACTTTTTCATTAAATCTAGGCATGGCTGCTTCACAGCAGCCACACCCACTAATCGGTCTCACGCTGTGACGTGCAATTTGACGCTGTGATGTTCTGTACGGGCGCTGGTGATGTGTTTTTTGATGTGAAAAGTCATCGCTGCGGCTGATTTTATCAATTTTCATTTAAATGGAGAGGTAAGAAACACAGCTTTTTACTTTATCAGTTAGACTGATGTTTCCCAATCCCAACCAGCTTACTTTCACGTAGCAGATATTATCTCTCTTCGAATAATAGGGCTCACACAATGCCTGGGTACAACTTCTGTGCATCGCCACTCGACTCAAAATCACCTACCTAGGTGAAGCCCCGTTGTTCTGGCGTTAGGAAATGGCCCTCGTAGCCTAAAAAAATAAAAAAAACGTACCCCGACAGATCCCGGATGCAGAATAACCCCAACACAGCCCGTCAAAGTGAACCATCCAGTTGCGAAAAGTGGCAACGGCGCTGTGATGTTAATGGCAACCACGCTGTGATGTTCATCATTTCTTAACCCAAATGAAAATTTATATGTAAGGTTTTTTTTATAAACGTCATTATACGTTTACCTTCCGTTTCATTAGTTGGTTCGTTCGTCGGTATCATCTACTTTGTTTTGTCATTGGTAGCACAAACGTTTTCGCCGTAGGAGTGATATGCCCCCCCCCCCCCCACAACTTCTACTCAGCCCCACCCCCCCCCCCCACGTCTTAACTAAGAATGCTGGCTTAGCCACTGCGTTCAAATGGTTATCAGACACCAGCTGCCCTCAGATGGATCTACCTATCAGGTAAGTTTAATAAAGTAAGCTATTCTGTTTATTCAAACTAGTATGGACTGAAGAATTTTGTCAATTTAAATGTATTAATTTGAAGTATACCGGTACTAAGCAATCCGTTACCCTATGCTTTGCAAAAAATAGAGACTCCCCCCCCCCCACAGCCCGAGCCCCCCCCCCCCCCCTCCTGGCTTAGCGGCCCATGGACTGATGTGCAGACGCAAAAAGGAAAGGTTATCATGAACCTGACCGAGAGTTGTGTCTTACCCAGTATTACTCAGTGCGTGCATTTGAAGATTATTCATGGCACTAGTTCTCCTAGGTCTGTCTTGGGCATGTGGCTGTCTGTAGAATGGGGAAGGTGGCTTTACTGCTCACACCATGGGTGGGTCACCCAAACGTTGCACGTGGAATTCTCAACATTTATTGATTTAACCTTCATTTTTTTGTAATATATTTTTTCAGTTTTCCCTGCTGTAAATCCTCCTGGGTAGATAACATCGGAAATGATATTATGACAATAGAGTATACACCTCCTGTTAGCGGTGTGGAGGAGCTCAGAACTACAGTTAGTGGAATGACTTTTGTTAATTAGTTAATTATTGTGTGAAATTATGAAATGCCACCAAGGAAGGCATTATTAATTCCGAATCATCACTTCAATCAAACTGTACGATATGTCGAAACCTTTTATTCGACGATATATTGGAACTTCCCATTACTTTTACAAGATCATCATCTACGCGAGTCCTTCGGTATGGAAGCGTATTGGTGCCAACAACTACAAAAAATATTAGACGTCTTAAGTCCTAATGATGAGATATTATCTCATCATTATGAGATATTATCTCATCATTAGGACTTATTATCTCATCATTATGAGATATTATCTCATCATTAGGAGATATTATCTCATCATTAGGAGATAATATCTCATCATTACGAGATATTATCTCATCATTAGGAGATAATAACTCATCATTACGACTTTGTATCTCATCATTAGGACTTTTTATCTCATCATTAGGAGATAATATCTCATCATTAGGACTTATTATCTCATCGTTAGGACTTATTATCTCATCATTAGGAGATAATATCTCATCATTACGAGATATTATCTCATCATTAGGAGATAATATCTCATCATTACGACTTTTTATCTCATCATTAGGAGATATTATCTCATCATTAGGACTTATTATCTCATCATTACGAGATATTATCTCATCATTAGGACTTTTTATCTCATCATTAGGAGATATTATCTCATCATTGGGACTTATTATCTCATCATTAGGAGAAAATATCCCATCATTAGGAGATATTATCTCATCATTAGGACTTTTTATCTCATCATTAGGAGATATTATCTCATCATTAGGACTTTTTATCTCATCATTAGGAGATAATATCTCATCATTACGAGATATTATCTCATCATTAGGAGATAATATCTCATCATTAGGACTTTTTTATCTCATCATTAGGACTTTTTATCTCAACATTAGGAGATATTATCTCATCATTAGGACTTTTTATCTCATCATTAGGAGATAATATCTCATCATTACGAGATATTATCTCATCATTAGGAGATAATATCTCAGCATTAGGACTTTTTATCTCATCATTAGGACTTTTTATGTCATCATTAGGAGATATTATCTCATCATTAGGACTACTCATTATCTCATCATTAGGACTTTTTATGTCATCATTAGGAGATATTATCTCATCATTAGGACTTATTATCTCATCATTAGGACTTTTTATCTCATCATTAGGAGATAATATCTCATCATTACGAGATATTATCTCATCATTAGGAGATAATATCTCATCATTACGACTTTTTATCTCATCATTAGGAGATAATATCTCATCATTACGAGATATTATCTCATCATTAGGAGATAATATCTCATCATTAGGAGATATTATCTTATCATTAGGATTTATTATCTCATCATTAGGACTTTTTATCTCATCATTAGGAGATAATATCTCATCATTAGGACTTATTATCTCATCATTACGAGATCTGCTCATCCTATTCAGTGAAGAGTTAAAAATGTCTTCACATTCTCCTCGTAATGACTAGAAGGTTGTGGAGGGACATGGTAGGCCAAAATGAAGTGCGGAGGGGAAAATATTTTACAGCAGCAGATAAATGATTTATTCCCTCACCCCCACTTGCTGGGTTAACCCTTTACCTAACATAATGGACGAAACATATTAGTGCTATTCGCAAAACAACCATTCAATATGCATTATATTTTTTCATTTTTTGTCTTATGACCCATCAGGGGAAGAGCTCGTTCATAGGCTATGTTTGTGACGCAAAAAATGAAAGAAAATATTTACTCACGAATTTTGTTTACAAGTGTCATCAGCCTTTCGTGTTAGGTTAAAGGGTTAAGATTGTCTATTCCCATAGATGAACGTCTAGGGGAACGATAGTAACTTTCCCTGCCAAATTGAGAACTTGGGTTCTTTTTGAAGGCTAGAGAGTGTAAGAGTAAGCATAGAAAGATAACCCGACAAATATCAGAGTGAAAGTATATGAACCAGTTCTAGGGGGTTTCAGGTTGAATAGTGCTCCAATTTTTCAGGAAGGTGGGGTGTTTGTGGTGATTCCCCCTCAACCAACGCCATAGAGTGGTGGAAATTTAACTGTTCACGGAACAGGACTAGCAGACATTTTAGCTGACACTTTGAATCCAGTTGTCCACCAAACTCCCTCGTAACTTCTTTCCAGTGACTGGAATTGAACTGAACCAGCACTACAAAATTTAACTGGGTGTGGAGGGGGGGGGGGGGGAAGAGGGGCGATTGGTAAATTTCACGTGGAACAGCATTTGTTAAGCTGCATCCTTTGTAAATACGGTTTGGATAGAGCGTCAGTTTATTTGACCATCAACTTTAGGATGCTGGGTGGGGTTGGACTAAATTCTTATTTACAGTTAGGTAACGGATGGGCAAAGTCGATGGACAAAATTGGGCATTTGTATGGGTGAGGTCTGTTGTACTCGTCCGGAAAACAATATTCCTCTTGGAGTGGTCGTTAATGTTAATGAATGAAAAGGAGGCCTACCCCAAGCTGGCAGAAATCTCAAGGTTCGGGTGTGTGTGTGGGTGGGTGGGGTGGGGGGGGGGGGGTGGGTGGGTGTTATTCGTGTCCGTGTATTGTCGTACATCCTAATGCATTGGAAAATTATTTTATTCGTCTTGGGGATAACATTGTGGTGGTGGCGGGGGGTGGGGGTGGGGGGGGGGCTCACCTATATTCAGTTCTGGATAAGACAGGTATAGGGTAGGTATAGAAAGATAACTTAGATAATTGCTGATTGTTTCAGCAGAGTTTCGGTCACTATGACTGGCACAGCTGCATGCTGACCATAACTTGTGTTGGTGGCACCATTACTCCTCCATAGTTTATTTATACTGCCCGTCCAAAGTTTTAATGAAACTAACGCTAGAATGGTATGTCCTTCAGCTAAAATGGTGAAGGGGGGGGGGGGGGGGGGGGTGCGACCCATGACCCTGTCCGTGTTGGAATTTTTCAAGTTGTCTGTCGGAAAACATATGGCCGCCCTCATGACAACGATACCACATTTTTCATTGTACAAAACTATCTTTAGGTTTCATATATCCTTTGTGTGTAAACGCTTGTTCGTTTATTGTTATTATAATAAAGAATTACTTTTGTGAAACGAAAGTAATTCTTGAAAATAATAATAATAATAAACGAATATTTGGGGTTTCGTTAATTATTGTTTTACGAAAAAAATATTGAGTTAGGATTCAAGTTCGTATCAACGGTCAGCGATCCGGGAACACTCTCGGAATATTTACCTCTCGACCCACCATGTCGGGAGGGGGGGGGGGGGGGGGGTGGATTTTGAGATCCTATCCCTGTGCCTGGTTTTGGGGAATAACTGTAAGCTTGAATTTTGTATTGCGGTTTACCGTTATTTACGGTCAGCCAGGGTCACCTCGTGTCTGGCAGTTTTACGGGTGGTGGAAGCCGGAGAAAACCAGCAGCGGCGAGCAACTGTCATACTCCCCAAAGTACTAACTCTGCAGAGAGTCATCGTTGGTTGAAGAAGGCAAGTGCTCCATGGACGTAAACACAGTGCGCCTAAGTACACAGCGACACTGTGCCACCATGTGGGCAATCGGGATTAAGTGCCTTACCCAAGGGCACAATTCCGTTACCGCTAGCCATGATCAATCTGTGAATATCTCGGTTTAAAGTTCAAAGCTCCAACCACTGGCAATCTTGAATGGACCGCTCGGTTCGTTCATAAGACGACCCTTATCAGGACCATCGAAATGTTTGAAAAGAACACTTGTTCACTTACCACATTGCCATCAACATTAACCCCATTTCTCCCCCACCCTGCACATTAAAACCAGAAATAAAGTTATTTCCACTCGATACGAGTAAAATTCCATTTGCCGAGATTAAAATAAGTCTATGATATATTTCGAAGAGTAAAAAATCCATTATCTTAATCCCTTACAACATGTAATATAACAGGCCATCCTGACGCCACCCCTCCCCGATGAGGAGAGCGGTGACGAAGTGTTTAGATCATTACACTTTAAACCGAAATATCGGCAGTTCGATCCTGATCAGGGGTGACTGCTTTGGGTAAAAACTCTTCATCCCATCATGCGGGGCACGAAGACGTTGTGTACAAAGGCGTGCGGCACATCGATGACTCACTTGCTTTCAACCGCAGCTGAATCTGCTTGTGCAAAGTTCGACAGTATGTCAGTTGCTCGCCGCTGCATGATTGTTCTCTCTGGCTTCTGCCCACCGTTAAACTGCCCAACAACACGATGTCACCCTGGCTGTTGAAAATGTGGTTAAATACAAACAAACTTCCCCAAAACACAAACATCGATATCCAACCGGATATGCCAGGGGCACCCAGGGGGAAAGACTCATAATTTTGAAAACTGTAACCTCCTTATCAATATCTACATACATATACCCTTTCAAGTATGTAAATTTTTGGCTATATACCTTCCCTATACCTGTCTTGTCCAGAAATGAATACATGTGCGCCCCCTCCCCCGCACACACACACGTCTGCGCGCGCGCAGTCACCACCACAATGTGTTGATTCGCATGGCCCTCCACGAGGTACATTGTTTTTTTCCGGAAGAGTACAACAGTCCACCCCCATAAAATGTCCAGTTTTATCCATCGACTTTGCTAGTCAGTTCGCTAACGGTAAATAAGAATGTAATACACCCGACCACACAGCTTCCTAAAGTTTACGGTAAAATACATCCAAATGATCTCAGCGCGCACATGTTTCTCCCTCAGTGCTGCCCAATATATGTCAGTTTTACCCAGTGCGCTGCTCCAAAACGTACAGCATACACTTCTGGCAGTGCATCCCCTATAATTTAACTTGTTGGTGGTGGTTCGGAAGGTGTGGGGGGGGGGGGGGGGCGTATTTGCTGTTTATCCACACAATGACGCTTCACTTGGGTGACATGTGTCTCGTTTTGAATCTCGTTTTTTTTTTTATTTTTTCTTCTGTAATATGTCGGTAGTGTCCTGGGTAAAACGTAGCACCTCTTCGTAAGGGAAAATACCCCAGTGATATTTACTGGGCAGCATATCTTCGTAAGGGTAGACTACTACTCCTGTGATTCACCGAGGGTACTCAGGGACGTGAAGTGGTGCTAAGTGCTCGTTTACTGTTGTAAACAAGCTCTGTTTTACTGTTAAAATATAGGCGCCATTCATCAATGCTTGGGTGGAAGTTCTCTAAAATGAGTATAAACGATTGACTAAACTTGACTTTATCTCCATGTTGTGGTCACGATTACCCATTGTGTAAAAATATGTGACCTTAAACACCAATAAATAAATACTCCGGTGATATTTACTGGACAGCACTTTCTGGGACTGGGGTGGGAGGGGAGTACGGCTGATGCAGAATTACTTATCAGAGGATGGGAGACGCATGTGTGCATTGATATTATTTGGATGTATCGCTCTTTTTGTGATGTATAATGGCGGGATGGGGAAGACACCCAGGGGCATGTCATGTGGTAGTCTTCATTGAACCTCTGTGGTCTATAATGGCGCGATAGAGAAGATTTCCAAGGGCACGTGGGAAGTCTTCAATGAACCTCATTTATTGGATTTTATTGAAAAGTGAGTTAACGGTACTCTTAAAGGTCGGAGGTGGGGTGGGCAGCATCCCTGTCCTGTCGGTTCGGTGAGAATTTGCTAGAACTCAGAACCTGGTGTATCGGAATCTATCGAACACTGCTAATGAGCAAAAGACCACGTGCGTACCAAGCCAGATGAAATCTCGAAATTTCGAGATAAAAAGTCGAAATTTCGATATAAAAAGTCAAAATTTCGAAATTTTAATTCGAACTTTCGAGATAAAAAGACGAAATTTCGAGATATCAAGTCGAAATTTCGAGATTTTATGTCAAAATTTCGAGATAAAAAGTCGAAATTTTTGACTTTGTGGGTCTGAGAATTATTTTTTCCCAAGTCCCTAATAGGCTTCCGTAGACATGGAACAAACGCCATAGCCATAAACTAGGAATAGAAGATATCTCCTAATGATGAGATAATAAGTCCTAATGATGAGATAATAAGTCCTAATGATGACATAATATCTCCTAATGATGAGATAATATCTCGTAATGATGAGATATTATCTCCTAATGATGAGATAATAAGTCCTAATGATGAGATAATATCTCGTAATGATGATATATTATCTCCTAATGATGAGATAATATCTCGTAATGATGAGATATTACCTCCTAATGATGAGATAAAAAGTCCTGATGATGAGATAATATCTCCTAATGATGAGATAATATCTCCTAATGATGAGATAAAAAAGTCCTAATGATGAGATAATAAGTCCTAATGATGAGATAATATCTCGTAATGATGAGATATTATCTCCTAATGATGAGATAATAAGTCCTAATGATGAGATAATATCTCCTAATGATGAGATAATATCTCCTAATGATGAGATAAAAAGTCCTAATGATGAGATAATAAGTCCTAATGATGAGATAATATCTCATAATGATGAGATATTATCTCCTAATGATGAGATAATATCTCCTAATGATGAGATAAAAAATCCTAATGATGAGATAATAAGTCCTAATGATGAGATAATATCTCATAATGATGAGATAATATCTTGTAATGATGAGATATTATCTCCTAATGATGAGATAATATCTCCTAATGATGAGATAAAAAGTCCTAAAGATGAGATAATAAGTCCTAATGATGAGATAATATTTCCTAATGATGAGATAATATCTCGTAATGATGAGATAATATCTCGTAATGATGAGATATTATCTCCTAATGATGAGATAATATCTCCTAATGATGAGATAAAAAGTCCTAATGATGAGATATCTCCTAATGATGAGATAATATCTCGTAATGATGAGATATTATCTCCTAATGATGAGATAAAAAGTCCTAATGATGAGATAATATCTCCTAATGATGAGATAATATCTCATAATGATGAGATAAAAAGTCATAATGATGAGATAATATCTCATAATGATGAGATATTATCTCCTAATGATGAGATAATATCTCCTAATGATGAGATAAAAAATCCTAATGATGAGATAATAAGTCCTAATGATGAGATAATATCTCATAATGATGAGATAATATCTTGTAATGATGAGATATTATCTCCTAATGATGAGATAATATCTCCTAATGATGAGATAAAAAGTCCTAATGATGAGATAATAAGTCCTAATGATGAGATAATATTTCCTAATGATGAGATAATATCTCGTAATGATGAGATAATATCTCGTAATGGTGAGATATTATCTCCTAATGATGAGATAATATCTCCTAATGATGAGATAAAAAGTCCTAATGATGAGATATCTCCTAATGATGAGATAATATCTCGTAATGATGAGATATTATCTCCTAATGATGAGATAAAAAGTCCTAATGATGACATAATATCTCCTAATGATGAGATAATATCTCATAATGATGAGATAAAAAGTCATAATGATGAGATAATATCTCATAATGATGAGATATTATCTCCTAATAATGAGATAATATCTCCTAATGATGAGATAAAAAGTCCTAATGATGAGATAATAAGTCCTAATGATGAGATAATATTTCCTTATGATGAGATAATATCTCGTAATGATGAGATAATATCTCGTAATGGTGAGATATTATCTCCTAATGATGAGATAATATCTCCTAATGATGAGATAAAAAGTCCAAATGATGAGATAATATCTCCTAATGATGAGATAAAAAGTCCTAATGATGAGATAATATCTCTTAATGAAGAGATATTATCTCGTAATGATGAGATAATATCTCGTAATGATGAGATAATAAGTCCTAATGATGAGATAATATCTCATAATGATGAGATAATATCTCGTAATGATGAGATATTATCTCCTAATGATGAGATATTATCTCATCATTAGGACTTATGACATCCAATTTGTTTGTACTTGTTGGCACCAATACGCTTCCATACTTCGGCACCCAAATTGTACCGACTGAAAATTTAATAATTCGGGTGCCTCACCCCCCCCCCCCCCCCCTTTCGAAGCGGCGCCCATGTGTGTACGCAAATGTGTTTTTGCGTTCGGGTTTCTACGGCCTTACAAAACAACCTTGATGATACAGATGAACGAACCAACTAAAAAAAAAAAAAAAAAAAACCTTATAATGATACCGACGAACGAACCAACTAATGAAACAGAAGGTAAACGTATAATGACGTCTAAAAAAACCTTTACTTACAAATTTTCATTTGCGTTAGGAAATGATGAACATCACAGCGTGGTTGCCATAAACATCACAGCGCCGTTGCCACTTTTCACAACCGGGTGGTTCACTTTGACGAGCTGTGTTGGGGTTATTCTGCATCCGGGATCTGTTGGAGTAAGTTTTTTTTTAAATCGAAGGGATACTTTTTAGGCTATGAGGGCCATTTCCTGGAGTCAGAACAATGGAGCGTCACCTAGGTAGGTGATTTTGAGTCGAGTGGTGATGCACAGAAGATGTACGCAGGGATTTTGTGAGCCCTATTATTCGAAGAGAGATAATATCTGCTACGTGAAAGTAAGCTGGTTGGGATTGGGAAACATCAGTCTAACTGATAAAGTAAAATGCTGTGTTTCTTACCTCTCCATTTAAATGAAAATTGATAAAATCAGCCGCAGGGATGACTTTTCACATCAAAAAACACGTCACAGCGCCCGAACAGAACACCACAGCGTCGAATTGCACGTCACTGCGTGAGACCGATTAGTAGGTGTGTGACTAGATTAGATGAAAAATATTTTTAAAAATACACAGCGGGTTAAGTGTTAAAGACATGTCCAGATGCTGGTCGGGTTAAGCGAACCGGAACTGAAACTCGGTTTTAAGTGGAAACCGAAACCGAAAAGAGATTAAAAACCGTATATTTTCGGTTCTGCTTAATTTTTGACTATTCACATTTATCACGCCATAGATTTTGTAGAATCAACAAAATATAAGCTAAAACGCGAACTAGCATTTTTCAATATTTGATAAGAAGCGACGATAGAACTGCCAAATGCCAGTTATGCAATAAGTCAGTCATCGGTGAGAAAATACCTCCAATCTACGTCGCCACATACAAAATCATCACGCCGAAGTGCACAAAACTCTTCTTGAAAAAGAACAGACTGTGACACATGCAAAGTAACTTGGCGTCATGGTCAGAGAAAAGTATCAATTCGTTTAATGCTACGCTAATGTTAAGAATGCCGGATTGCAGGGACAGGGTTAAATTAATTTTAATAAAAAGTTTGCTACACATACCTGTCATACAAAGTGTCAATCGAAAATTTGAGGAATAAAAACAAAAAATCCAAATTACGCTTGTACATGTGCGTGCAAAACGCACACGGCTGTGTTGCAATGTACTTTGTAATAAATATTACAAAGTGCAACTAGAGTACGTGGAGAGTGGATTGTAACTAAATCACCCGCAGAGTGGAGTTATCACCCAAACTATAACTTTCAAATTTTGTACATATCGACTAAAAACACAAGCAATGTTTCAGCCAATGGTCCTCCGGGTTTAACCCGGAGGTCCATTGGCTGAAACTTTGCTTGTACTTGTTATGCTTTGCAACAAATTTGCAATTATTGCTTGGGTGGAATCTCCACTCTGCGGGTGATTTAATGATAATACACTCTCCACGTACTGTACATGGACGGGAAAAGCGTTGCAAAAAGTAATAATTATTACAAAATGGAACGTTGCAACATGTAATAAACTTTTTTTTCAAACAGGAAATCAGAAACTAATTCATGTTATTATACAAATATTAAAATACATTTATATCTTTGTGATTTTACGACTGTCTTGGGGTGTTTGAGCCAGTTTCATAGATGCTTGAAGTTTTATTACAAAATGCAACTTCATGGACTGGAAAAAAACGTTGCAAACTGTAATAAATATTATAAAATGAAACTTCATCGACTGAAAATGTATTAAAATATTTTAAAGCAGAGCAATCAAACTAATTCATCTCAATATACAATTATTAATAGAAACTATTATCTAACAATCATACACATTTTGGCTTGAAAACCACAAGAAACGGTATGTATTACATAATGTGTTCCGATTTCGTATCATATAGGCGACTCATTCTGATTCCGTACCATATAGACAACTCATTTCCATGAACGCAACGACCTATCATAATAGACGCATGAATACATTCTATGTGTTTCAGTGATCGACTCGTCTGATCGTTGACAAAACAAAACAAAATTCCTTACAATTAGCGAGAGAAGTATTAATAGCCAATGACCCCCCCCCCCCCACACACACACACACACACATACATAATAAATAGAAACTGCACAATTAAATATTACAAAAGTAGGAAGTGACATTGAGCATGAATAATTTTTTACACCTCACGCAACTTTGAAAATCTGCGGTGACCGCGTTACTCACTGTTTGTTAAAGCGCACAACAATATTGTTCCATAAAATATGGGTTTTTAAAAACTTTTTCTCCCCCAACATTATGTCCCAAAACTGTATTAATAATTTAAGAGATAATCTGTTTAAATGACAGAATTGTTAGATAAATGAATTATCATGACATGTGCATGTCCTGTGATTTGCATCAGATTCTCGGTGGTGTCCAGCATGGGATCACAACTCGCCGGCAAAGCCGGCTCGTTGAGACCCCCATTCTGGACACCACCTCGAATCTGATACAAATCAAAAGACATGCACATTATCATGATAATCTGTATGTATCAGTATTTCTTAAGCAAATGTTGTCAACGTGTGTTTTTGTGAGAATTTCCTTACGTTCATCAAGTTAGCGTTTTGTATTGTCTTATGAACCCTTCACCCCGACCCACTCCACTAATAAATAAATAAATAAATAAATAAATAAATAAATAAATAAATAAATAAATAAATAAATAAATAAATAAATAAATAAACTGAGACCATCATTAACAAGAACCTGACCCTCAAAACGTCTTGTCACAAAATAACCAGCAAAGCAACACCCCACATGCGCCTGCTCAAAGCCCTCAGTGGTTCTAACTGGGAACGTGGGGGGAATGATAGAGGGCCTATTATGAGGCTCTTCACGACCTTCGTCGGGACCCTTTTCGATTATGCTACTGTTGACACACATATATACTTGTCGTAGTCGGATTAAAGCGAAACAAGTCAATCGGGTACAAGCCCTCAGCCACGCGTTAGGGGCGCCCGGGACACCCGCATCACCCAACTCAGAAGAACTGGCCCTTAAAACACCCCACAAGCGCTTCACCAACTTCGCAGAAAAAGAACCTTTCCCACCTGAGCGTGAGCGATCTCTTAAAACGGTACCAAGACCTTGATAAAACCCACCCGGTGTGTGTGTGTGGGGGGGGGGGGGGGGTGAGGATGAGCGGTATATGGGCACCTGGGACTTCGGGCCCGGGCTGTAAGCTAAAAATAAACTTTCTGACTGTAGCGAAGAGAAGCGTTAAGGTGTCGGACCTACGGCCCAAATATATTTTCCTGGTCCCTTGGACTCTGGACACGCTAGTGGTATGTTATGTCCCAAACCTAAGATTAATTAAGATTAAGATTGATTTTATAAGCCTTATATCCACAGGAAGTGCTCTATGGCTGTACAAATTAAAAGGTAGAGAGCTAACAGTTATAGCGCCCATGTCATCCAGTTTCTATGTATGAAACCTATCCTCACCCACTCCCTGACTCCTAGATCACCAATGTCCTGTCGCTGACACAACAACTATAGGTTCAATGACCAACTCTACTCGCATAGCTCTGTACAGCGCACATCGCTTGCATCGCAGGGTGGGGTGGATGCTTAATGTAGGGTGTATGTGAATGGGAGAAAACAGGCATCAAGAGAGAGAAAATGTTGTCCCTATATCCCGATAAATTCTGCTTTTGATTGGTCAGAATTCCTTGGACAAATAGCCATGGCAAAGGTTGCGCCCAACATCTAAGGTATATGAGAGATCCAGGGTATAAGCGCACGCGAAACATCGGGGGTATATGGTTTCAATGAAAGCTTTTCGCTTCCGCTCGCCTTATTATAAAACTTGAACCAAAAAAGCCGAAAATAGTCACAAATTTCGTCAGATTTCCGACAATACAATCATAAAAATAAAATAAGAGCAAATAATTCGTCCCCTGAGTACCAATGTGTTCTATGTGCCAGTAGGTACATAGAACACATTGGAACTCAGGGGATAATATGTCAACAAAATACTGTTTACTCGTTTCCTTAACGACCCAAGGGATGTAACTTTATCTGTTGTCTTTTGCGATTATTAAAACGAAATTATTATCACGAATTTGGTTCAAATGATTGTAGAGCTGAGAAATGCGTCCACAAATTCATTTCCACTATGTTTGTATTGTGTTTCAAACGGGACAAAAACGTTATCTCCGCCAACATGTATGATACATGGAGATTTAATACCTGGATGTCTCATTTAATGTTGGGGGAGATAATATAAGTTATCTCGGGCAATATCCAGGGTACATGGAGATTTATACCTGGATGTCGGTTTTCAACCATGAGGCGCAAGCCGAATGGTTGAAAAGGAGGCATCCAGGTATTAAATCTCCATGTACCCTGGATGTTGCCCGAGATAACGATTTTGTCCCGCCTCCTAACACAGAAATAATGCTGAGATGTAAACTATGATCCCACATTAAGACTCAGGCGACGAAGTTTAAACCCCACACTGAGCCTCATGTTTTGAACCAAACAGCGAAACAAACCTCACAGCAAAACTATAAATAGACCGAGTCTATTTCCGAATCGTTGTTTATAAACCAGGTCACACATGGAGAAGTTTTTCACTTTGGTGAATTTGAATTCGTTGAAAAAGTTTTTAAACCGTGTAAATTCAGCCTTCCAGAGTGTATTGTATTTCCATGGAACAAGCTTAAGCATGTTAGATGTGTTGTGTTGTATGTTTTATTCATGTCTTTGGGAGAAGAGCTTAAAAATCCACTTAAAACGACGCTGGACATGGAGCATGGAAGGTGACATTTTGAATTTCGGGAACGATGTCTCACAATTTCAGACTCCACTTGGATTTAAACTTGAAGATATTGAATTGAGCCGCAGTCATTGAATTTTGTAAGAGGTAGGTGGAATTAATAGCATACATTTCTACGCTGACTATCGGAAACCGGAAAATAAATTATGAAGTGCGCTGCTCAAGCGATATCGAAGATAAACAGACGAGTTGCTCCCCTTGATGTTCTCACCCCACAAAGCGCAAAAGTATATTTGCGAATCCGATTCAATTTGTTCAGTTTTCATCGAATACGACAACCAACAAGTGCTTCTACTCATAGGGCTGCAACGATATTTTTTAATTTGTATTAGTATTCACTACAATACGACAATAAGTTAGATATAACTTAGCAGTTCTAATAGGAGTTTCTTCAATCGATATGACCCAGTCGGTGGTCAAAGGTTATCTTTATCACCTGGATGTTTCTCGAGTGACAAACGGGGAACAACGGCGCGCGCTCTTATAACCCGCATGTTTGAAGATAGCCAATACCATGGCTATTTGTTTCGGTCACGCTGACCAAACAAAAGACGCGATGCATACTGATACAGGGACAATATAAGTTATCTCGGGAAACATCCAGGGTACATGGAGATTTAATACCTGGATTTCGGTTTTCAGCCATGAGGCGCAAGCCGAATGGTTGAAAAGGAGACATCCAGGTATTAAATCTCCATGTACCCTGGATGTTGCCCGAGATAACGATTTTGTCCCGCCTCCCAACACAGAAATAATGCCGAGATATAAAATATGATCCAACATTAAGACTCAGGCGACGAAGTTTAAACCCCACACTGAGCCTCAGGTTTTGAACCAAACAGCGAAACAAACGTCACAGAAAAACTATAAATAGACCGAGTTTATTTCCAAATCGTTCTTTATAAACCAGAGTCACACATGGAAAAGTTTTTCACTTTGGTGAAATTGAATTAAATTCGTTGAAAAAGTTTGAAAACCGTGTAAATTCAGCCTTCCAGAGTGTATTGTATTTCAATTGAACAACCTTCAGCATGTTAGATGTGTTGTGTTGTATGTTTTATTCATGTCTTTCGGAGAAGAGCTTAAAAATTCACTTAAAACGACGCTGGACATGGAACATGGAAGGTGACATTTTGAATTTCGGGAACGATGTCTCACAATTCCAGTCTCCACTTGGGTTTAAACTTGAAGATATTGAATTGAGCCGCAGTCATTGAATTTTGTAAGAAGTAGGTGGAATTAATAGCATACATTTCTACGGTGACTATCGGAAACCGCAAAATAAATTATGAAGTGCGCTGCTCAAGAGATATCGAAGATAAACAGATGAGTTGCTCCCCTTGATGTTCTCGCCCCACAAAGCGCAAAAGTATATTTGCGAATCCGATTCAATTTGTTCAGTTTTCATCGAATACGACAACCAACAAGTGCTTCTACTCATAGGGCTGCAACGACGGCCCTGTGCGCCTTCAGTGTGAGTAGCCACCCCCTTCCCAAAACACCCACGCACACCTTCCTTCCAAAGAAGCACGATGACTCCAAAGGGCGGATGGGTGCTGTGGCCTCCTCCCTCTTTATTCCTCCATCCCCTGGGCGGGTGGCTCTCTGTGTCTTGCCGGCCTTCTCAGTTCTCCTGTCCCCACCTGTCCTGGCCTACGTTTTTGTATGAAAAACATTATATAAGTAATTTAGAATGTAAGTGGGGCTCCCGCCCATATAGACGGCCCAGTGCGCATAACCAGCCCCTCCCCACTACACCCACGCACACCTTCTTTCGAAAGAAGCACATACGCTGGCGATTACTGGAACGTGTTAATGATTTTATTCATTCACACATTAGCTTGTGTGTTCTGACCAGATGTCTCGTGAGTCGTAAGTAATCAGACCATGGCAGTCGGATCCGTATCACTCACGTTGTTTCCCTGAGCAAGACACTTAATCCTGATTGCTTATGTGGGAACACGTTGTTAAAGTGTGCTAAGACATATGACTCGCCGATGGTACGCATGTCCAAAACCAATGCTAACTCCGGTTAGTACGTTGGAGAGTCTGGCAGTTGCTTGTCGCTGTGTGGTGGTTCTATCTCGGTACTCCAGCTTCCTCCACCCGGTAAACTGACCGACACGATATAACCCTGGCAGTTGAAAGTGTCGTAAATAAATAAATAAATAAATAAATAAATAAATAAATAAATAAATAAATAAATAAATAAATAAAAAACAGTGAGTTGAAGCCTAGAAAAGCCAATAGACCTATAGCAAACCAGAATCCCACAGTACAGTCATACCCTTGTAGCGGTCGAGGTATAAAGGCCCTTTACCAACCAGCCTGGTTGGTCCGGATCTCTTAGTCTCGTGATAAATCGGTCGCTTTGTGTTCTAGAGGTCGACGATTCGAACCCCGGCTCCCGCACTTATCTCTCCTCCTGCTACACCCTTGTAAGAGGAACCAGTAAATATTTCACGGGAGTAGGTATAAATGGGGGCTCCCGACTCACTTTTTTACTTGTACAAGTACATGTACACGTACACGTACATGTACCCATAGAGTTCAGTGTTAAAATGTAAACGAAATATACAAAACACGGTTTTGTAGATCTGAGTTGGAAGCCGCAAATCGCTGTCATCATAAGTTGAACGTTTCAATCAACCGTTGGCGAACGAGTGCGGATTCCAACTCAGTCCGCACGGAAGAAAATCGACTCTAAAATCGTCCCAACATTCGCCATCATGAGTTAGACGTTTCAATCAATCGTTGGCGAACGCGGTGCGGCGCGGTGCGGCTTCCAACCCAGCATCAAAATGTCGAAAAAAGTCAGAATCGACGAAAATTTTCCCAACGTTCATAGTCACGTTCTAGAGTGTGGTGGGTGCGATCCAGTCGCTGACTGACGATTGCGGATTCCAACTCAGAAGAAATCGGAGTTTGGAAATCCTCGATCGTTCGCCGTCGTAAGTTAGACGGTTCGATCGTTCGTTGGCGAACGCAGCAGCTTTCCAGGATCTAGAAATGCGAAATATTAAGAAAAAAAATTAGAATCGACGAAAATTTTCTCTCCGCGTTTGTCGTTGTGGTCTAGACGGTGTGCGATCAATCGTGGATGAAAACGGCGAAGATTAATGGTGGAGGATCAGATGAAAAAAGAAAATAAATCGTTATGAGTTTTGAGGTAAATTATAACAAATCAGTTTTGTCGAGTTTTCTTTCATTTCCACTTAGACGTTTAACGATGCAGATGTAAAATGAACGGTTTTTCATTCAATAAATCAATGGTGAAAATTGTGGAGAGTTTAAGATAATTGTAAACAAATCAGTTTTGTCAAGTTTCTTTTCATTTCCACTAGGGTCCTGCGAATATTCGAGATTGGATTCGATATCGATACCATACGTATGCTTCGAGATCGATCCCGAATCAGTCTCAGGGTTCGATTTTTTCGAATCTCTCGTACTAACTTCAATTTGTTACATTTCCAACAAAACTAGGATAAAACTGTCATTAGAAAATTCATTCATGTAGGCTCTATTCCTATTTATTTGAGTAATTGACAATGTTTAATTGTTAGGTAAGGTGTGAATTTGGCCCAGAACATTATCCACAGTTTTGGTTTTTGAAGGCTTAAAGGGTTCTTAAGAACGTGAATAGTAACAAGTTAAGCCTTCAAAAACTAAAACTATGGACAATAGCTGTTTCAGCGACGGTGCTACAGAGAATATTTAGTTATTGGTGTTTAAGGTGTTCACTACGTCGCGTAAAGGTCATCACAGTGTTCCGTAACTTCCGTTTGATGCAATATGAAATAACTTGTCTTTTAAGATTCGATTCGGGATTCGATTAGATGTCGATATCAGAGACACGATTCGATTCGAGATTCGATTCGAAAAGAAATTTGTGATTCGCAGATCCCTAATTTCCACTTAAATCATTTTAACGATGTAAATGAGTGTCATTCAACAGGTGAAAATGGTGAAGTGTATCTAGTCTGTTTTCAAAAGCATTTTGTTAGTGTTTCTCAAAGCGAAGCGAGAGAGAACATTTTTTGCTTTTTTGCGAAGTATGCTCTTTGTGTAAATCTATCTGTTTTCTCTTTGTGGGTTTTTGCTTTGAATAAACTATTTACTATTAAAGGTTCAAAATATGTTTAATCAAAAATTGTGTCAATAACTCAAACACGATTCTGTTTTTTGACGACATTAAGTTTGTTTAACTGAAAAAAACTGTTCTAAGGATGAAAGTCAAGCAGCTCAAAAGATTAACTCCAATTTGTTCTCGCCGTGGAGAAAAATAACCACCGATGTGATTTAACGCATTTTGAAAGCGCGGCATTATCCATGTCTATTTGGTATTAACTTTTGAGTTTTCTCATTGTCGGAAATAACTGCTGATGTGATTTAACGCGTTTGAAGCAAAGCATTATCGATGTTTTTTTTATTTTGTGATTAACTTCAAGTTGTTCTCAGTGTGGGGAAAATAACTGTTGATGTGATTTAATGTGTTTTGAAAGCGCTGCATTATTGATGTTTATTTGAGATTAACTTTGAGTTTTTCTCATTGTTGGAATAACCGCTGATGTGATTTAACACATTTGAAGCAATGCATTATTGATGTTTTTTTTTTTATTTTGAGATTAACTTCAAGTTGTTCTCAGTGTGGGGAAAATAACTGTCGATGTGATTTAACGCATCTTGAAAGTGCTGCATTATCGATGTTTATTTGAGATTAACTTTTGAGTTTCTTATTGTGGGAAAATAACTGTTGATGTGATTCAACGCATTTGAAGCGATGTATTATTGACGTTTCATTTGTAAAGTTTATTCTTTTCTTTCCAACTGGTTTTAGTTATAAATATTAAAGACATAACATTTTATTTATTTAAAAACATAAAATAATCACATTTAATTTTGAGAATAATAAATAATCGACGCTACCACACTCTAAAAAGAAATAATAATCGAGAGAAAAAATGTTTTTACACATTAAAGATTCCAAGCGAAGGGACGAATTCCTCGACGAATATGAACTAGTCAAGAAAAGCATTAGATCCGCTGACAGAAGCAGACAATTGGGAGAGATGGAATTAAGATGAGAGACCACCAAACTATTCAAACCCGTGACAGAGGTTCAGGAACGAAGTAAGAAGGAGATCGTCGAGGAACTGAAACCCATAAAAAAAGGTCTTTGAGAACGGGTTCATTGCCTGGTAGTTTTACAACACAGTTTTCCTTTCAAAGATCTCCACCGGATTACGTTCCCATAAGAATCAAAACCGATGTGAGCGAGAGCGATGATACAGCTTCAACTATTACCAGTAGTAGCGTCGCATCGTCCACAGTGG
The DNA here is from genome assembly GCA_031216915.1 of Pictodentalium vernedei. Classification (NCBI taxonomy): domain Eukaryota; kingdom Metazoa; phylum Mollusca; class Scaphopoda; order Dentaliida; family Dentaliidae; genus Pictodentalium; species Pictodentalium vernedei. The sequence continues at coordinate 68,317,881 of CM062295.1, read as the reverse complement.
TGGTAAGAGAGATCTGTTGTATGGAATTTACTGGGATTCGAGCGGTAGGACTTTCGTGGGCTACACTGAAGTGCATCTAGAGGATGATGAGGATTTAATCGATGGTTCGAATAGGTATGAATTAACTCATGCACTGCGCATATTGCTCTTTTTCGACAAGCCTGGAGATTACACGGATCAGGATTTCGACAATTACGACGACATTCTGGTTCAGACCCACGCCATGAAGAGGAATAATGGTGCTAGAGAGACGAGACCCAAGGCTAACAGAGGTTACAAGTGGACGAAGGTGGTGAAACCCACATGGGATATGAATAAGAAATTCATCGAATCGGTGACGGGTAAGAGAGTGACAACCACTTTTCTTCTGCGCGATTCCGATGCTCTATTCAAGAGATTGAAATTGTTGATAGCTAGTCAACGCGCTGGTAATACTGGAGTGGATAATCAGATAGTGAGTATATGCGATGAATTGTTGAGGCAGAAAGTCTTGGATAGACGAGAATATAAAAGGTTGATGAACGAATTGAAGGATTGATATATAGTAAGTAGAGAGAAAAACAAAATAGATAAATAAAAGTAAATCTACACTAAAAATAATAAAAGTATTTAAACAAAAAAACGATTTACGAGCGAAAAAACAAAATATATATAAAATAAAATATGTTGGTGATAAAGAACAGGGGATACGTCAGAACTTATGTCCTAGGCGGTTCTGGTATCATTGATTCTATAATGCGAGCGTTCACAGGTGATGCAGGTAGAATACTTCCATCGACCGCACTTGAGGTCGGTAAGAAGATGGCTTTTGATACTGGTAAGAAAGCAGCTTCCAAGGCTAGTGGTAGGATCACTTCGGTGGCTGGCAAGAGGGCAGTGGATGCATTGATCAATAAGTTGATCAGTCCACCGTCGAAGCGAGCTATATTAGAGCGATCGCCAAAAAGTTGGAAATATTTTAAGGATGCTGTGGTACCCATACAAGATCTAGCCAAAATGACGAGTGGATCTGAATTGAAGAGAACGCACGAAGATGTAATATAAATAAATAATAATAAATATTTATAAAACGAGTTTGAAAAACATAAAAAAATTGAGTTTGAGAATCTAAAAAAAAAAAAAAGAAAAGATGAACATCAAAGATATGTCTTGGAACGACGCCGCAATCAAGAGGACGAATAACAAGTTCTTTCCCAAGAGCATAAGGGGCTTGATAGTGAGAAGATCGAATTGTGGAAAGACCAATCTGTTGATGAATGTGTTGTCGCAACCCGGCTGGTTGGATTATGACAGATTATTCATGTTTGGCAAGAGTCTGTTTCCAACTGAATACAGATTGCTTCAAGAGTGCATGGATCATAGATTGCCCAAGGACGTCATAGCCAGAATTTTCGACTCTAGGGAGGAATTCAACAAAAGTGGAGCTTCTCTTTCAACCATTTTGGACGGTGCGGCGATGGAATTGATGAAGAGAAATGCGTCTTCGAACGTTGAGTTTCGATTTTACAAGAATGCGAGCGATGTTCCAGATCACAGGGAATTGAAATCAGAAAATAAGAATCTCATGATTTTCGACGATCTGCTTTTGGAGAGACAGAACCGATGCGAATCGTATTACATTAGGGGTCGTCACAGCAACGTGGAGTGTTTCTACCTGTCTCAGAATTATTTTCGACTGCCCAGACAGACGATAAGGGAGAATGCTAATTTCCTGAGTCTCTTTCGCCAGGATCTCAAGAATCTCAATCACATCTATGGAGATCATGTCGCAAATGACATGAGCAGAGAAGAATTCAGGAGATTCTGCAAGAGGGTTTGGGATGGAGGACTCCACAATTTCGTTGTGATCGATTTGACTAGCGAATTTGCGAATTTAATCGCGGAAAATAGCGGAGTGGATTTGACACGTTTTATGTTTCTGATGATAATAAAATAGAGAGCAAAAACAAAAATTAAAAATAATAATAAATCATCTATAATTTAGTTTTAAAAATAATAAAAATAAAAAAATAATGTTCGAACAAGGAGAATTGTTAGAATGGATAGTCAAGAATATGGCTCCAAAACAGTCCATTCAAATCATGGTGAGTTGCGATTCGACTCGATTCACAATGAAATTCGAACCTTCCATCGAATTGAATAGGGAGAAAAGATACGTGGTGGCGATGGTGAATCTAGAGACTTATTATTCCTTTCCCAATCGCACTGAAAAGAATAACTCATTCAAGTATTCTGATGGAGTGGATTGGTTGGAGATTCGAATTCCCAAAGGAAGTTATGACATAGGTGATTTGCACAATTACATTCAGACGCGAATGAAGATGGATGGAAAGGGAAGCAACAAGATCAGACTCGCTCCCAACCCTAATACCCTACAGACGATGTTGGATTTGGAAGATAATTTTCGAGTGGATTTCAACACAAATGATTCGATCAACAAGATGTTGGGATTCGATGGAAAGATGTATCGAAGCCATGCGGCGTCCGAAAATATGGTCGACATTCTCGCCATCAATAGTATTTGGTGAATGTGGACGTGATTGCTGGAAGCTACGTGAATGGTAGTGCACAACCGACGATCTATTCCTTCTTTCCAAACGTGTCATCGGGTTATAAGATCGTGGAACGACCTTGAAATTTAGTTTATCTTCCCGTGATTTTAGATGCGTATAGTCTCAAAACTACGTTGACTGATCAAAATGGTGAGCTGTTTGATCCTCGTGGAGAGAGTGTGACGATACAATTTCACATAAGAGAAATATAAAGGCAAAAAAAAAAATGAAAAAAAAATATTGCGTATATATATAAATAAGAAAATAAAAGGAATGCAATATTAATTTACAAAAAATATTTAATATATAATTATTATTAAAACAAAAACAAAAACAATTGAACAAATATATTTAAAAGAAAAAGAAATATGGCTCAATACATGGTTAAAAATGTGAAAATATCCGAAGGACAGAGGGACAAATTTCAGAGAGTGTTAAGAACTTGAGGAGAGACGGTGAGATTCAAATTCACTCACAAAGATCTGGTGAGTGGCCGTAGCGATTTGATCACCTGGACCAAAACTCAAATCAAAAGGATGGAGAAAGTGATTCGAGATGGAAGAGGGTTGATGGTGAGATTGAGTCCCGCTCAATTGAGATACAATATGAGAATGAAAAACGGTTTCCTACCGCTATTGGCAGGACTCGCTGGAAAAGCATTGCCCTTTCTCGTGAAGACCCTGTTGCCGGCTCTCGGCGTGGGAGCTGCCTCGGGACTCGCGACTTCGGGAGTTCAGAAATTAATGGGTGGTGGCGGACTGTTTTTGAAGAAGGGAGGAGTCGTGTGCCACGTCGACTCAAACGGCAATAAAGGATTGTATCTAAAACCTGTGAGAGGTGGCAACTTTTTCAGTGGAAATGGTTTTTATCTGAAGAGAGGACAGAACGTGAAGAAACTCAGTGAGGGTTTGCTGTTTGGTCTGAATTCGCCTTTTAAGAGTATACCACTTTTGAGTATGTTATTATAAAGTAAAAAAAAAAAGAAATATATAAATTATATAAAGTAAAAAAAAAAATAATATAAAAAATGGATAAAAAGGATTACGAGGCCTTTTTGAATGATAATGATGAATATTTTAGGAAAGAACTGGAAAAAGAAGTGAAATAAAATAGGGATAGATTGTGGAAAAGAAGAAATAGAAGAAGAATGAGTTGTTTTCCACCACCACCTTTTGAAGAGAATAATGATGTGAGTGTTGCCAAGAGATGCACCACATTCGTTCATAAATATGATAAAGGGAATGAAATGTGTTATTACAAAAAACGTAATATATCACAAAAAAAGAAAAGAAGAATCAATAATGAAAGTGAAGAAAAAGGGAAACGTTATTACAATATATATGAGCGATAATGAAGAAGAAGAAGAAGAAGAAGGAAACAAAAAAAAAAAAAATAAAAAGTAATGAAATTTAGAAAGATGTTCAATCTCTCTATGTCTCATTACTTTTTTCCCCCTTCTCACTCTCTCTATTGTCTTTATTATATTTCCAAGTTCGTTATTAGCATGTTAATGGTCGTGTCTTCTCCTTTTTCGCATATGTGTTGAATGTTTATCTTCACTTTTGTGAGTTTTTTTACTTCGGTCAACACGCTCTCACCACCCGATTTGTATACGAGTTCAAGAGAGATTTTTGGATATATGTAACTTCCGTAGGGTAACGACAAATCGGTCTTATCAAACTCTTTGTCTTTGGTGACAACGATATTCTGTAGATCACTTTCGTACTCGTAAAATAAATCGAGTGTGGCTTCGTCCAATTTTAAAGGCATGCTAAATTTGTCATATTTGTGCTGTGAGCCCTCCGTCTCGACCCCATTCAATTCAATAGCATCATGTCATTGTAATCTTTAAATTTTACAACCAAGTTTCTTGCATGTTTCGACTCGTTTCAATTTCAATTCACATCTTTCAGGTGTTGTTCTCATGGTTGATTATTATTTTTTTTGCTTTATGAATTATTGCAAATAATAATATATTTTTGAATTTTGTTTTTTTGTTAAATAATAATTTTTGTAAAAAGTTTTTTTCTCTCTATATATATACAGAAAGTTTTTTAAATTTAATTTTTCTTTAATGTTAATTTTTTTTTTTGTGAAAGTTTTTTCTCTCCATATATTATATACAAAAAGTGTATGTTTTTAATTTCCTTATTTTTTGTTGTATTAATTCAATTTTTTCCATGTTAAGCAAATAAAAAATCGATCAATCTCATAAATAAAAAAAATTTTGAGGGGAATTAAAAAACAAATATATAAGAGACTATTTTAAAAAAACTTTTTACAAAAGTATTATTTAACAAAAAAAAAAAAAATTCAAAATATATTCTTACAAATAAAACAAAGAAATAAAAAAGAAAAAATGGAAAATTTAAATGTGTGTACTGTACCCCGATTATTTTGTTATTAATTTTGAATGGTGACAATCGTCATTATTGTTGGGTTAAAAATCTGAGCCGATTACGGTCGAGACAGAATAATAAACTTAAAGAAAAGATATGTTTATGTTGTAACTGCATGAACACGTTTTACAGTGAAAAATCCTTAGCGAAACATCAGAAATATTGCAACAAAAATCAAGGCGTCGCCATCGAAATGCCCAAACCCAACACCATCGTGAACTTTGCAATTACAGTAGAAGGTTAAAAGTGCCATTCATCATGTACGCCGATTTCGAATGCTTCACCATGAAAATGAGTTCCTGCCAACCCGATGCTTTTCGAAGTTACACGGAAAGATATCAAAAACACATGCCTTTGGTCTATTCATTTACATGAAATGCGCTTTTGACTCGCAACACGACATGGGCCCTTCACCTACACGAAACGGTCCGAAGACGACGACGTGACTCGAAGATTCATGGAACAGTTAGAATCGAAAATTCAAATTTTATACGACAAATTCAATACTCTGGTGGAAATGATCATCACATGAGAGCAACAGGACAAAAATAACAGAGCCACTGAATGTCACATATGCAGACAATCGTTCGACGAGAATTTACAGGAAAATAAGAAGGTCAGAGACCACGATCATTACACAGGTCTGTATTGTGGTCTGGCCCACTGCAAGTGTAATTTAAGATATCGAGACACCACTTTCTATCCGGTGATATTTCACAATCTCTCAGGTTACGACAGTCATCTGTTTGTGAAAAATCTCGGCACCTCCCATGAAGAATTAAACTGCATCGCGAACAGCGAAGAAAGATACATTTCCTTCACAAAAAGGAAGGTCACGGAGAAGAAAAGAGAAATTGATGAAGAGGCGTTGGAAAAAGAAACAAAATCCATTCATAGAGTCATAAGTTTCATCAACAGTTTTAAATTCATGTCGACCAGTCTGGAAAAATTGGTCGATAACATGAGTGAGGATAAATTTAAAATCATGAGCGAACACTTTGGAAAATGAGTAGATGTCATGTTGAGGAAAGGAGTCTATCCTCATGATTACATGAATGATCTAAAGAGATTCAACGACACCACGCTATCTTCGAAAGAAGATTTTTATTTAAAATTATACAAATCTGACATTTCCAACAAGGATTACGAACACGCCGAAAACGTGTGGAAATCATTTGATATGAAAACCATGAGAGCTTATCACGATCTCTATCTGAAGACCGATGTTCTACTCCTGGCAGACATGTTTGAAAATTTTCGAGACGTCTGTCATCGAAATTACGATCTGGATCCAGCTTGGTATTTCACCGCACCCGACTTGGCGTGGGATGCTCTGTTGAAGACCACCGAAGTCCAATTGGATTTATTATCTGACTTGGACATGTTACTCATGTTTGAAAAGGCCACGAGAGGTTGCATCTCCATGATCTCCCACAGGTATTCTGAAGCCAACAATCCCTACATGAAAGAAGGTTTCAATTTGGAATGATTGAATAAATACATAAGTATTGGGACGCTAATAATCTGTACAGTTGGGCCATGAGTCATCCTTTACCGAATGGAAATTTCAAATGGGTGACGGAACTAGAAGAGATGCAAAAATGGAGAGACTATCGATGGAAAACATCAGGAAGAGAATTGACATTCGACTCGTCACGTCTGATAAAATAGCTGAAAAATTAGTGGCAAAACCCAATTACAGACACCGAACCATATTTGATGAAAATCTAGTGGCCGTTCACATGCAAAAGATGCACCTGAAGTTCGACAAACCCTATTATCTTGGATTGATCATCTTAGATATCAGCAAGCAAGCAATTGCTGCATGAGTTTCACTACAATTACGTCAAACGAAAATTTGGCGACAAAGCCAACCTACTGTTCACCGACACGGACAGTTTGGTTTACGAGATAGAGATGAAAGACATCTACCAAGATATATCTCCAGACGTGGCCACGTGGTTCAACACAAGCAATTATCCTGTCGATCACCCGTCCAACATTCAATCGAACGACAACAAGAAGGTGTTGGGTAAATTTAAGAAATCGTCACATTCGTGGGTTTGAGGCCCAAACTGTATGCTTCTCACCTAGAAGGCGAAGAGATCAAGAAGTGCAAAGGGGTTCAAGCGTGCGTGGTGAAGAAAAACATCTCTTTCCGAGAGTATAAAGATTCTCTGTTCGGAAATGGGCTGGTGCACAAGACTATGAAATTGATTCGAAGCGGCAATCACGACTTGTATACCGAAATAATCAACAAGATTTTGCTGACGGCTGACGATGATAAGGGTCATCTTGATCGATCTGTGTCGCGTGTTGTTGTAATCTTTGGCCAGACCGTTCAGAGCGTATATGTACTTCTTGGTCGAATTTGACGTGAAGTACCTGTGCGTCTTTTCCTTCATTGTTCGATTCCAACAATCCACGACGCTGGCTTTCTCTTCATTTTCGATTGAATAGAGGTCGACCAAATGACGAACGTCCTTCTTGTAGAATTCCTTCCCCTTGTCCACCCACAATTTATTCAGTTTTCGAGAAGACGAGTCGAAAACGCTCTTCAGAGCCTCGGCAACGCAAGGTCCCGATTTATTCTTCAAGGCTCTGATCCAATCGTATTTGGAAAACACATATCGATGAACATCAATAGATATTTGATGCCCTCATTCTACCTCTAAAACGATCTCATGTTGACCAAGTCGGCGGATCAAATGTCGTCCAGACTCTTCACGAACACCCGTCTCTTTCGAAATTTACGCACGATGGGCTTGTGTAACTCCTCGGCCAATTCACTCATCAATAATCGCTTCTTCTTCTTTTCCGAGCTGCTTTTTTTTTTGAATGTCCCATCTGAATCGACGTTTCGTACCGACAACTTTACCGACCAGCGAACGTTCGAACTTCTCTCTCCTGGTCGGATTCGATATGTCTCTCAATTTCGCCAACATGTTTTTATCGCAGACATCGTTGCGAGTCTTGGTGTTGGGATGTCTAGCATAGCACAAATCGTCATCATGATCGGCCGTGTCCACCCTATTCACAGGTTTGCTCCAAGCTTTAGGAGTCAGATCGGCGTCGAGTCTCTTTTTCAATTTCGTTCTGGATCCCGTGAAACTATAACCTGGCAGATGCATTTCGAAAGGTAGATTATTGATCATTTTATTCGCGATGCCTTCGCCTCTCATCATTTTTTTTTTTTTTTTGACGAATCAAGTCTTGATTGAACCACACACCTTGCAAATTCCGTGAAGCATCTGTCTATCGTTTTTAGTTCGTACTTCTCGAGAATTACCCGTCTCAGTAACTCTCTTAGACTTTATGCAATACATTTTTTTTAGGGTTATTTAAATAATTTCGAATTTATTTTTTTTATATATAAATTTAATATGTTTTTTCTTTAAAAAATTCTATTCTTATTATATATATATATATTATTTCAATCATTGCTCTTGAGTTCTATCAACTTACCGAATTGCTACCCTGGCCTCTTTCCTCCCTCTTTCCAGAAAATCCTTCATCTCTTCCTTGATGACCTGACGAGTCTTGAATCTCACGGCTTCTTTCATGGCATCGTATTTCGTTTTCTCGCCCAATATCGTGAAGTATTCTCTGTCTTACATCCTGCCATCTTTCATCGCCATAGAGATCATTTCGGATATCGTGTCGATCTTGGAGTTGGCCAAGACATGAATCTTTTCGTGTTTCCTAGCCTTTAGATATAATTTCCTACTCAAAACGTTTCCGACCATGCTAAACAATCCGGCGGCGAGAGCCACTCCTTCTATGGTCATCACGATCGGAAGGCCGGCTGCGGTCAACAACAATCCGATGCCGGTTGCGTGTAAACCCATGGAAATCGTGATGAGTGTTGTGTCGACTGTGTTGACGAATTTCACGAAGCGCGAATACTTCTTCTTGAGAGAAGGACGAGAGTCTCTCTCTCGAGTCAGATACAATTGGATTCTACTGATCTGATCGATGCCATAGCTCTCTCCTCTTTCTTTTTCTTCTGGCAACGGTGCCGTTGGCAAAACGCTGTTCGGCTTCTCATTCTAGTCGTCATCCAACAACGGATACAATTTATTTCTGGTTTTCATTTTTTTTTGTGTATGTTTTTTTCTTTCTAATTTTTATCTAATATTATTTACGTGTGTATTTATTTTTTTTATTTTTTATATTCTCCCCCTTATTTATATCAACAAGAAAACTTAGTCGTGTCGTATGATCCCTTCATCAATAATTTCAAGACGTATCCCTTGTCTTCTAAAGTCAGACTTCTACGTGCCAATTTCATTTCTTCCGAACCGGTGGGCTTGTCTCACCCGCTACAGAAGACTAATCTCCTCTAAAACTTGATCACGTCGTCGATTTGAACGTATTCGAACACCGGTTCGAAATACTTGATGACCATATCTTCCCTTTCCATCGTCAGACACAAATGATCCTCGTGATCGAAGTCTAGATGATCCCGACACCCGACGCATCGTTCTAACAAGAGACGACCTAGTTGTTCGTTCACGCAGAATGCGTAGGCTCTCATCAGCGCCTTTATAAGAAACGATGCTCTCATAATCTTAGAATTGTTCATGATTTACGTATATTTTATTATCTATTCAATTCGATATTTTATTTATTTTTTAAATAACTATTTATTTATATATACATATTTTTTTCTCCGATATTATATCAATCACTTTTTTTTTTATTTCCTCTCACAGATCTCGTGATTCTGTTACAATTTACCCCAAACCTCATAACGATTTATTTTTGTTTTCATCTGTTCCTCCATCATTAATCTTCACCATTTTCGTCCACGATCGATCGCACACCGTCTAGCCCACGATGACAAACGTGGAGAGAAAATATTCGTCCATTCTAATTTTTTTTCTCAATCTTTCGCATTTCTATATCCTGGAGAACGATCGATCGAACCATCAAGGATTTCCAAACTCCGATTTCTTCTGAGTTGGAATCCTCAATCATCCGTCAGAAACTGGATCTCACCCACCACACTCTAGAACGCGACTATGAACGTTGGAAAAAATTCCGTCGATTCTGATTTTTTTCGACATTTTGATGCTGAGTTGGATCGATTGATTGAAACGTCTAACTCATGATGGCGAACGTTGGGCGATTTTAGAGTCAATTTTCTTCTACGCTGACTGAGTTGGAATCCGCACTCGTTCACCAACGGTTGATTGGAACGTCCAACTCACGATGGCAGCAATTTGCAGCTTCCAACTCAGATGTACAAAACCGTGTTTTGTACATTTCGTGTACATTTTAACACTGAACTCTATGGGTACATGTACGTGTACGTGTACATGTACCTGTACAAGTGAAAAAGTGAGTTGGGAGCCCCCATTTATACCTACTCACGGGATAAAAAACAAACCTCATATTTATATACTTACTGGAGATTAACCCTTGCAGAACAATGGGTAATAATTACAGTGGAACCATGTTGATTGAATAACCACTTTGCTAATGAAAATTATTCAATTAACCGGAATATTCAAACATTAACAGCGAGTGTGTGACTTACCGTATTCTAGATATAAACTTAACATTTATTCGTGAGCTCAGTCAAACAAGATATGATAGATCAAATGCCTGTATTGGTTGTACTGAGGCCAAATATGACTATAAACAAAGGAAAACTTGGGAGGGGCAGGGTAATTTCTCGACAGTTTTATTATTCAAATAACAGTGCAGGAAAACTTGGGAGGGGCAGGGTAATTTCTCGACAGTTTTATTATTCAAATAACAGAAATTTACTCTGTAACCTATACACAGTAAAACAGTGTTGCACCCCCATATTAAAACTCTGATTACGCTGGCATATCCAAAACACCCGTCGAGACTGTTGATGATAACCATTCAGTTGGGATTTGGTGATAAAGTCATTATGTTTTTGTTGAAAAAATGTTCCCCAAAACTTAGCAACTATCACGTGAATCTCACACCCTGCAGTATTTTTATGTGACGAATCTCGCCTATATAAACCGTTTTACTGGCCGTTTTATCGATTGTAATGCAAAATGCCGGGTGCAAGAATACCAGAAGCTGTCAGGTGGCAGCAGATTATTGGCCTTCATGCAGCAGGTCTTTCCTTTAAGTAAATCGGCAGAAGAACCGGATAGCATTACTCCGCAATAAGCCGCTTGGTGAGAAAACATGCCCAAACTAATGACGTAAAGGATCGTAGACCTTCAGGCAGACCTCATACAACCACACACAGGGAAGATAGAGTATTGATACGACTAGTAGGGCGTCATCCCTTGCTTCAAGTGCAGCCCTGAAACGCCAATGGCTCCATCATCGCCAGATCAGTAGTCAGACAGTGAGAAATCGACTTAAAGCCGCTGGATTGAGGTCCAGAGGAGTCACCAAGCGTCCCCAACTCACAGACAACCACAAGCTGTTACGTCCAGTCTGGTGTAGACAAATACAAATGTGGAACTTAAGGTCTTGGATGAGAGTTTACTGGTCAGATGAGAGCAGGTTTCGTTTGCATGTTGTGGATGGTAGAGTCAGAGTTTGGAGGCGTCCAGGTACAGCTTATACACCTGGGAACATCATGCCGAATGTACCCCATGCAGGTGGATAGGTTATGGTGTGGGGATACTTCTCCTTTGACTGCAAGCTGGATCTAGTGACCATACAAGGCAATTTAACAAGCGATCGCTACATTCAGGGAATGGTTGATCCAGTTGTTGTGCATTATTTTGACAGTCATCAACTTGCCACCAGGCCAATATTCATGGATGATAATGTTCGGCCGCATCGTTCTCGAGCTCTGACCCAGGTTATGCAGAACAATGCACTGACGCACCTCTCATGGCTAGCAATGAGTCCAGATCTCAACCCCATTGAACACGTATGGGGCATTCTGGGCTGACGAATACAAAGCAGGGATCCTCCTCCACGGAACTTGCAGGGACTGGAAGCAGCATTGTATGGAGAGTGGCAGCGGCTGCCCTGGAGCGATTTCGACGTCTGATGATGAGTATGAGACATAGACTGGAATCTGTCATCCATGCGTTGGCGGAAGTACACGATATTAACTGCTTATGCCTGTTCACTCTCTATCGTTACCTTTCAACCTACCGGAAGCTTTTTAACGACATTAAATTTTCATCTGTTGCCATACCTAAAACTATCTCATTTTTCTTGAATTTTAACGCATTACTTAAGCACCAGATGTTTACACACCACGAGGTGATGGAATAATACATATCAGTTCAGACCTTCTCGAAAGTACTAGAAAAATTAATGTACTCCAGGTTAATATCTTTCCTGAAAGATAATAAGATAATTCATCAATATCAGTTTGGATTCAGAAAGGCACACTCAACAATACATCCTGTATTGCATCTCATAAACAATGTTGCTGAAATGAATGATAAGCCAACAAAGGACCGTACTTTAGCTCTGTTCCTTGACTTCCACAAAGCATTTGATACTATAAATCACCAGATCTTACTCAGAGAGCTAGAACTTTATGGAATACGGGGCAATGCAAACTCATGGTTCAAGAATTATCTTACTGACAGATCTCAGTTAGTTTCCTTTCCAAAGGCGAGCTCTGATTTCCAGGTGATATCAACTGGTCTCCCACAGGGATCTATTCTTGGTCCTCTTCTCTTCATAATTTACATTAACGATACTATAAACTTGACACTGCTGAAAATTTTATCATATGCAGACGATACTACTGCATATATATGTCTGGCAATAACTTAGATACAATAATAGAATTAGTTAATAACGAACTCAATAACATATACTATTGGTACACATCTAATAAACTCACACTAAATGAGAACAAGACAAAATTTATTATTTTTCACCCTCAGAATGACTTTTACACAATTGAAAGTAGAAGAGTTATGCTTAACAATTCAACTATCTCACTCATTGCTAACAATCAAGATGAAAAATCTGTAAACTTTCTAGGAATCCACGTGGATGAAAATTTGAATTTTAAGAAGCATATCTCAGTAATCTGCTCCAAAATTTCCAGGGCAACTTATGCCATAAACAAAGTGAAGAAGATTCTACAAAAGAATGCCTGAAAATATTATATTACTCTTTGATCCATAGTCACATGCTATATGGTATCCACATCTGTGGTCACTCGTCGTCAACTCGATCGATCATTAAATTACAAAAGAAAGCCATCCGAATTATAGCTGGCAAGAAGTACAATGCTCATACTGATCCACTATTTAGAGGGCTGCGTATTTTAAAATCCACAGACCTATACAAACTTCAGGTCTCCTTGTTTATGCATGATTGGTACAACAGCATGCTCCCTGAAAGCTTTGAAAAGACTTTCAGAATATACCAAAACCCCTCAGGGATGGACACCAGACAATCGGGGAAATTGCACACACTAAAACCAAGAATTCAATTTTCTGCAAATTTCCCAATCCATACTTTTCCTAGGATGTGGAATACAATAGAACCATCGGTTCAAAACCATTCCAGATCACTATTCAAAAAGTCTTTAACGGGGCAATTCTTGAATTTATAACCTCATCACGTCAGCTGTAATAATCCTGCTTGTTTCGACTGTATGTCTTAGCTGTGTTATCTCAACACCTGACCCAAAAGAGTTCTTTTCTAAAAGCGAAGAACAATATTTTACTTATATGGAATAATTCAAAATTTTCATTCAAAATTTTCTTTTTGCAACTACAAATATGCTGTTGTCGGGATTGTATCACTTTTTACATATAATTTGTTTGTTTGTTTTTTTGGGGTTTTTTTTTGTTTGGTTTTTTTTTCTGTTCTATTTTTTTTAGGGAGGGGGGGGGGGGGGCGGGAAGACAGCCCTAGTGGCTACGCCATCTCTCGTTAGTGCAATCATGTATTTGAGATTAATGTATGTTGCTGACCTTGTTTGTATTTGTAGCATGTTGTACTACGAAATAAATCATTCATTCATTCATTCATTCATTCATTCATTCATTCATTCATTCATTCATTCATTCATTCATTCATTCATTCATTTCATTCATTCATTCATTCAGTTCGTTTGATAGGTAAAAGACTTGTTTGTTGGTGTATGTACCATCCCGTTTTTAAATTTTATTCCCTTATCTTTTAAATCACACCAAAAAGATGATACCCAGAAAAAAGCCAGGGGGTGCAACACATTTTTTACTATGTATATATTCAATAAACAGGTCAAATTTGTTCTGAAGGTATGGTAAATGGTTTTGTGACATATAAACCAAAACACTCACTTGATCTGCAAGCATCAGAACAGTTTTCATTGTAAATCTTCTTCCACAGAAATTGAACAAATCTTCCAAACTTGGTCCTACTAAATCCCTTACCAGTACATTGTAGTCACGTTCTTGACCAAACCATCTTAAATAAAATGATAGAATGATAATTAATGTGTATTCAAATGGACGATTATGACTGACTGTAGAACCAGAGGACCAACGTGAGCCTAATGAACTCACATTAGGTCGGAGCCACTCCGGGGCCCCAAACAGAACTTGAGGGATTCCCTGTGTTTGGCCGAACTGGATAAATAAAAATAATAAATAAATGGTTTGGTTCAGGTTGTGCCAATAACAAAATATAGGCTCGGTCAGTTGGGATATTTTACATTTTTGATAATTTTTCTTTCGTTTGTTTTTTTACTCATTTGTAAAACAATGACATATAAATGACCAATATGCATAACACGATGTCCCATGTGATATTCAGTGATGAATGGAAGCATCGATATCAGATTTTTGACGACAGTATGTTACCCACGTTTGACGTCTCTGACCACTTTTGTAGTAGCTCACCACTTTGAAGTAAAAATCGACCACTTTTGAAGTAGATCACCATTTTTGTAGTAACAGTCATCCACTTTTGAAGTAAAATGAAGTCTCCACTTTTGCAGTAACCATCGCACATTTTTGAAGTTGAAAACAAGGTCACCACTTTTGTAGTAATACTTTGACCACTTTTGAAGTAAAAAGATTGTTTTTTCTTCGATTATGGAGACCGAATGCCCAGACGAGGCTTATAATTAAACATACCTTAAAGCTTACGAAATTGCATTCCCGCTGAAAAAAATTAGGCAAAGTAAAAATATATCAAAAGACAACCCTGGATGACGACGGAACTTCTTGTGTCATCAAACAACAAAATGAAGCTCTACTACACAAAACTGAAGGCTCCCACCAAAGAAAATATTCTAAAATATAAAAGATACTGTAATATATTTAATAATGTCAAGATGGAATGTAAAGCTTTGTGCTATGACAGCGTGTTTGCTGAAAATAGAAACAATGGGCGAAAAACGTGGCAAATTATAAATGAGACAATTAACAAAACTCGTCCCGATAGAAACCTCCCTTCTTTTATCATCCATAATAATAAGCAAATTAATAATCCAATTGAAATTTCCCAAGAGTTCAATAATTTCTTTGCTGAAATAGGACATCAAAAGAGAATACAACGTCTCATGACCCACACAATTTTCACGGACCATTTGAAAAATGATTTCCCGAACACTTTTTAAATAACACCAACTGCACCCCCCCCCCCCCCCCCCCGAAGTAATCCGTACTGTCAAAGTAATTGCCGCTAAGACAAGTAAGGGCTGTGAGAATATTACCTCAAGTTTGCACAAACAACAGACAATTGATTCCGTAGCCATTCCCCTTGCCCATATAATAAACAACTCCGTCAAGAAAGGTGAGGTCTCAAAAAGAATGAAAATAACAAAATGTCGGCTGAGTGCTAGAATGTTCTATGTCCCATAGGGGACATAGAAAATTCTAGTACTTAGGCGACGAAAAGTTATTCCGATACATAAAGCAGAATACAAGCACATTTTCACTAATTATCGACCAATTAGATTATTGCCCATTTTTCTAAAGTTTTAGAAAAACTAATGTCTACCAGATTAACAAGTTTTCTGGATAACTTCAACGTTCTGTACTGCCACCAATATGACTTCAGGAAAAAAAAAACACACACAGCACTACCCATACCAGTACAGAAACGGCGCTTCTAAGGGTTCAAAATGATATCCTCCCCTAATCACGGACAGGCACAACTTAGCATGTATTGTTTTGTTGGAATTAAGTGCCGCTTTTGACACCATAGACCATAACATACTTATTGAAAGACTGGCGTGAGAATAGGCCTTACTGACCGCGCACTTAATTGGTTTTCGTAGTACCTTAGTGGTCATACACAGAGTGTCCTTATTGACAGTGAGTCGTCAGACAAGGTCACACTACGTTTTGGCGTCCCTCAAGGATCGCTGTTGGGTCCCCTACTGTACATTGTCTATGTCTTACCTCTCGGTGACATTATCTGAAGCCATGGCCTTGACTTTCATTTTTACGCAGATGACACACAGCTGTATATTAGTTTGACTCACGCTTTTGAGCCTGAAACATGCAGTAAGATTGAACTTTATATTTCAGCCATCAAGGCATGGATGACTAAAAACTTTCCTAAATTCAACGATGACAAGTCAGAAGTAATATACATAGGTTTACCTCATCAACTTTCAAAAATATCCAAACTGTTCCTCAATATTGGAGCTTCTGCGATAAAACCCAGTGGCTGTGTTCGAAACCTAGGCTATTTCATGGATAAAAATTTGGCAGTTGATGAACATATCAAACATGTCTCTCGTAGAGCATTTTTTCATCTTAGCAGAATTCGACCCTTCATTGATACCCAGGCGTCACAACAGCTTGCCCACTCCTTTGTTACTAGTCGTCTCGACTACTACAACTCTCTTCTGATTGGCTCTAAAACATCTGTTCTTGAAAAGCTACAATACATCCAAAATTGTCCTCACGGGTCATAACCAGAACTCAAAGGTACTGCCATATAACACCAGTACTCTCTGAGTTGCTCTGGCTACCCGTTAAGCAAATAATTCAATTTAAAATTGTCCTTTTGGTGTTTAAGTGTATCTCTGGATCTGCACCATCCTACCTGTCCGATCTGCTCACCATCCACAAACTACCGAGGTCTCTTAGGTCATCAGGTCAGCTCAATCTGGATCAGCCCGTATCTAAATTTACTAGTGCTGGTGATAGGGCCTTTGTGGTTGCTGGCCCAAGGTTTTGGAATTCATTTCCAATCGACATAAAAAATAGTAATCACTTGAATCATTCAAGTCTGGTACTAAAACCTACCTTTTTCGAAAGGCATTTCCTTCGGTGGTCTTTTAAGTTTGGTCATAAACTGACATTACCGGGTGCGTGGGTGTGACTGAGTCAGTGAAGATTGCTTCGTTACTAGTCAAGTCACACTCACGTACTTGTTTTGGTAAAATTTGTTTTGGTAAAGTTTGTTTTGTTTTTTTTTTATTTTGTTTTAATTCAATACCCTTTTTAGCTCACCTGAGCGAAGCTCAAGGGGAGCTTTACTAATCACTTTCTGTCCGTCGCCCGTCGTCCGTCGTCGTCCGTCCGGCGTTAACTTTACATTATCGACTTCTTCTCACGAACTACTGGACCAAATTCAACAAAATTTGCTATGCATGTTCCCTATCATATATCAATTCAAATTTTTTCAAACAAAGTTGCCACGCCCACCGGGGGCACCACAGGGGGCATAACTCTGATAGCACCCTAAATTTGTTCCAAAATTAAAAAAAATCTTCTTCTTCAGATCCACTGGGCCGAATTCTTTCATATTTGGTATACAACATTTCTAGGGGGGTCAGATTCAGATTTGTTCAAATCGAGTCCTTAGGTTAATATTTGGGCTCCCTATGGGAGCCCGAATTTTAACTTAGTGCAATATGAGGATTATTCTTTAAAAATCTTCTTCTTCGGATCCACTGGTCAGAATCTTTTCATATTTGGTATACAACATCTCTAGGGGGGTCAGATTCAAGTTTGTTCAAATCGAGTCCCTGGGTTCATATTTTGGCTCCCTTTGGGAGCCCAAATTTTAACTTGGTGCAATATGAGGATTATTCTTTAAAAATCTTCTTCTTCAGATCCACCAGCTAGAATTATTTCATATTTGGTATACAACATCTCTAGGGGGCTCAGATTCAAGATTGTTCAAATCGAGTCCCTGGGTTCATATTTGGACTCCCTATGGGAGCCCAAATTTGAACTTAGTGCAATATGACGATTATTCTTTAAAAATCTTCTTCTTCACATCCACCAGTCAGAATTCTTCCATATTTGGTATACAACATCTCTAGGGGGGTCAGATTCAAGTTTGTTCAAATTGAGTCCCTGGGTTGATATTTTGGGCTCTCTATGGAAGCCCAAATTTTAACTTCGTGCAATATGAGGATTATTCTTTAAAAATCTTCTTCTTCGGATCCACTGATCAGAATCTTTTCATATTTGGTATACAACATCTCTAGGGGGGGGGGGGGGGGGGGGGTCAGATTCAAGTTTGTTCAAATCGAGTCCCTGGGTTCATATTTTGGCTCCCTTTGGGAGCCCAAATTTTAACTTGGTGCAATATGAGGATTATTCTTTAAAAATCTTCTTCTTCAGATCCACCAGCTAGAATTCTTTCATATTTGGTATACAACATCTCTAGGGGGCTCAGATTTTAACTTGGTGCAATATGAGGATTATACTTTAAAAATCTTCTTCTTTAGATCCACCAGGTATAATTCTTTCATATTTGGTATACAACATCTCTAGGGGGGGGGGGGGGCAGAAGCACGTTTGTTCAAATTGAGTCCCTGGGTTAATATTTGGGCTCCCTTTGGGAGCCCAAATTTTAACTTGGTGCAATATGAGGATTATTCTTTAAAATCTTCTTCTTCGGATCCACTGGTCAGAATCTTTTCATATTTGGTATACAACATCTCTAGGGGGGTCAGATTCAAGTTTGTTCAAATCGAGTCCCTGGGTTCATATTTTGGCTCCCTTTGGGAGCCCAAATTTTAACTTGGTGCAATATGAGGATTATTCTTTAAAAATCTTCTTCTTCAGATCCACCAGCTAGAATTCTTTCATATTTGGTATACAACATCTCTAGGGGGCTCAGATTCAAGATTGTTCAAATCGAGTCCCTGGGTTCATATTTGGACTCCCTATGGGAGCCCAAATTTGAACTTAGTGCAATATGACGATTATTCTTAAAAATCTTCTTCTTCACATCCACCAGTTCAGATCAGAATTCTTCCATATTTGGTATACAACATCTCTAGGGGGGTCAGATTCAAGTTTGTTCAAATTGAGTCCCTGGGTTGATATTTTGGGCTCTCTATGGGAGCCCAAATTTTAACTTGGTGCAATATGAGGATTATACTTTAAAAATCTTCTTCTTTAGATCCACCAGGTATAATTCTTTCATATTTGGTATACAACATCTCTAGGGGGGGGGGGGGGGCAGAAGCACGTTTGTTCAAATTGAGTCCCTGGGTTAATATTTGGGCTCCCTTTGGGAGCCCAAATTTTAACTTGGTGCAATATGAGGATTATTCTTTAAAAATCTTCTTCTTCGGATCCACTGGTCAGAATCTTTTCATATTTGGTATACAACATCTCTAGGGGGGTCAGATTCAAGTTTGTTCAAATCGAGTCCCTGGGTTCATATTTTGGCTCCCTTTGGGAGCCCAAATTTTAACTTGGTGCAATATGAGGATTATTCTTTAAAAATCTTCTTCTTCAGATCCACCAGCTAGAATTCTTTCATATTGGTATACAACATCTCTAGGGGGCTCAGATTTTAACTTGGTGCAATATGAGGATTATACTTTAAAAATCTTCTTCTTTAGATCCACCAGGTATAATTCTTTCATATTTGGTATACAACATCTCTAGGGGGGGGGGGGGCAGAAGCACGTTTGTTCAAATTGAGTCCCTGGGTTAATATTTGGGCTCCCTTTGGGAGCCCAAATTTTAACTTGGTGCAATATGAGGATTATTCTTTAAAAATCTTCTTCTTCAGATCCACCAGCTAGAATTCTTTCATATTTGGTATACAACATCTCTAGGGGGCTCAGATTCAAGATTGTTCAAATCGAGTCCCTGGGTTCATATTTGAACTCCCTATGGGAGCCCAAATTTGAACTTAGTGCAATATGACGATTATTCTTTAAAAATCTTCTTCTTCACATCCACCAGTCAGATCAGAATTCTTCCATATTTGGTATACAACATCTCTAGGGGGGTCAGATTCAAGTTTGTTCAAATTGAGTCCCTGGGTTGATATTTTGGGCTCTCTATGGGAGCCCAAATTTTAACTTGGTGCAATATGAGGATTATACTTTAAAAATCTTCTTCTTTAGATCCACCAGGTATAATTCTTTCATATTTGGTATACAACATCTCTAGGGGGGGGGGGGGGACAGAAGCACGTTTGTTCAAATTGAGTCCCTGGGTTAATATTTGGGCTCCCTATGGGAGCGCGAATTCTAACTTAGTGCAATATGAGGATTATTCTTTAAAAATCTTCTTCTTCAGATCCACCAGGCAGAATCCTTTCATATTTGGTATGCAACATCTTTAGGGGGGTCAAATTCAAATGTGTTCAAATCGAGTCCCTGAGTTGATATTTGGGTCCTCTATGGGAGCCCGAATTTTAACTTGCTGCAATATGAGGATTATTCTTTAAAAATCTTCTTCTCCAGATCCACCAGGCAGAATTCTTTCATATTTGGTATACAACATCTCTAGGGGGGAGCCAGATTGAAGTTTGTTCAAATCGAGTCCCTGGGTTCATATTTGGGCTCCCTATGGGAGCACGAAATTTAACTTAGTGCAATATGTTGAATTTTCTTTAAAAATCTTCTTCTTCACATCCACCAGTCAGACTCTTTTCATATTTGGTATATAGCATCTCTATGGGGGTTAGATTCAAGTTTGTTTAAATCGAGTACCTGGGTCAACATTTGCGCTCCCAATGGGAGTCCGAATTTTAACTTAGTGCAATATGCGGAATTTTTTTTAAAAAATCATCTTCTTCAGTTCCACCAGTCAGAATCTTTTCATATTTGGTATATAACATCTCTCGGGGGTTCAGATTCCATTTTGTTCAAAATGAGACCCTGGGTCAATATTTGGGCTCCCTATGGGAGCCCAAATTTCAACTTAGTGCAATATGTGGAATATGCTTTAAAAATCTTCCTCTTCAGATCCACCAGTCAGAATCTTTTGATATTTGGTACACAGTATCCTTAGGGAGTTGAGATTCAAGTTTGTTCAAGCCAAGTCCCTGGCTTCATATATATGCTGAAAATTTGGAGTCCAGTCTGGACTTAAAAATTTTGGACCAAAAATCTGGAAATGAGTTTTTAGCTCACCTGAGCGAAGCTCAAGGGAGCTTTACTAATCACTTTCCATCCGTCTTCCGTCATTGTCCTTCGTCGTCCATCCAGCGTTAACTTTACATTATTGACGTCTCACGAACTACTGGACCAAATTCAACAAAATTTGTTGTGCATGTTCCCTATCGCATGTCAATTTGTTCAAATGAGGTTGCCACGCCCACAGGGGTACCACAGGGGGCATAACTCTGATAGCACTCTAAATTTCTTTCCAAAATTAAAAAAAAATCTTTTTCTTCAGATCCACTGGGCCGAATTCTTTCATATTTGGTATTTGACATTTCTAGTGGGTTCAGATTCAGATTTGTTTAAATCGAGTCCCTGGGTTAATATTTGGGCTCCCTGTGGGAGCCCGAATTTTAACTTAGTGCCGTATAAGGATTATTCTTTAAAAATCTTCATGTCCAAAAATGGCATAAAAATTGTAGGGGTTAGGTCCATGGGGGTTAGGTTGTAGATTTTTAGATTGAAATGAGGTGTTTTGGGACACAGGAATTCAATTTTTTTTACCATGGGCCAAACCATCGTTGACCCTTGGCCGCCCCCATATCGGATAGATTTATTTCCCTCTGGTGGAAACCCTGATTATTGTTACCTAGGTTAACTAGCTCAAAATTTAGGGACGCAAAATTCTGAAATGTGAAGGCCTGGAAAGTGTTTTCCGCACACCTCATACCCCATCACAACTCCACCGCTAGTTAGAAATTCAAGAGGTCTCACCTCCTATTAAAACGACTCTACACCAGGCTGACATGTGCGAGTTTGCCCCCCCCCCCCCCCCCGGGCGAAAAATTTCACGCGAACGCTCATACCGTTCGCGTGTCGGTTACGCAAAATGTAAAACACGCGAACGGTTGATCGGTTAACGAAAATCGGGCCGCTACATTGAGCAATGCAGCTATGTCCCTTTCTGACATGCAAACTGTTCTTGGAAGTGTTTACATGTACTGTAGACGGAACGGAAATTTTACCTTTCGATGAAAATTGAAATGCAGTTTCTTGGAAATGAATTGTAAAAAAAGAGTAGAATAAGGGAGATAACTACTCTTATCATTCGGACTGAAAATTGAAATGCAGTTTCTTGGAAATGAATTGTAAAAAAGAGTAGAATAAGGGAGATAACTACTCTTATCATTCTGACTTGTCCGTGTTTAACTTTCAAACGAGTACAGTCACTACACCCATTTTGTCATCTGCTTCAGGGGCAGTCGATTTCACTGAAATCGAGCAATACCTATCGGCTTCAAAACGGAAAGTATATTTTTATAATTTCATGGTTACAAATTAAATCGGTTTAACTTTTATATAATTTGAACCCCCCCACGTGAGCCACGCCTACACACCCAGGAAGCCTAACACCCGAACAAAATTATATTTGAAACACTATTTTCATAGATTTTAACTGGTGACAAAAAGTTGCAAAATGGTTAGCCAAGAATTTTTGCGAAACCGAACGATCGGTTAGCCAAACCGAAATCACGGGAACGGTCAATTGGTTAAGGTAATGTTTGAAATTTTTCGCCCTGCCCCCCACCCCCCCCCCCCCCCATCCCACACACACTTTGAGCTGGCTACGCCACTGTATATCCCTGGCTGAATTTAGTCGAAAAGCTTCATGTGGCAAAGGTGTAAGCTTGCATAGTAAAAATCGAGTTCTTCAGGCAGTTTTCAGAATGTCATTACCCCGAGCTTGCTTTCAGATAGCACTCAGACAGACAGACAGACAGACAGACAGACAGACAGACAGACAGACAGACAGACAGACTTTCACCTTTTTTATATAGATTATAGATTATTGGAGAGTGTGGCTTTTGGCTCTCTCTAATAATTTGTAACAAAACTGATTTTAATGAACAAATACTTAATCCCAACAATATTCTACCACTCAATCAGTTATGCAATGTTCTGAATTTCCTCATACAAAACCAGCCCAATTTTGTATTACTGTCTTCTGAAAGCATGTCAAATTCTAGTTTCATTATGGATGGACATATTGAGAAAAACATACAACTTGTTATGGATACTTACAGATCAAGTTCGAATTTCGTTCCGCTCAGTTGATTTTTGTTGGAGTTACTGCCCTTTAACTTAGTTACAGTTTGCCGGACTTCTTTTCGTTATGGATTGACATATTGAGAAAAAAAAAATCATATATAGCTTTGTTATGGATACTTACAGATCAAGTTCGAATTTCGTTCCACTCGGTTGATTTTTGATGGAGTTACTGCCCTTGAACTGAGAATTTTTAGAGTTTTCCGGATTGTTTTTCATTTTCTGGACTTTTTTTTCGTTATGGTTGGACATATTGAGAAAAATTTTGGTATATAGCTTAGTTGAGGATAATTACAAATCAAGTTCAAATTTCATTCCCTGTCTGTCTGTCTGTCTGTCTGTCCAGAATTGTTTTCTGGACTTTTTTTCCTTATGGATGGACATATTGAGAAAATATTTGGTATGCAGCTTTGTTATGGATATTTACAGATCAAATTCGAATTTCGTTCCACTCAGTTCAATTTTGGTGCAGTTACTAGCTTGAACTTAGTTACCGTTTTGCGGATTCTTTTCGTTATTGATTGACATATTGAGAAAAAAATTCATATATAGCAGAGTCCGTACGGTCTTGTAAAGTGCTTGAATTTCAATGCCTGTCTTGAAAAGTGCTTAAATTGACTTTTCCCCTTGAATAGTGCTTGAATTACCACCACTCCCTTTGAAAAGTCCTTGAATCCTGGACCCCAACCTACTCTGCTAAAAAAATCCCCCCAAAATGCCAGGTTTTAGTGCCCAAAATAACAAAAAAAATCGGGAATTTGCTGTAGCATATAGAAGTTTAAAACACGAATAATATAATACGCCTGTGTGCTCTGCACACTACTTTTCTTGTTCATGATAATGAGAGAAAACACAAGTACACAAATTACGATGACGTTCATCATAATGTACAGGTCAATTTTAACCAATCAGAAAATTGAAACGGCAGCATGTGATCTATTTGCATACTATCATGTGGCTCACTGTACACACAGGCTGCTATACTATGGAAAGCATCCAATTCAAATGAGCGGTGAATTGTGTTTTGCAAACTGGTTTTTCCAATCAATGTCTGCATCTCCGCCTGCTTCATTTATTTCATCGTGTCACACAAAAGGATAGTTGCTGGAAGCGATAATATATCGAAGATTCACCTTGACTTTGTATGAAAATAACAGAGGTATTTGATAATAAATCATGAATTATTCTTTGTGAACAATCGATTTTGAATGTCAAATTACCACAAACAACCCAACAACTTTGCAAGAAGTTCCGAAACTTAACAAAAAGGACAGAAATGGGCCTGAATATTACCTGACACACACTCATTCTTGAAATATGCACTGTGCAGAGAGCAGTTATAAAAAGAACATGTCACAGTTGGTTTCTTAGAATGGAAAAATAGTCCTTGAAAATGAATGACATAGCCCTTGAAAAATGCTTGAATAGTGCTTGAATTTCATTTTGTTAAACCTGTACGAACCCTGTATAGCTTTCTTATGGATACTTACAGATCAAGTTCGAATTTCGTTCCACTCGGTTGATTTTTAGCTCAACTTTGGCGAAGCTAAATTTGAGCTTTTGTCATGGCCCATCGTCCGTCTGTCCGTACGTCAACAGTTGGATACGGCTCGGGCTAGAGGCCGTATTTATGAACCAATCTTTACGAAATTTCTTGGGTACCTTTGTTAAGGCCGTGGGACGAGAACGAGTGTTTTTGAGTGCGGTCCGAAATTCAAGATTCCTGCCAGCCGCCATTTTGTCCCGACGATGCAGAAATCTGTTTTTTGTACAGAACTTCCATTTGAAAGTTCTGATTTGAATAATTCTTTGTATGAATGTTTAGTACCGTGGGATACATCACATATAATACGGGTTTTTTTCTCGTGCGTAAATTGTGCAAATTAGACTAATTTTGATGTTTTTTGGTGTTACTTTCAGCACTATAAGTGCAAATGCCAATACGGCTCGGGCTAGAGGCCGTATTTATGAACCGATCTTTACGAAACTTCTTGGGTACCATTGGTATCACCGTGGGACGAGAACGAGTGTTTTGGGGTCCGGTCCGAAACTCAAGATGGCCGATGGCAGCCATTTTGTACAAAATTAGGTGCAATCAGATTTTTGCACAGAACTTTCATATGAAAGCGCTGATTTGAATAATTTTGTGTGTGTATGTTTAGTACCGTGGGCTACATCACATATAATACATGTTTTTTTCTCGTGCAGAAATTATGCAAATTAGATGAACTTTGATTTTTTCAGTGCGACTTACACACAGTAAATACACATGTCAATACGGCTCAGACTAGAGTCTGTGTTTATGAACTGATCTTCACGAAATGCCTTGGGTACCTTTGTTATCACCTTGGGACGAGAATGGGTGTTTCTGTGTGCGGTCTAAAATTCAAGATGGCTGCCAGCGGCCATTTTGTACTGAAATTAGGTCTAATCAGTTTTTTGTACACAACAGCTTAGACTAGAGGCCATATTTATGAACCAATCTTTACGAAACTTCTTGGGTACCTTTGTTATCACCATGGGATGAGAGCGAGTGTTTTTGGGTGTGGTCCGAAATTCAAGATGGCCACCAGCCGCCATTTTGTACCAAAATTAGTGCAATCAGTCTTTTGTACAGAACTTCTGTATGAAAGTTCTGATTTGAATAAATTGTTGTATGAATGTTTAGTAACATGTAATACATTACATATTGTAAGGGTTTTTTTTTCGTGCAGAAATTATGCAAATTAGATGAACTTTGATTTATTCAGTGCTACTTACACAATGTAAGCACACATGTCAATACGGCTCAGGGTAGAGGCTGTATTTATGAACCGATTTTCACAAAACTTCTTGGGTACCTTTGTTATCACCTTGGGACGAGAATGAGTGTTTCTGGGTACGGTGCAAAATTCAAGATGGCTGCCAGTGTCCATTTTGTACCGAAATTAGGTCCAATCAGTTTTTTGTCACAAGCTCTATACAGCTCGTATTTATGAATTGATCTTCAGAAAACTTCTTGGGTCCCTTTGTTTTCGCTTTGGGACAGGAACGAGTGTGTTTTGGGGTGCCTTTGTTATCACTGTGCTATGAGAACAAATATTTTGGGGTTCAGTCAGACCCACTCTGGGACTCAAAGATTTTTTAGCTCACCGAAGGGAGCTTAACTTATCACTTGCCGTCCGTCGTCGCCCGTCGTGAACTTTACATTATCGACTACTCCTCCCAAACTACTGAATCAAATTGAACCAAATGGTGCATGTTCCCCATCATATGTCAATTCAAACTTGTACAAATAAACTTGCCTCACCCACAGGAGGCACCACAAGGGGCATAACTCTGATAGCACCCATGAATTTCGTTCCAAAATTCAAAAAAATCTTCTTCTTCAGATCCACCAGGCAGAATTCTTTCCTATCTGGTATACATCATCTCTAGGGGGGTAAGATTCAAGTTTGTTCAAATCGGCCTCCTGGATTCATATTTGGGATCACTATAGAAGCCCGAATTTGAACTTCGTGCATTTCAGGCAAATTTCTTAAAACATCTTCTTCTTCAGATCCAGCAGGCAGAATCTTTTGATATTTGGTATGCAACATTGTAGGTTGGATCTGATTCAAGTTTGTTCAAATCGGCCCCGTGGATTCATATTTGGGCTCACTATACAAGCCCAAATTTGAACTTAGTGCATTTCAGGCAAATTTCTTAAAAAATCTTCTTCTTCAGATCCAGCAGGCAGAATCTTCTGATTTTGGTATGCAACATTGTGGGATGGATCTGATTCACTTTTGTACAGATCGACCCCCTGGGTTCATATTTGGGCTCAGTATAGGAGCCCGAATTCGAACTTAGTACATTTCAGGCAAAATTCTTTAAAAATATTCTTCTCAAGATCCAGCAGACAGAATCTTTTGATATTTGGTATGCAACATTGTGGGGTGGATCTGATTCAAGTTTGTTCAAATCGGCCCCCTGGATTCATATTTGGGCTTAGTATAGAAGCCCGAATTCGAACTTAGTGCATTTCAGGCATATTTTTTAAAAAATCTTCTTCTCCAGATCCAGCAGGCAGAATCTTTTGATATTTGGTATGCAACATTGTGAGGTAGATCTGATTCACGTTTGTTCAAATCGGCCCTCTGGGTTCATATTTGGGCTCACTATAGGAGCCCAAATTTGAACTTAGTGCATTTCAGGCAAATGTCTTTAAAAATCTTTTTCTCAAGATCCAGTAGGCAGAATCTTTTGATATTGGGTATGCAGCATGCTTGGGGTGGGGGGGGGGGGGGGGGGTTCAAGTTTGTTCAATCCAAGTCCCTGGGTTCATATTTGGGCTCACTGTGGCAGCCCGAATTATAACTTAGTTCAAAATGAGGAATTTTCTTTAAAAATCTTCTTCTTCAGATCTAGCAGTCAGAATGTTTTGATACTTAGTATGCAGCATCCTTAGGTGGGTGAGATTCAAGTTTGTTCAAGCCATGTCCCTAGGTCCATATTTGGGCTCTCTGTGGGAACTTGAATTGTAACTTAGTTCAAAATGAGGAATTTTCTTTAAAAATCTTCTTCTTCAGGTCCAGCAGATGAATGCTTTTGATATTTGGTATGCAGCATCCTTAGGGGGGTTAAGATTCAAGTGTGTTCAAGCCATGTCCCTAGTTCCATAAAAGTTGTCTCTCATGACTTCATTTCTTTGTAGAGTTGATAAACCATGTCTAACTGAATGTGACCTCAAATACTTCTTAGAACCACTTTGGCCGCTGAGCGATTAAGTCTCCTTTGGGCCTCTTGTTCTTTTAGGTTCTGTCGCTTATCGCCACGATATAGCCTTGGTTGCTGACGCGACGTTGGGCACCAATAAATGATAATAGTAATCCATGTATCAATATATCTGTGAGAGAACGTATATGTGTATATGTATATATGCAATTATTGTACAGCCATTGAGCACCGTGTGTGGATTCTAGGTTTTAAAATTATTATAATTAAATTATCATTATTACCATAAAGCAGCTTTTAAATCAAAGTAAAGATGAAACAATGGCATTATTTTGGACCTATCAAAAGCCCTCGACACTCTGAATCACGAAATTCCACTGCAAAAACATGATAATTACGGCATCAGGGGAACAGGTTGTGATAAAACACATACAATTTAATTGATTGTGATCATGTTGATGAAAATACTTTGATGATAGTAAATAGATGACAGTATGGATGATGAGTGATTATTAATTATTAGTTGGCATGCAGCTGAGCTTCAGATAAGTCCACATTATATGAAGACTGCCACATGACGAACGTTTACGTGCCATTGGCATTTTGGAAGCTGGCAACAGACAGACTGCAGTGGCTCAAATTCTCATCGTTACTCAATCGGTGATTAGCAGGTTGTGGTCACACTACCGCCAGGCTGGCAATGTTGATGAAAGGCGTCGGTCAGGTCGTCCAAGGGCAATGACTGCTAACTAGGATCGTTTGATCCGAACCACAGCATTACGTAACCACCATCAACGTGCCTCAGAAATTGGACAGCAGCTGCACCGAGTGACAGATGTGCGAGTCAGTGGTCAGACTGTCCGAAATCGCCTACACAGCTGGAATTTGTACGCTCGACGACTTTGAAGAATGCCATGTTTGACTGAACATCACATCGCAACAAGGCGTAATTGGTGTGGAACACGACAACGCTGGGACAATCGTCGGTGGAGCAACGTTATGTTTTCCGATTAATCGAGGTTCACTCTCGACTTCTACGACAGGCGAAACAGAGTGTGGAGGCGGTTAAACGAAGGATACCATGACGTAACCGTTAAGCAGCATGATCGTTGTGGTGGTGGATCAGTTAGGTGAGGCTTAACCATGGCAAGCAAAACAGCATTACATGTCATCCAAGGGCGTGTCACAGGGCAGTACTACAGTGACAACATGTTAGCAGCTCATGTAGTTCCATTTGCGCGACGTCACTGCTGTCGATTCATTTTCTAAGATGGCAATGCAAGAGCACACAGGGCCCGTGTCGCTACAGAGTTCGTCCAGGAGCAGAACATCACTGCACTGTCTTGGCCAGTACTAAGGACAGACCTTTCACCAATCGAGCAAATTCTCTGACTGACCGTCCATGTCTTCGACCGCTCAGTGCGTAGAATGTGTGCTTGTCATACACTCAACTATCGCTAAAATCATTCACCAGATGTCAGAGTGCAATGCCTCAACTGTTTTTTTGATGAAAATATAAATATAGTTATTCATATATCTCACTATTATCAAATATCCTCTACTTTTTTTAATACTATAGGATAATTTCGCGGGAAGAGATTTCTGAATACTGAAATCTGATTGATCATTCGCTTTCACCTCGACGAATGAAACAACAGCACAATGCACTACGGTGTGAACCAGTAAGTTACATTAATTCATTTTAAACACAGAAACGGCTAGAAGGCAACAAAAGCTTAAACGAATAATAACAGAGTAATTTAGAACGATTGTTGTATATTACATTTCAATTGCTGTTACCAAATCCGTTACATTTTTGGGGTTTGACAATGCACTTTCCACAGACAGGGTCGTTTCATATCGGACATTTTTGCGGGTGGGAGAGGGAAGTGTACTTGTATCATTTGTATGGCAAAAATTTGTAGGGGAGGTATACTAGATTACTGATTAATGTGATGTGCTTTACCTTTGAACTGTAAATAGTTCCCTGTGAAAAATGGCTGGATCAGTACACGCAGTGCACCTTCAGATATTCAAATTACATGCAATTAGATTTATTTTTAAAAAGGTTATGACTCCAACTGCTGGTCTCTAGTGCATATAGAAAACATATCCGTTAATTAAGAAATAACTGTTGTTTTTCTTTGGTTTCTGCGATATAAATCGAAAATTTTCAGCACAAGCTTAATCATAACTCGCTACGCGAGTTATGAAGCTTGTGTTGAAAATTTTCGGTTTATATTGCATAAACCGAAGGAAAACAACAGTTATTTCTTATAATTTAATCCGGCTGTAATATTAAAATATAAAAAACTATGTGTACCTGAACGAAAAACTTTTAATTTTCGCATAAGACAACAGTCAAACTCAGGAAAGTGTGCCACAAACAGGTCACGTCAATCATTGTCAAATTGTTTGTTGTTTTGATTTTCGATCGCAGACGACAGATATTTAACAAGTCACGTAACAATATCATTAAAAACACTTTTTTTAAGTTCCTCCAAAATGATGTTTGGGTATATGATCTTTTATTCGTCTCCCACTTCGGTATATTTTATGAAATTCAATTGTTCCTGAGAAATTATCATTATATTCTCGCTGACTGGAGGCGATGAAAAATCGATCATTGATCTTTTGTTTCCAAGCTTGTTATCCATCTATCAGTCTGCCCTCACGCCCTCACGGTGACAATTGGATTGAATAGGCGGGGCTTCCATAGTCTTCAAAGTTGGGTCGGATGTGCGAACGCGTAGCGACATTCCAAATCATGACGTGATTTGGTTTATACGATTTTGACGACTTTCACGCTGTATGCTTTTAACCAATCAAACGCAGAGACGGGGCAAATGATTAAATTATTGCCAGATTCATATTTTAAGTATTTTGTTGGTGAGTAAATTCATTTTTTTTCAATTTTTCGAACATTTTTGTAATCTGTTAAGTAGGACGCAATCATTCATGTATTAAATAGCCAATACTATTGAAAAGTAATGAACAAAACATCATGTTTTACATCTGTCCACTCAAACTACAATCTTCAGTTTAGAATCACTTTAACAGAGCGGGTGGTCGACACACTCCGTCAATCTATTCAGGGCAAACAATGGAATGACTTGTTGGTTGTCATGCTTCAGATACACCCAAGTGAGCAGAGCAACCAATAAAGTTCTCATCTGTCTGTGTGACACAGGAGTATGTCCGAAATGTCGAATTGAAGGTCGCGGGTAGTCGACACACTCCGTTAATTTAATGGAAATAATGGGATGGCTTGTCATACTTCAGATATACACTGCTAATTGGATTTATCTGTGTTGCGAGCATTCATCGTGAGATTTATAGGGATATGAAATGTTATGTACATGTGGCCAAGAATGATTCGAAAAGACAGGTAAAAGTTTTATAATATTAACATTAAAGTTCGACAAAGTTAACCCTCTATCAAAGACAAATCGGCACCTGAGTGCTAGAATGTGCCATGTCCCCTATGGGACATAGGACACTCTAGCACTCAGGCGACGAAATGAAGAATGTACAAAATAGGAAAGGGTTAAAGGGTTAATCCACTGATCAGGATTTGTGTGCGAGTGTGCTTATTGCCAGCTGTATATCATTTGGCCAGAGAAATTAACCCGAAAGGAAAATTAACCATCTACCAAAAAAGAAATGGAAAGTAGACATACTGGGTGTGGGTTGGTCCACTGATCACGATTTACGTGTAAATGCAGTTATTACCAACAGTATCCCATCTGACTGAGGTCCAAGAGCTCAGTCAGATGGCATTAAGCTCCTTGATAATCAGTATATATCTGTACTTCATTTACACAAAGGTAAGTTGTTCCACGACAATAAAGATACTTGAAAGTAACAAGCAGCTGCACGAAGTGTGGGAGATTTAAGGCTTATATGTATTTATTTATTTATTTATTTATTGGTGTTTAAGGTCACATACTTATGCACAGTGGCTAATCGTGACCGTGACAGTTTTACGGGTGGAGGAAGCCGGAGTACCCGGAGGGAACCATCGGGCATCGACGAGCAATTGTCAGCTCCTCAACATTCTTACTCTGTTCAAGCTCCGCTCAAGCAGGGCTACAGCGGTTGAAGACATGTGAATCATCAATCAATCGTGCTGAACGCCTTAGTACACGTACAATGGGAGAAAAGTTACAATCGTATATCGGTAAATGTACCATGACACATTTCAGGCTCTAGTTTAGATGAGCAACCCGCGGTGTGGTCAGTGTCCGTTCCGTTTCTTCTATTTTAATCATCTTCTAACCGGAAGACTGGCTTTCGGGTTGGGAAATGATTGAAGAAGAAGAAACGGATAGAAGCGACCGAAAGTGGGGTTCTTTGGCCAAATTTTGTTTGGATTTGCAAATAATATATTACAGGAATGCCTGTTTATTGACACGTTTGCGTACGCCCATTTTAACTTATTAACGCATTGTAACCGCATAATACGTATGTGGAAAAAGTGGAGGGCCACGTGTCCTCTGTGCCCCCTGGTTCCGCCACCTCTGCGTTTTGGCCCACCGATCACAGGCCTATTTCACTCGATATTAACATTTAGACCAGTCAGTTTAAAATTTACCCTCTGCCAATGATTTAAGTGCGCATGTGCCTATTAACAGTTGAATCCTATTGGACAAAGCTCCAAGAGCCAAGTCAAGTGGCACAAAGTTGCTGAATATTCGAAAGGGAAACTTGTTCCTCAAGTACTCTTGAGTGCCTAATAATCATACACGTATGATTATTCTTTTTTCGAACATGATCCTTGTATGATGCTTTTTTGGCCCTGTATGATTATCAATTTTCAACAATCGGACGTGCAGAACAGCCGCTTATCTCAAGAAGTTCACCAAAACAAACTAGTAAGGTACATATACAAACAAACACAGGATGTAATGGAAATGAGATCAGGAAGCATATATTTGGGCTTTAATCTGGAGTGCAGTTGCCATAACTTCAAGACCAAGTACTCAGTGGTTGTGCTTCATACCATCGCTGAAACAGAATTAATTAGTCTATACGGTTTTGCATTGGTGCAATTTATAGGAGAGTGCCTATAGGCACTCTCCCATAAATTGCACCAAGGCAACATCCATGTGAAAATTATGATAACTCAAAGTAATTTTGCCCTTCACCACTTCAAGAGCATCAGGCATCTGTGTCATAAAAACGGCTCTGAGCAAAACGGCTGGCTCACATCTTGGAATTTTAAACCCTGTACTATTTATGAACCCTATACTATTAATAATGTTTAGACATTTTCCACCATGTACCATTATTTCGTCCTGTGTTGATATTAGGTACTCGAAAGTATGATGTGATTTGATCTATTCATCACTTTATGTTAACATGGGCCTATAATCAGTTGGATCCCATTTGACAGAGTTCCAAGGGCCATGTTAAATACCATAAGGTTGCTGGATATTATGTTAACATAGGCTTATTACCAGTTGAATCCCATTTGACAGAGCTCCAATGGCCGTGCCAAATGACGTAAGGCTGCTGGATATTCAGATTACATCTACACTTCGTTTTAACTTTGCCCTGGGGGGGGGGGGGGGCTTAATACACCCACCACGAGTGTATTCACGTTATATTAACCCTTAATTTACTGGTTAACTCATAACTTAGGTTCCAGTGGATGAAAGTTAACCATCTACCTGTGATCAGCTAAAAACTTTCTCAGTTTTTCGGAGACTCTGTGGGGTGGTTACCCTGACAATTGAATCATCTTTCAATTTTACAAAAATCACACCAGCGGAGGTCCAGCTCCCCTTCAGTTTTTTTACTCTAAATAACTCCCTACACCTCTTTGCCATACTTGACCGTGTTGCAGTTAGATGTTCATTCGCGAATACCTTCCCGGGAAACTGAATGTTCTTCAAGTTCTGTCGTGCCTGTAGAAATCGTTCCTGACTAGGTAACTGAGAAATTTCACAACAATCGCCCGAGGGGTAGTACCATTTCTAGAGGGTCTAGTTCTTTGACTTCGCTTTATGTTGGATTTTCCCATAGCCACGTCTAGTTTGCCAGCCATACTGAGAATCACCTGCTTCCTTAGGGACACCTGTGACTCGGACACAGCTCCTCATACCCTATTGTTTGAGATCATATACGTCGTTTTCCAATTGACAGTTTTTCTTGTCCTCCTCTAGACACATGTCCAAGTTGTCAACCCGACTCTCTAAATGCCCAATATGTTCAGCTAAGGCAGAAGAGATCAGTCCTCTAAGAGTACACCGTACAGCAGAATCCATTAGAATCGTGATGAAATTACTCACAGACTCGGGCTTCGATGAGGCTGAAAGATGCCATAATGCTATTACGATCAAATGTGATCCCCTCTAAACAAGTGTCACTCAAACCAGTTGAATCAGTCGATTCCAAAAGTGATTCATCTTTGGGTTTTTTCGATAGGTACCCAAAAGAACTCCCATTTGAATCTTTAGGCCGCTTCTCAATGGGCGTTGTTTCTATTTGGTTAATGAGTAAACCGTTTCACATCTAACGTATATCCACTTTCACAGAATCTGGTACAACTGCAGGTATAGGTGATGTATCCGCAATCAGACAGTTAGTATCGTCACATCGCCGAAATATCACAATAAGATACAATGTCACAATCGGATACCTCGAAAGACAGGTAACATCACATGACGCCTCGGACCTTGAAACTTCAGGATTGCAATGACAACATACAACTACTAGCTATGTAAAGTAGGTCCATTACACAAAGATATGAATCAAAAACCATTCAGTAATCCAGACCAGAAGCTGCTTACACAGTCATTATTATATCAAGAGCTTCCAGAGAAAACAAAATATAACTCCCCGCCATTGAGGCGTGTTCTTTTCTTTCTTAATTATAATTATTGATATAACACGTAGAAACTTCCAGGGCTGTGATGGGGCCAGTATGTTTTTCCAGTGGTTTCAGTCTACATCCTCCTAACCAGGTCCCTAGGTGATAGCTGTCTGAATTTATTCATTTTTGCAGGATACTATATTTCAAGAAAATATAAGAACTTGTAAATGATCAGCTCATAGACCATTTGCACCTCCGGGGGCTTTGCGCTGTAACTTTTTTGGAGTTCTGTTCTCAAAATGTGCGCATAATTGTTGTAAGTGTTTTGTGATTTAATGATGATCCACTCTGTATAGGCTGTATCTCATCTCCAACTCCGCTTCTCCAACTCCCTGCTGGTTAAATGCTTCTCCAACTCCCTGCTGGTTAAATGCTTCTCTAAATCCCTGCTGGTTAAATCCTTCTCCAAATTCCTGCTGATTAAATGCTTCTCTAAATCCCTGCTGGTTAAATGCTTCTCTAAATCTCTGCTGGTTAAATGCTTCTCCAAACCCCTGCCGGTTAAGTGCTTCTCCATATCCCTGCTGTTTAAATGCTTCCTCAAATCCCTGTTGGTTAAATGCTTCTCCAACTCCCTGTTGGTTAAATGCTTCTCCAAATCCCTGCTGGTCAAATGCTTCTCCAACTCCCGCTGGTTAAGTGCTTCTACAACTCCAGGTTGGTTAAAAGCTTCTCCAACTCCCTGCTGGTTAAATGCTTCTCCAACTCCCTGCTGGTTAAATGCTTCTTCATATCCCTGCTGGTTAAATACTTCTCCAACTCCCTGCTGGTTAAATGCTTCTGCAACTCCAGGTGAGGTAAATGCTTCTCCAACTCCCTGCTGGTTAAAGGCTTCTCCAAATCCCTGCTGGTTAAATGCTTCTCCAACTCCCTGCTGGTTAAAAGCTTCTCCAAATCCCGGCTGGTTAAATGCTTCGCCAACTCCCTGCTGGTTGAATGCTTCTCTAACTCCCTGCTGGTTAAATGCTTCTCCAAATCCCTGCTGGTTAAATGCTTCTCCAACTCCGTGCTGGTTAAATGTTTCTACAAATCCCTGTTGGTTAAATGCTTCTCCAACTCCCTGATGGTTAAATGCTTCTCCAAATCCCTGCTGGTTAAATGCTTCTACAACTCCCTGTTGGTTAAATGTTTCGCCAACTCCCTGTTGGTTAAATGCTTCTCCAACTCCCTGAAGGTTAAATGCTTCTCCAACTCCCTGCTGGTTAAATGCTTCTCCAAATCCCTGCTGGTTAAATGCTTCTACAACTCCCTGTTGGTTAAATGCTTCTCCAAATCCCTACTGGTTAAATGCTTCTCCAACCCCCTGCTGGTTAAAAGCTTTTACAACTGCCTGTTGGTTAATTG
Organism: Pictodentalium vernedei; assembly: GCA_031216915.1. Classification (NCBI taxonomy): domain Eukaryota; kingdom Metazoa; phylum Mollusca; class Scaphopoda; order Dentaliida; family Dentaliidae; genus Pictodentalium; species Pictodentalium vernedei. The sequence continues at coordinate 68,281,671 of CM062295.1, read as the reverse complement.
ATTCTCCCACTCCCTGTTGGTTAAATGCTTCTCCAAATCCCTGCTGGTTAAAAATACTTCTACGACTCCCTGTTGGTTAAATGCTTCTCCAACTACCTGTTGGTTAAATGCTTCTCCAACTCCATGCTGGTTAAATGCTTCTCCAAATCACTGCTGGTTACATGCTTCTCCAACTCCCTACTGGTTAGCTGGTTAAATGCTTCTCCAAATCGCTGTTGGTTAAATGCTTCTCCAAATCCCTGCTGGTTGAATGATTCTCCAACTCCCTGCTGGTTAAATGCTTCTCCAAATCCCTGCTGGTTAAATGCTTCTCCAAATCCCTGCTGGATAAATGCTTCTCCAAATCCCTGCTGGTTAAATGCTTCTCCAAATCCCTACTGGTTAAATGCTTCTCCAAATCCCTGCTGGTTAAATGCTTCTCCAAATCCCTGCTGGTTAAATGCTTCTCCAAATCCCTACTGGTTAAATGCTTCTCCAAATCCCTGCCGGTTAAATGCTTCTCCAAATCCCTGCTGGTTAAATGCTTCTCCAACTCCCTGTTGGTTAAATGCTTCTCCATATCCCTGCTGGTTAAATGCTTCTCCAACTCACTGTTGGTTAAATGCTTCTCCAAATCCCTGCTGGTTAAATGCTTCTCCAAATCCCTGCTGATTAAATGCTTCTCCAAATCCCTACTGGTTAAATGCTTCTCAAAATCCCTGCTGGTTAAATATACTTCTCCAAATCGCTGCTGGTTAAATGCTTCTCCAAATCCCTGCTGGTTAAATGCTTCTCCAAATCCCTGCTGGTTAAATGCTTCTCCAAATCCCTGCTGGTTAAATGCTTCTCCAAATCCCTGCTGATTAAATGCTTCTTCAAATCCCTGCTGGTTAAATGCTTCTCAAAATCCCTGCTGGTTAAATGCTTCTCCAAATCCCTACTGGTTAAATGCTTCTCCAAATCCCTGCTGGTTAAATACTTCTCTAAGTCCCTGCTGGTTAAATGCTTCTCCAAGTCACTACTGGTTAAATGCTTCTCCAAATCCCTGTTGGTTAAATGTTTCTCCAAATCCCTGCTGGTTAAATGCTTCTCAAAATCCCTGCTGGTTAAATGCTTCTCCAAATCACTACTGGTTAAATGCTTCTCCAAATCCCTGCTGGTTAAATGCTTCTCCAAATCCCTGCTGGTTAAATGCTTCCCCAAATCCCTACTGGTTAGCTGGTTAAATGCTTCTCCAAATCCCTGCTGGTTAAATGCTTCTCCAAATCCCTACTGGTTAAATGCTTCTCCAAATCCCTGCTGGTTAAATGCTTCTCCAAATCCCTGCTGGTTAAATGCTTCTCCAAATCACTACTGGTTAAATGCTTCTCCAAATCCCTGCTGGTTAAATGCTTCTCCAAATCCCTGCTGGTTAAATGTTTCCCCAAATCCCTACTGGTTAGCTGGTTAAATGCTTCTCCAAATCCCTGCTGGTTAAATGCTTCTCCAAATCCCTGCTGGTTAAATGCTTCTCCAAATCGCTGCTGGTTAAATGCTTCTCCAAATCGCTGCTGGTTAAATGCTTCTCCAAATCCCTGCTGGTTAAATGCTTCTCCAAATCCCTACTGGTTAAATGCTTCTCCAACTCCCTGTTGGTTAAATGCTTCTCCAAATGCCTGCTGGTTAAATGCTTCTCCAAATCCCTGCTCGTTAAATGCTTCTCCAAATCCCTGCTGATTGAATGCTTCTCTAACTCCCTGCTGTCTCAAAACTTGAACAATGCTTCATCTTGTCCAGATTTCTCGGTCTGATTCAGGGAGATTTTTTCACCATAAAGGTGTTTAGGATTTCTATTAGCATGAAACTATAGTTCTTTTTCTTCTAGCATGGGTAGGTGACAGGGGAATTGGTGGTGTATAGGCAGGAAGGCTGGAGGGGGTTTCTGATAATATTCCAAGTCTATATGTATTTTCATTCATTGACCAACGTGCTCATGTGTCTTGTGTCAATATAATGGGGATGTGAGATGAGGCGGGAGGGGGTGGGGTGTATGGGGGGTTATACACCTGTCATCCAATAATGGTACAGGGTGAAGAAATTGGTGAAATGACTATGGGTTGGAATGAAAGTACAGGTTGGAATATTATTTCCTAAGACTGAAGTTTCAAACTAACTTTATAATAATTCAATGTCCCTCATCTTGGTAGTAATAATACCGTACATCCTTGGCTTCGCTAGCTTGTCTCTATCCTTAAACCACCCCCCCCCCCCCCATCCCCACCCCTCCCACAATTTCACGACCAAGTATAACCATTTGGAAACTTCAACCATAAAGATGACTCGAGCAAAGAAACATAGAATAAAAACTTTGAAGAAAATACCGATTCTGTATAGTGTGATAAATGCAACAAGTAGTTACATGACGATTGCACAATGTTCGAAAAGTCGATATTTATTTATTTATTTATTGGTGGTTAAGGTCACATACTTATGCACAATAGCTAATAATGACCGTGACAGTTTTACGGGTGGAGGAAACCGGAGTACCTGGAGAGAACCACCGAGCAACGACGAGCAGCTGCCAACTCCCCAACATCGTAACTTCGCACTGCAGCATAGGCAGGGCTAGATTGGTTGAAGACGTGCGCTCCATCCACGTGCAGTACGCCTTAGTACACGTCGTCATCGTGCCCCCATGTGGACAATTGGGGTTAAGTGCCTTGTCCAACACACTTTCTGTTGTTTCCGCAGATTATATTTGCGATGCCTGTTTACGAATTAGTTCAAAAGACATATTTGATTTTGAAAGCGCCATTCAAAGACTCAAATCAGCATCCCACCAAGAGAATATTTATTTATTTATTGGTGTTTAAGGTCACATATTTCTGCACAATGGGTAATCATGACCACGACAGTTTTACGGGTGGAGGAAGCCGGAGTACCCGGAGAGAACCACCGAGCAACGGCGAGTAACTGTCAGCTCCCCAACATACTAACTCCAAACAAGCAGGGTTAGCACTGGTTGAAGACAGGTGCACCATCGACGTGCAGTACGCCTTAGTGCAAACCGTCACCGAGCCCCTACATGGGCAATGGGGGTGAAGTGTCTTGCCCAAGGACACAACGCGGTTGCCGCAGGTGGGATTCGAACCGAGGATCTCTCAGCTTGCAGCCAGCACCTCTATCTACTGAGCCACCACGCCCCCTCACCAAGAGAAAAAAATTCTACTTTCCAGACACGATCTATAGATTCAGAAACTGCAACTGCGAAAGAGTACCATTTATCCTCAGAAATCCGTACAAGATACAATTTAAGGCCTAAAAAAGTGTTTTGATTCTCAGGCAAACACTAATTGAATTTGAACCCCCTCATTGGGGATTTTTATTGTCTTTCAGTGTCTTCCAATATTAGAAGAAACTCAGGGAGACGCGAAACCTTTTACATTTTTTGATTGATGCATATATATTTTGTTGCGTCTCCAATATGTTTACCTTGCTACAATTTATGGGAGAGTGTTTATTCTCCCATAAATTGTTACGAGGCAAATCCCCATAGATTAAATATTTTCACTTCAAAGATAATACGAAGGGCATCGAAAGAATATGAAACCTTAGAATTGTAGTACCTACAGTTTGTATTTTCAGGAATGTGAATTGATTTGTGTAAATATGCACTTTCAATATTTCGGTATGTGAAAAGACAACCAAAATCCTCCCCATGTTTACTCACTTTTTACAAAATAAACATTAAACATAAGCCCCCCCCCCCCACCCCCCCCCCACCCCTCCCCTCCCCTCACTGATTGGAAAACAAATTGCATGAGAATCAATTAATATATTTTGTGAGGTCTAACTGAATTGGGTAATTATTTTTGTATTCGAATTGCGAGTCCTTTTCACCTCAACGTTTTTGTCAGGAGGTGGAAGTTGAAGTGGGAGAGGAAGAGTGTGTGTTGGGGGTGGGAGGGGGGGGGGGGTGTCCACTATTATATTTACTATAGCAACACCGAGTATGTCCCGTGTAGTTTTAGATAAAATCAAACATTGAAATAATGTTCTAATGACTCAATTCCCCTAAATCATTACAAAGGTATACCGACTGTGCCCACCCCCCCACACTTTTTTCACCAATTATAGGTACCCGAATGGCATTTCCAAACATAACATACGCAACCCCTGTGGTCACTACACCACCAATACATATATGAACATACTGATTTTCAAGAATTTATTGAATAAAAATAGAAAGCTATAAATGGAGCATAATATTTCAAAGGACGGTTTCAAAGTTATGATAAGCCCTTTGAATCCGAGATGCCGCTTTTCCGGCCCATGGACCTGATACTTTATTAATCCATTAACTACGATAGCTGGTTAGCGAATGTGTGGGGAAGTCCGATCAATATTTGCAACGTGCAGCCCTGAGGCTGCACGTTGAAAATATTAATTGGTCTTCCCACAAATAATGAATATGGCCTCTACCAATTGCTGTCATTGAATTGATATGGAAGACACCACCAGGGTTCTAAGTGTCAAGTAAAAACAAAACAAAATAAATACGCTGAGGTTAGTGTCTTAAATAGAGTGGGTTCGAGGGTGAGGGATATCGTATATAGGTAAATATATTTCGCATGAATACAACGTCCCACCACCACTGACACCCCCTCTACCAAAGAAATATTATTTTTCATCCTACACCCTTGCAGTACCCAGAAAGTTGTGACCCCCCACACACTTTTTGGAGCTTCCGCCGCCTAAAAAAAGTCCTAAGACTAGTGTCAGGCAAATATACATCAAAAGGCGTAGAATATCTTAAAGTCAGTTGTCCTCAGCTGGCTCAGATTGTGATTCATCATTGGTGATTATAACAGCTTCAAAAATGAAAATGTCACTGATGAAGATTTTACTGAAAGTAATGGACGTGATATTATTGACAGGAGTGTTAATCTTAGTAGTGATGATAGCGTTGTTAGTTGTATTAGTGGTGATACCGACAGTGATGGTAGCGTTCTTATTTGTATTAGTGGTGATACGGACAGTGATGATAGCGTTGTTAGTTGTATTAGTGGTGATACCGACAGTGATGATTGCGTTGTTTTTTGTATTAGTGGTGATACCGACAGTGAGGATAGCGTTGGTAGTTGTAGTGGTGATACCGACAGTGATGATAGCGTTGTTAGTTGTATTAGTGGTGATACCGACAGTGATGACAGCGTTATTAGCCCTATTAGTGGCGATACCGACAGTGATGATAGCGTTGTTAGTTGTATTAGTGGGGATACCGACAGTGATGATAGCGATGTTAGCTGTATAAGTGGTGATACCGACAGTGATGGTAGCGTTATTAGCCGTATACGTGGTGATACCGAGAGTGATGATAGCGTTATTAGCTGTGTAAGTGGTGATACCGACAGTGATGATAGCGTTATTATCTGTATAAGTGGTGAGACCGACAGTGATGATAGCGTTATTAGCTGTATAAGTGGTGATACCGACTGTGACGATAGCTGTTTTAGTGGTGATACCGACAGTGATGATAGCTTTGTTATATGTATTAGTGGTGATACCAACAGTGATGATAGCGTTGTTAGTTGTATTAGTGGTGATACCGACAGTGACAACAGTGGTGTTAGTTGTATTAGTGGTGATACCAACAGTGATGATAGCGTTGTTAGTTGTATTAGTGGTGATATCGACAGTGATGATAGCGTTGTTAGTCCTATTAGTGGTGATACCGACAGTGATAACAGTGGTGTTAGTTGCATTAGTGGTGATACCAACAGCGATGATAGCGTTGTTAGTTGTATTAGTGGTGATATCGACAGTGATGATAGCGTTGTTAGCTGCATTAGTGGTGATACCGACAGTGATGGTAGCGTTGTTAGCTGTATTAGTGGTGATACCGACAGTGATGGTAGCGTTGTTAGCTGCATTAGTGGTGATACCGACAGTGATGATAGCGTTGTTAGTTGTATTAGTGGTGATACCAAGAGTGATGATAGCGTTGTTAGTTGTATTAGTGGTGATATCGACAGTGATGATAGCGTTGTTAGCTGCATTAGTGGTGATACCGACAGTGATGGTAGCGTTGTTAGTTGTATTATTGGTGATACCGACAGTGATGATATCGTTCTTATTTGTATTAGTTGTGATATCGACAGTGATGGTAGCGTTGGTGGTTGTATTAATGGTGATACCGACAGTGATGATAGCGTTATTAGCTGTATAAGTGGTGATACCGACAGTGATGATAGTGGTGTTAGTTGTATTAGTGGTGATACCGACATTGATGACAGTGGTGCTAGTTGTATTAGGGGTGATACCGACAGTGATGATAATGTTGTTAGTCGTATTAGTGGTGATACCGACAGTGATGATAGCGTCGTTAGCTGTATTCGTGGTGATATCGACAGTGATGATAGCGTTGTTTGTTGTATTAGTGGTGATACCGACAGTGATGATAGCATTGTTAGTTGTATTAGTGGTGATACCGACAGTGATGATAGCGTTGTTATTTGTATTAGTGGTGATACCGACAGTGATGATAGCGTTGTTAGTTGTATTAATGGTGAGAACGACAGTGATGATAGCGTTATTAGCTGTATAAGTGGTGATACCGACAGTGATGATAGTGGTGCTAGTTGTATTAGTTGTGATACCGACAGTGATGATAGCGTTGGTAGTTGTATCAGTGGTGATACCGGCAGTGATGATAGCGTTATTAGCTGTATAAGTGGTGATACCGACAGTGATGATAGTGGTGTTAGTTGTATTAGGGTGATACCGACAGTGATGATAGCGTTGTTAGTTGTATTAGTGGTTATACCGAGAGTGATGATAGTGTTGTTATTTGTATTAGTGGTGATACCGATAGTGATGATAGCATTGTTATTTGCATTAGTGGTGATACCGACAGTGATGATAGCGTTGTTAGTTGTATTAGTGGTGACACCAACAGTGATGATAGCGTTGCTAGTTGTATTAGCGGTGATACCGACAGGGATGAGAGCGTTGCTAGTTGTATTAGTGGTGATACCGACAGTGATGATAGCGTTATTAGCTGTATAAGTGGTTATACCGACAGTGATGATAGCGTTATTAGCTGTATAAGTGGTGATACCGACAGTGATGATGGCGTTATTAGCTGTATTATTGGTGATACCGACAGTGATGATAGCGTTATTAGCTGTATTAGTGGTGATACCGACAGTGATGATAGCATTTCTAATTGTATTATTGGTGATACCGACAGTGATGATAACATTGTCAGTTATATAAATGGTGATACCGACAGTGATGATAGCGTTGTTAGTTGTATTAGTGGTGATAGCGACAGTGATGATAGCGTTCTTAGTTGTATTAGTGGTGTTACCGACAGTGATGATAGCGTTCTTAGTTGTATTAGTGGTGATACCGACAGTGATGATAGCGTTGTTAGCTGTATTAATGGTGATACCGACAGTGATGATAGCGTTGTTGGTCGGAGAAAGCTCTCGAGTTGTCCGAACAGTCTCTCAGCATCAATTGTGGGGTTGATGCTGTCACAGCGTACCCTGCCTATCGGGTGGGGACGTAAAATGGCTGTCCTCTGTACCGAGAGAGACACACTCCGTGCAGGCTAAAGACCCCTTCGTAGTATTCGAGAAGAGCTAGGCCTCGAAGTTGCCGCTATGAAGGTCATCCCACACACCTACGCTATTGGGCCAAGGAGAGGCGTTAAAATAAGTTGCATAACTTGTTCGTCAATCCTTGTAAAACAAATAAGATTAAATTAAAGTAATGGTGAAACCGACAGCGATGATAGCGTTGTTTGTTGTATTAATGATGTTGATAGTTGGGTTGGAGGCTGGTCTTTTTAAATTACCTGTAGAAAACATTTTTTTCTCAATAGATGTGATATACTCCATTTTGAAAAAAAGCAAAACTGTGTATTAGACCACACACCAAGTGGGCCCAAAAATAATGTGTTTGTAGTCAACCATGAAGCGACAGTTTCCCAGAAACATGGCGCAAAATGCTCATATCCAGATGGTTGTAGCGTGTGTTACATCTCTTCTGGAAATACTGATAATCAGACTTATACTGAAAGTAAATCGGGAAAACTACCTTCGAGGTTCCGTTTACTTTTTGCAAACAAAACAGACGCAATAAATAGTCCTGGTTCTCCATCCAGATCCATATAACATTGTCAAGTTACGCAGGTATTATACAAAATTTAAAGGTGACCCAAATCCAAAAAAAAAGAATGTCATTTCTTGAAGGTACCCCTGCTCAAAATGTACTCGCTGAATACTGTGGCGTGAAAAGCACAAGGCTGCCACATGGAAATTCGAAAACCAGAGAACCAGACTATTGGACAGCGCCTAAAGTTTTAGATGAAGCCTTCAGCAGGGTGAAAACGTCGATTTCGAAGGACGTTTACTAAGATATGGTAACAAATGACAGCATTTGTGGACCGAAGGTAATGCGACAAATTCGCCACAAAAGTACTGGGAATTTAAAACTGAAAATGAGACAGTAACTGTTGGCAGAGTGAATGTCGACGATGACGTCTTGTCCTTAATATTAATGCTTCGAACAAATCCGTGTGTGCAACAGATTATACATTCAAATAAAACTCTAACCTGTATTATTTTATATTCTCAAGCAGTGGCGGCGCCAGAAATTTTTTTGTGGGGGGCAACTAGGGGGGCAGACTCCCATGAAGGGGGGCAAATACGTAAAGGATCATATCATTACTTTGTTATGAGGTAGTCCAAACTTGGACCCAAAGTCCGTAATTTTCTTTTTTGGTTTGGTACGTCCTGTGGACGTACCAAACCAAAAAATTATATTACGGACTTTGGGTCCAAGTTTCGACCAAATGTAATGGTAATTTGCGGTCCTCCTTTCAAAAAATCCTGGATCCGCGTCTGGTGGGTCTGTGCGTGACAGAGAGAGAGAGAGAGAGAGAGAGAGAGAGAGAGAGAGAGAGAGAGAGAGAGAGAGAGAGAGACTCATAATGCCCGTCTGTCATAATGCGAAATCCATGATTTTTTTTAGACAAGGGATATGGATAGATATGCATTTGTTGGCTCATAACTTAATTATAACTTATAAGTATCTGCATCCGAGTCTTTAAATCTCTACTGCCTGGATGTGTTCATCAGCTAGCCTGAGGCTTTGGGCTAAGTGTGTATGGGAAATTATTGGGAATAAAAAAGAGAGGGGTGTGTGTGTGTGTGTGTGAGAGAGAGTGACTGAATGTGTTTGTGTGTGAGGGTGGATGGAAATGCATGCGAGATGGTTGGGGGGGGGGGGGGGGCAACTGGGGGGGGGGGGGGGGGCAAAGCCTTCGTTTTGGGGGGAATGCCCCCCCCCCCATGCCCCTCTGTAGCGCCGCCACTTTTCTCAAGATCAAAATAAACTCCATTCTGTATTATTTTATATGCTCAAGAGAAAATGGCAGATCTTCAAACAATGTTTCGGGTATAGACAGAACTTTCAATCTTAACCACAATTGTGAACTAAAAACTTCAAAGTTGTGAAAGGGATTCATCTGAACATCCAGTATTGTAGGACCCGACGTTTCTCCTCTGGGATGGCAGCTTTGAGGTGTATTATTTGTTTAGTTTAAACAGTATTTATTTCCAATTTCGATGAGTTACATTCAATAACAATAAGGTGCTTGTGGATCCGACAGTAAGCTATAAGCTTTTACAAGGTCGTTTCCACTCGTGAATCATTTACAGATACAGAGGACGGGATGGTAACTATTAATCGTCAGAGGGTATGACGAAAATTAGAAATAAAAGTAGATTTAAATTTCATCCAAGGTTTTAAGTTCCAAAGTAGAAGAATTCTTCGCATTATATTGAATTCCACAGCATGGTTAGAGACTCTCAGGTAATCTTCACGTAGTGGAAGATACACCTTCAATGAAAAAAGAAGAAAAGAAGATTTACATGCCTACCGTTTCAATGCGGTTGCATCTTACTGGATACAAGGCTTCAGGGCCATACATGTTAGGGTTATAAATACCATGTACCCCATTCACTCCGAGAGGTAGACCCGCGAAACCTGTACCCAGCAAATGTGAGCGTATCACTCTCTCTCCCGAGGTGACCACATCCGCAACGAGTCCGCCACCCACAACAAACAAGCGTATATGGTTTAACTGTAACGTTTGAATGGCCATACCTTGGATAAACAGAAGTGCAGAAGCTAAAAAACTGTCCTGTGTCAGTTTCTGTCGCGAATAGTCGCCTTGCCCCAGGAATCCCGGCGATTGTGCTATCATAAGGTCGTCAATGAAAGAATAGGGGGTCTTATTGGAAACACTGGGGGCAACTGTGTTATTAAAATCGTACATAGATACAAACATCACAGTCAGGGTGCAAATGATAGATAATTGTGAGTCGATAACTGATATTCGAGTGGAGAGACATGTCTTCAGGCTGGATAACCAGGTGAACCTGCCCGAGTTTAAAATGAACTTATGTACTGTTTCAAATATTGATCGATTATCCGTGTTATTGTAAAATTCAATCCCATACAACAAAGTAATGCAGTCAATAGCGTAGGGAAGTAGTCCAAGCGTATTGTTTCGTACCTGGTCACAGATGTGACATCTCAGTAAGAAATGTTCGGTCGTCTCACACTCACATTCTCACATCTCACCGCACGCACATCATTGTGTATCCGCTAAGTGGTTTTCAAAAAGATGCTCATTAAGATTACTGCATCGTGATCGTAGTCTACAATGATATACTCTCCCAAAAAAGAAAGTGTGCATGCTAAAAAATAACACTAAAAAAAGATATATATCATTTTCATTCGTGAAAATTTTATTCAATCACAGATGAATCAATTTGTGATCAACACGAGAAATTTCATTATGCTACGACGAATACTCTTGGTGCCATGGAGAGTCAAAGACACTAAGGGTCCAACACAAAAGTCACACACTCAATATCTGGTATGACCTCCGTCTGCATCGACTACTGCTGTGCATCTACGCCTCATGGAAGCGAGCAAGTTAGCATGGAAGTGGGTTAGGGTAGGGTTAGGTTAGGGTTAGGTAGGGTTAGGCTTAGGGTTAGGTTAGGTAGGGTTAGGGTTAGGGTTAGGTTAGGTTGGGTTAGGGTTAGGGTTAGGGTTAGGTTAGGTTAGGGTTAGGGTTAGGTTAGGATAGGGTTTGGGTTAGGGTTAGGTTAGGGTTAGGTTAGGATTAGGGTTAGAGTTAGGTTAGGCTAACTCTAACCCTAACCCTACTCTACACAACTGCAGTCGAGCACGACGATGACGTAACGTCAAAATCAGATGAATTGCAGGCCTTCGAGGACGTAAGCCATATTCTCTCAGCCGGTTGATTGCTGTTTGAGGATGTATCCGTATCAGGTTAGGGATGTTCCTGGCTGTCGTCATTGCCATTTGTTGCCGGTTCCGGAGATGGACGACACGGATATTCCGATCTTGTGCAGGGTGGTAACTCGGGGTCTCTCGGAGCGGGGTCGGTTTCGAACGTCATTATGGTGTGCATGTCGATGGACTAGCCTGTCTACAGTGTTACAGTGGCAGTTCAAATGCTGGGCAACCTCTCTGTACGTTCGGCCAGCTCTAATCATACCCAGGGCAAGGAAACGTTGATTCATTGTCAGTCTTGGCATGCTAATGTGGAGTCGTTTTAACAGCAGTGCAAGTTTGAATGTGAACGATAGGAAGGCATTACTTTAGTGTTTAAATACCCAAGGATTCACCCTGCTGCATGAATTTTCAGACTCTCCACGTGCAAAACATGCCTTTTCACAAACGTGCAGCACGTCATTTAACGTTAATGCAATTTTAACGGGGAAAGCTGTTTTGGTGTTCAATATAACTTATTCATGAACAGGTTAACACTCTTTACACCTACGAAATTATTTTTTTGGAGTTTGATCAGTTTCTGCAATGCACACTTTCTTTTTTGGGCGAGTATATATCTGTGCCTTCCGTGAACTTGCTAAGGCAAACAATTGTGGCGGTCGGCGAATAATATATAATTTTGAAACTCAGGTAGGGAACAATTGTCTCTGATGTTCGGAGGGAGGTCGTTCCATAATTTTGTTGTTGAAGGTAAAACAGAGGATTGATAATTCTTGGTTCGACAAGACGGAAAACGAAGATCTCTAGCAATACAAAGGTCACGAAATTGATTAAACGAAACTGGTGGAGGGACATATTGGATATGTTAGGGGGAACCATATTATGAACCATTTTGAAGTATTGTATCAATTTATGGTTTTCCTGTCTAGTTTTAAGATTCCCCCACCCCGTTTCTACGTATAGTATATTATTTGTTTCTATTATACCCCAGAGCTCGTCTCGTGGAGGATCCAAACATGGAAATATGTTTTAGTAGCGATGAAGAAAAGGGGTTAACAAAAGCAATTAACGATGTATTTCCTAACACAAACCACCTGCTGTGCACTGAGCATTTAAAAGACAATGGCAAAATATATTTACCAAACAAAGCCAATACAATGAAACTTTTACAATTATATTTTCTAGAATTGTATTCTCTAGTTATGACTTTAATTAGGTTAAATGAATCATTAGCATTCTCAAAGATCTGTCAATTTGCCAGTTGGCAAATTGTCATATCTTTTAAAATGCTAATGATTCAATTTAGCCAGTTATATTAATAAACAGAATATACAATTCTGGAAAATACAATTGTAAAAGTGCTATAGTTTTGGCTCCTGGTCGGTAGTGACGATACTTTTGAATTCGAAGAAAATTCGTCTGCTCTAAACAAATATTCCAGAGGTATCCGTTATTCAAGAATTATTTCGAGAAAAAAAATAAACATTTGATTTGATCAAATGTCTGTATGGCAAAGCAGACTGGTAATCCGTCCCTTTGTCAAACAATGGTGCGGCGGAATCAGTTAACGATATTTGTAAGCATGCTGTCTGAATCTGAATCTGAATAGAGTAACTGTGTAAACCGCGATGACGCGTATAAAAACACAGGGGAGATGTGGTGTTTCACACATGCGCAGTGGTGGTGCCACAAATGCTATCAATAGTGGCTTGATTTTTGGCGTTCCATTCCACAATTGTACGTGGAAAAAACAAGTGTTTGAATTCCTCTGTATTCGTTCTATAGACCGCCAATTTATTGTCATTGGAAGTCTGAGAAATTGCGAGAGTCAGTTGACAAACTGTTGCGTGTAACGAAACTTCAGATGTTAGATCTGTGACGTGGAACAGGCAATTATAAACTAGTGAAATGCATATACAATTCATGTTTAAACATGGAATTAGAAGAAAAAATAGTTGTTGGCTTGTGCAATGAATAATATTAAAAAAATAAACTGAAATGAATAAATATGCACATTTATTTATTAAATAATTAATTTAATTGTATTAAATTTTATCACCTAATGAGATTGGAGACCCATTAGTTGAATACAAAAGGGTTTAGATTTTATTCTCACCGCACTGACTAACGTTGACAGGGAAGTGAGACAAAATGATGAATTGAGATAAGAATGAAATTTATAAAATACATAACATCACTGAATAAATTTGCATATTTAATAAGTTTTAAATTTTATCAGAGCTAGAACTGGGCGTCTGTGGCCTTTGTCTTCAGGGTAACATTGGAATCACTTGATTAGACCATTTGTTCTTGGTAAGCTTTAGTTTGGTTGTATAACTTATGCAAACAATTACATTTTCTTATTTTTGCCAACAAGTGGGTGTGGCCTAAATATTTTAATATTGCTGCTATTTATAGTCTTATCTAGCTGGTGGCATGCTAACATTTTTCCAGGATTCTAAATGTTGTGGATTCATTACTTATGCTATGTTGTGATCTGTTTTGCTTGTTAATGTTCAATCCATTCCTTAATAATGGAAATTAACAAAACAAAATGTGTGGGGTCCAAATATACAAATTAGGATATTTCAGCTGTTTTTAAAGTAAGATATTTTTACAGAACAAACTGCCGATGTTGTCCAGGTTGCTGCAATACTCCTGTGATGTCATTTCAGCTCCAGTAGCACAAATGTGGCAATATATTCTAACTGAAGGAAAGATTTAAATTGTTATGCAAATCTTATGCAAATTAGCTAAAGGACGGTTGGGTCATGCTAAATCAGTTTGTGGGCAATGACTGTGTGAAAAATTAAGACTCTGTGATGATCACTTTCATTTTCACGTGTGTTAATACCTTTTTTTTAAATAAAAAAAAATGTTTTAAGATCACCACTTTTGGGGAGTTTCTGTTCTGGAGTTTATATAGAAATGTACTTTGTCCCAATGACTAACTTTTCAACAAATGATAGCGTTATTAGCTGTATTATTGGTGATACCGACAGTGATGATAGCGTTATTAGCTGTATTAGTGGTGATACCGACAGTGATGATAGCATTTCTAATTGCTTTAGTGGTGATACAGACAGTGATGATAACATTGTCAGTTATATAAGTGGTGACACCGACAGTGATGATAGCGTTGTTAGTTGTATTAGTGGTGATAGCGACAGTGATGATAGCGTTCTTAGTTGCATTAGTGGTGTTACCGACAGTGTTGATAGCGTTCTTAGTTGTATTAGTGGTGATACCGACAGTGATGATAGCGTTGTTAGCTGTATTAATGGTGATACCGACAGTGATGATAGCGTTGTTGGTCGGAGAAAGCTCTCGAGTTATCCGAACAGTCTCTGTCAGCATCATTGTGGGGTTGATGCTGTCACAACGTACCCTGCCTATCGGATGGGGACGTAAAATGGCTGTCCTCTGTACCGAAAGAGACACACTCCGTGCAGGCTAAAGACCCCTTCGTAGTATTCGAGAAGAGCTAGGCCTCGAAGTTGCCGCTATGAAGGTCATCCCACACACCTACGCTATTGGGCCAAGGAGAGGCGTTAAAATAAGTTGCATAACTTGTTCGTCAATCCTTGTAAAACAAATAAGATTAAATTAAAGTAATGGTGAAACCGACAGCGATGATAGCGTTGTTTGTTGTATTAATGATGTTGATAGTTGGGTTGGAGGCTGGTCTTTTTAAATTACCTGTAGAAAACATTTTTTTTCTCAATAGATGTGATATACTCCATTTTGAAAAAAAGCAAAACTGTGTATTAGACCACACACCAAGTGGGCCCAAAAATAATGTGTTTGTAGTCACCCATGAAGCGACAATTTCCCAGAAACATGGCGCAAAATACTCATATCCAGATGGTTGTAGCGTGTGTTACATCTCTTCTGGAAATACTGATAATCAGACTTATACTGAAAGTAAATCGGGAAAACTACCTTCGAGGTGGCGTGTACTTTTTGCAAACAAAACAGACGCAATAAATAGTCCTGGTTCTCCATCCAGATCCATATAACATTGTCAAGTTACGCAGATATTATACAAAATTTAAAGGTGACCCAAATCCAAAAAAAGAATGTCATTTCTTGAAGGTACCCCTGCTCAAAATGTACTCGCTGAATACTGTGGCTATAACTCGAAAACTACAAGGAATTTTTAAATTCTGTAAAAAACCTTTCTCTCCCCCCCCCCCCCCCCCCCCTCCTTTCTCTGCACGATAAGCGTGGCTCATGTAGGAAGGCCATGTGAGATAGATATCTATCCCACATGACCCTCCGTGACCGGCTTATTAGCATATTTAATGAGCTCTCGGACAATTTAATCATAGCACGAAAGACATTTTAAGGAATATAAATATGGAAAGCAAATAATGTCAAATGATGGTAAAATTTCCATCGATCGATTGATGCACGCGCCCGACTGACGTAATGTTTATTTATTTATTGGTGTTTAAGGTCACATATTTCTGTACAGTGGCTAATAATGACCACGACAGTTTTACGGATGGAGGAAGCCGGACTACTCGGAGAGAACCACCGAGCAACGGCGAGCAACAACCAACTTCCCAACATACTCATTGCACACAAGCAGGGTTAGCATTAGTAGAAGACAGGTGCACCATCGACGTACAGGACGCCTTAGTACACAACGTCGCCGTGCCCCCACGTGGGCAAGGGAGTGACGTGTCTTACCCGAGGACTCAACGCGGTTGCCGCATGGAATTCGAACCGATGACCTCTTGGCTTGCTGCCTGCTCCTCTACCAACCGAGCCACTGCGCCCCCGACTGACGTCATCGGGATGTGCTAATGTTCATTTCGCTACAAATCTTTAACCCCTGTCTTGCTGATGTTGGGATTTAATTTCGTGCCTGTACCTATGGTATGTTCAGAACGTTTGTGAGTCCTTCCGATAAGAAAATCACTTTTTTCCGAAATGGACAACAAAATTGTTCGATATATCTCCAAGTGCTCCTGGAATACTTTTGATGACGTCAGAGTATTTTGGTGGTGGAGAAAAATTATCTCTGATAGGGGTGGGAGTGAGATGGGGAAATCTCATCCTTGGAACAAGACATTTGGTCCAGACACGAGGCAAGCCTCGTGTCTGGACAAAATATCTTGCCCTCCGGTGAGATTTCCCCATCTCACTCCCAGCCCCATCAGGGATAATAATATTCTCATCATATGAGCAAAATTTTCCAACAGTTTTATCACAAGAAACACATTATGAAATTTTCATGTACATATAAAATACCTACCTTAAGCGTGGTATTCCAACACCTCCTTGAAAAAGTTTATAAACTTTACTTTCATACAGAAGATGTGGATGTTGTGCTTTGTGCGATTCAAGTTTAACTGCCACTTCCTATAAAGAAGAAAAACAACACTACTAATTTGATCAAGTAACAATTTTTAAACAAACGAAGCCTACCGATACAGTATTTGTATACACGAAATTAAATGACATATTTACTTCCTCGTTATCTAGGTTTATACCCAAATAGACGTCTCCAGATGAACTACTTCCAATTTTTCGAAGGAGTTTGTATTTTTCTGCAACTAAAAACTCAGATTCATTATTACTACTAACATACATCCGAAAGGATCCGGCGCTATACAAAATGCAGATATAGATACAGATACTAGCGTTCAACATTGTTCCTTTCAACTTGGAGAAAATGTCACATTTACAACAATAAACACGACCGCACAAAAACCAGTGTGGGGATTATGTCCCGCTGATATCCAGGTAGAAATACGCAAAATCACGACAGCTGTACAATATCCCGCCAAGTCCCGTTGATATTGATCTCATCAGTGTATGATTATACGAGAGAACTTTTTCAAACGTTCGCGAGTGATAACAAATGTTTCTATGACTGCACTTGTCATTTATAAGTTGAACAACAAGTTTTAACCAATGACTAACCGTCTTTCCACCAAATTCCCTCGATAACAATCGCTTACTTTATGTAACAAGTTCTTCCGTTGGAAACAACCAAATAACAAATCCTACCAAATTATAATAAACCAATAGAACCTGTTACGTTCAAGTATTCTTGTTTGATTAATAATTACGATTAAATCGAAAGAGCAAAGTGTTTTTTTCCAACTGCTTGCTTGCCTGTATTATTATTCAACTTACCGTAAAAAAATGCAATGCGTCCAATTTATCCGTGTGCAATAATATTAATTTCACTTTGTATATAATGTTAGTTATAGTTTTTAAATATTGAAGTGACGATAGCAGAAATATTAGGTTGTGTTAACAGATCCTGCTTTGGGGTGGTTTCCTACTGACTTCTCCACAGTTTGAAATGGATAGCGTGAAGGAGCAACAACCAGAGAAAATGAACAAAGCTTCTGGGGTAATAATTTAATTTAACACTAAAAGAGTTTAATTTTGTAACATTGACGTTTGGGGAAGAGAATAGAGAGAGATATATATTCATAAATTAATAGGTTGTTTTCCGTGGTTATTCTCGCGAAACTGACCAATGGGCTGGGAGAGGAAGGGGGTAATGTGGTTAGTCACGTGGCCTGTCGTCGGTTGTCTGGTCCAAGAAATAGTGGTCGAATGGGATTTTTGACGTCCCAACATCTCTTCGATGCTGACCACCTGTTCTTAGTGCAATGTACCAGTATGTTGTAGTACCATATCTATGCTGAAGTTGGCGTTTAAGATTAAATCGTCGCGTAGTGCTGGAATGTTCTAAGTGCCGTAGGGATTCCCGTAGGGGACATAGAACATTCAAGCACTCAAGCGACGAAATACAAATAAATAATTACAATAATAACAATAAATAATAATATCAAACTGTTATAAATTCTCTATTTTAGCGGTAAAACATTATTTGTTCATGCTCAATATCCCTCTGTTCCTACACAGTATTTCCACGGGGGGAATCTTTTCCTTGAGAGATAATTTAATTCTGGTTGCATAAAAGTAGGTCCCGTCCAAAAAAAAAAGTTTCATTTTTTCAAAATTTGGTAATTTCAAGGGACAATTTACTCTATTTCTAATTGATTGAGCACTTAATGTTTTCTATGGTTGTATGTAGCAGTCAGGGTATGGCAACTTTTGTTTTATATATTATTATTAAAAGTTTAACCCTTGGCAGATATGAGGCTTCCTATAAGGGTACCGTCGGAATAATTGTTATTTATGCAAACTTTCAAATGCGATTTATCAGCACGGGAGCTATATCTTCTCAAAACACTTTCCATGAGAAGATAGGACATTTTTCCTAGAACAATGTTGCAGTTATGTGTTTTATTCAAAGTTTTAACCCTCACCCATTTGCCGGGCCTTGATTGAATTGGAGTACCCCTCAAATTGTACATATTAATTCAAATACCAAGACTCAAGATTCCTCCTTGTCTCTTATCAGAAACTCAAGCTGTGATTGATGACAGGTCTCTGGAAAGTGAAATGGGGTATCGTCATATTCGTGAAAACTGTATTTTCAAAATATTTTGCCAAAACCATAACAATTTCACCATTTTTCAAATGTCTCAAAATTGTTTACAAGTGTTTAGTTCTGATTCTCCTAATATTTTGAACATAATATGATACAACATACTCACCGCACAAATATTTCAAATTTAACCCCTATTGGCTAAAAATGACACGAATATAGCATTTTTTCTACCAAATTGACCAACTTTAAGGGCACATGCCGGTGTGAAAGAGTACAGTCGGTTGAGCTGTTATACAGGCCTGCCTATCAAGTGATTCTCTCGATCCGCAAGTATACAGAAGAAGTCTCCTTGGTTACGAATCGAAATTAAGTATTTTTATTGTTTACTAATCATATATATTTCATTTTCAGGTTATTTTATTCAACTTTGTGGGGAGTTAGTTTAGTATAGTAACTGGGACAAAGTTAGGATGCCTTAAATAAAACTGTGAGCGCTAAGTTGTCGAACGGTTCGTCGTGTTGACTTTTGTCGCGTGTTTACAATTTTCCCTGTCCGATCGCGTAATTTTGTCTTTATGATGGCGAGCAAGTCTGTTCAGACGGAGGTAAGTATGGAGGTAAATACGTGTAATATCGCGGTCCAGGTCAACGGTGCCAACGGAGTAAGTATTGGTGTGCAGACAGAGGTCACTGGGGGTGTCGGTCAGAGCCGGGTTGGTGGGGCCACCGATGGCGATATTGGGCTTGAAGTTTGTAAACAGTGTTCTATGATGTATGGGGACTGTCGCTCGATGGGATATGGAGAGGTATGTGCAAACTGTCAGGAAATCCTCCGCCTACTTGAGACAATTGTTAAGTTTGAGGGGGAGATTGCTGAGCTGAAGGGAAAACTTGGTAGGGCGGGGCTGTCTGGAGTTACGCCTGTGAAAGTGGCTTTCCGAGAAGGATGGAAGGTTGTCGGTGGTTCCAAGAGGAAACATGGGGGTAGAACCTTTGATGTGAATGAGGTAGGTGATGAGGTGGGGGCTGCTAGAAAAGTACGTAGGACAGATGAGGGGGGCCCAGGCCGGAGCAATGCTGTAAAGCGTTTGGCGTGGACTACCAAAAGTGGTAGGAAAGGGGGGCCAGAGAAGCAGGTAGATAGGGGTGTAAAGTCCAAAGGCAGTGGGGAGTGCAGCACCAGAAACAGATTTGATGTGCTCGATTCGGAAGAGACAGAGGAGGAGATGGAGGTAGTTGCAACAGATAGTAGCTTGGGGTCTAGGCCAGGAAAAAGGAGGAGGGATCCGGAAGAAGACCAGGGGAGTAGTCCAGGTAGCTCAGGGCCTGGAAAGAGACGGAGGGACAAGGATAGGAGTAATCCTAGGTCAAAGATACCGATACCGATATTGATTCCGAGTGGGGCTGTTGGAGAGGAAGAGGACGCTGTAAACAATAGGAGACTAGAGGAGATAAATAGGGCGAGGTCCAAAAGTAAGTTGGTGGTTGCGGGAAGTAGCATAGTTCGGGGGATCGACAAGGTTGTCTGTGGTCCGGACAGTAAAAACAGAACAGTTCTGTGCTTTCCGGGGGCTAAAGTGGAGGACCTGAGGGATAGAGTGGACGGTATTGTAGCTGGGTCGGGGCCTGATCCGGTAGTGGTATTACATGTGGGGTCCAATAACATCAGGGAGAGGAAATCAGTTCGTTTGGTGGACACATACAAGGACCTAATTAGTAAGCTACTTAGCAGGAATGCTCGGATCATCGTTTCAGGGGTGCTCCCCGTTATGGGTGGTGGGAATGAGAGGAACTCGCGGATTATGGCACTAAACGAGGAGCTGGAAGAGCACTGCAAAGACTTGGGAGTACATTTCATTGACCACTGGGATTCATTCTGGGGACAAGGAGAGTTGTATGGGCGAGACGGATTGCATTTAAGTAGGATGGGTACAGACCTGTTGGGCCAAAAAATCTTACAGGTGGCTGGGCCTTTTTTGGAGAAAAGGGGGGTAGGGGACCACAGCCGGTAACCCAGAGTGGCACACATGCTGGGAACATAGGAAGAACAACAAACATGCACAATACAGGGACATACCAGGGTTATAATAATGTGCCAGTGATGACAAAAAACAAAGATTCATTAAGTTTGGGTACTGCAACATCCAGGGTCTGCACAAGAAAGTAAGCGAAATATCAACAATGATGGACGAAGGAGACTTCGATATAATGGGTCTAAGTGAGACGTGGATACGACGGGATGAGCGGGTTGATCAGATGAAGGGTTGCGTGTGGATAGGAGCTGGCGAACTGAGGGTCAGAAACGGGGTGGGGGTGTTGGCATCTACGCTAAAGAGGAATTACAGCCCTCATTGATTAAAGATCTCACAGAAGCAAGGACTCAGATTCCAGTATCCAACGAAATAGTCTGGGCAAAAATCAAGTTAGGAAGCAGGAGTGTTGCCGTTGGTGTTGTGTACTTAGCAGTGGAGGGAAGTAAGCCCGAGTGGAATGATTCAATATATACAACTCTTAGATCGAATATCACAGAGCTTGGGAGCAGAGGGTTCAGTATTGTCCTAATGGGGGACTTCAATGGGCACATCGGGGATAACGAGGAGGGCATACAGGGAGGTGATTTAAAGATCCTGAACAGGGATGCGAAATGTAAGGGTAAATGGACCTGGGAGAGGAACGATAAGAAAACAATAATTGATTATATACTCACTGACATTAGCGTATGGAGGGAGGTTATAGATGTAGAAATAGATGACGAGGGAAAAAATGACTTGGGTAGTGATCACAACCTGATAACAGTTAAGATTATGGGCAAAAAGACGAATAGAGACAGAAATATCTTCAAGGAAGTTTGGGGACTAAAACAAGGAGCCGACTGGAAGCAGTTTCGGGAAAAACTAAAACCAAATGTTGAATGTATACCTAGGGATGCAAATGTCCAGAGTATTTCAGATGGCATAGTAAATAGCCTAACAGAGGCAGGGAAGGAGTGTATAGGAAGGGTGAGGGTCCCAACGAGAGAGCTTGGATACAGGGTTAACGAGGGACTGAAAAAGGCTATAAAAGAAAGGAAGGTAAAATGCGCTGCTTACAGAAGAAGTAGGAAGCTTAAAGGGGTGGATAACAATGACACGAGACCAATGAAAGGAGAATATGAACTGGCACGGAAAAAGGTGAATGAGATAAAGAATAATAATAGGAAGGAGCGCAATTGCAGTCTTGCCAGAACAATAAAGAAAACGGGGGGTTCGAGCTCAAACGTATTTTGGAACTGGGTAAATAAACGGGGGAAAGTAGTGTGCAGAGTATCAAAGTGGATGGGGAAAGTACAGAAGATAAAGGCCGTATCGCTTCAGAGTTAGTCAAGCACTGGGAAAAGATAAACGATAGGCGATGGGGCAGTGGGTCCCCACCAAAAAGAAATACACTGGTGGAGGAGAACCTATCCAATCGTGTATGTAGCGAAATAACGGCAGAAGAAGTGCGGAACGTGGTCTCGAAATTAAAAAATGGTAAAGCGGGAGGGACTGATGAAATTCCGAACGAATTCCTCAAAAATGGAGGGGAGGCACTTATTGAAGTCCTGACAAACCTTTTCAACCTGGCTCTGCGAAAGCAAGAGGTCCCCAGAGAGTGGATGGAAAGTAAGGTGTCGTTCATACACAAAAAGGGGGATAAGGAAGTTCTAGATAACTATAGGGGGATATCAGTTAGTAGTAACATCGGAAAAGTATTCTGTAAGGTCATATACGGTAGACTAGAGGAAGTTATTGAAGAGAAAGGTTTTTTAGGAGAAATTCAAAATGGTTTCAGGAAAGGACGAAGAGTCACTGATCACCTATTTACACTCACCCAACCGATAGAATCAACAAAGGCTGAAAATAAAAAGATGTTTCTGGCATTTCTAGATGTGAAAAAAGCGTACGACCGAGTGTGGAGGGAAGGTATGTGGCGAAAGCTCGAGGGCATCGGACTGGGGGGTGACTTTGTGGGAATCATGAAAGCACTGTATACAGATGTGCAAAGCCAACTCAGTCTAGGGAGTATCACTACAAAACGAGTCCCTATGGATATAGGCCTCAAGCAGGGGTGTATCTTTTCACCGATTTTGTTTGCATTGTATGTTAAAGATTTAGGGGACGAACTAATTCAGAGTGCGGAGGGGGTAAATGATGGAGACATAAAGATACCAGGCTTATTCTTTGCGGACGACATGGTGTTAATGTCTAGAACTGAACAGGGGCTAGAGAAACTGCTGGAAATTGTTGGTAGATATGGGAACACTTGGCGGCTCGAACTAAATGAAAATAAAAGCAAGGTAATACCCGTTGGACGCAAGGTAGATATGACGAAGAGATGGAGAGTGGGGGAGTTCTCAATCCCCGAAGGGGAAAGCAAACAAATCACTGTAGGAGAAACGGGAGAGTATGAGTATCTAGGGGTAAGCATAAATATTACGGGAAGAGGGGTGTACAGAAATTACTCAGCCAAACTGATTCTGAAGGGGAAAAGAATTCTGAACCAACTAAAACTTTTAGGGAAAAATAGTTTCAACAAGGTCTTTGTGGGGAAAACACTGTGGGAGAGGATGGGTTTACCAAGTATAACGTATGGCACGGACGTGATTCCATTAAACCAAACCGTTATTAAGAAGTTGGAAAATACTCAAAATGATGCCGGCAGATGGATAACAGGGTCGAGTAATGCTGCAACTTTGGAAGCAGTAAGGGGGGAGCTTGGGTGGATGAAAATCAAGGACAGGGTAGATTTGGGAAAACTGTGTTACTTTAACTACTTGAGAAACCTGCCTGACAACCGGTGGTGCAAATTGATGCTCGATACCATTTGGAATTCTAATATAGAAACGGGGTGGTCAAAACATGTGAGGGAACTAATGGACAATTACTCTATAGAGGTCACAAACATAGAAGTAGGAATGAAAGAAGGCAAAAGGTTTGTCAAAGAGAGAGTCACGGAAGATTGCAATCGGAACTGGCGAGCAGGGGTTAGCGTGAAAAGATCACTGCAGGGGTTACAATATAAAGAAAAGCCAGCTTTTGAGAAGTACCTAGATGGCACCTTTGGAGGGTCACTGCTGTTCAAACTGAGAACAAGATCACTGGAGCTTCGGGGAAAAATTGGGAGAGATGGGGAAAAGGGATGCCAAATGTGCCAGTCTGGAGTAGTGGAGACCCTGGAACATTTTCTCTTGGAATGCCCACAGTATATACCTCATAGAATAAAATTTACTGGAAGAATAATGCAGAAGTGGGGTGAAGAAACAAAGGATAGATGGCTGAAGGGGGACACGAGGGAGAGGGTAGGAATGCTTATTGAAGAAATTGAAAAAGAGGAAGTGAGGGACACTATTAAGCAGTTTATATCTGAATGCTGGGAGGAGAGGAGGGGAAGAGGGGGTGGGGTGCAGGGGGAATGATGGCCTTCTCTTATGAGGACCGCGACAAATCAGCGGCTGGCCAAAGAGTTATTATTATTATCTGCCAGCATTAACCAAACACTATTCACGTCATTGTTGTAAGAAAAATAGTCTCCCTGCCTGCTTGATTCGGTCATTTCTAGCAACTGAATTGACCGAAGTTTTCGGCTCCTTCCCGACTCTGCGGTCGGGGAGGGGGCACAGTCCTCCCAGACACCCCGGCCCGTGCGCCCATGATTCGTCTGTACTTATTTTTTTCCAAAGCAAAGCTGACAAGTCTTGTTTTGCTTTCCATGAAAATATTCAGTTATTAATGAAGAGCAAATTTTGTGTTAAATGTTTTGATGTCCTGTTTTATCTCAAATATCAGCTGCATAAAACCAAGTAGAATCACCAAAAACTTTGCTTCAACTATATTTTTCTATTTTCAAAACTCATCGATGGTTTTGTGTACAATACAGTTTGCCTTTTTACATTAACACGTTACCCAACCAATCGGCCACATCCGCCCGCGTAATATGAAAATTCAGCAGTTGGAAAAAATAGTATTTTTCAAAAAATTTCAACAAAACCATATCATGTGACCCCTCGTTGGAACGAGCTAGTTGAGTGTGTTGAGTAAAGGGTTAAAAAAGTTGGGAAAGCCCGTAATTTGTCCAGCAAATTACAATTCTCTAGTTTTATTTTTTTCCGCCGTGAATTTTGCCTGTTGCCCTGCTCAAAAACAAGCTGTATTATTTTGACCAAATGTGTCATACTAATGTAATGTCATAAAATCTAGTGAAATGTGGTATCGTCATGTCTGTGAAAACGCGTATTTTCAAAATATTCTGCCAAAACTTTCAAATTTTTAACATTTTTCGAAAGTCTCAAAATTGTTTACAGTTATTTAGCTCAAATTTTCCCACACATTTACAGCATAATTGATACACTTCAATCACCAATCAAATCTTTCAACATTAACCCCAATTGGCCAAAAATGACATGAATGTGGATTTTTCTTCAAAATTGACCAACTTCAAGGGCTAATTTCTCTAATTACATGGCCGTTGTAACAATTATTTTGGTATGGATAGATGCAACAATGATTATGGAAGACAGTTACTGTTTACTTTTTAATCTCAGATTTAACCCTCAAGCACGATGAGGACGAGAATAAGAGTACCGTTTGAAAATGCCAAAATTAGCCAACTTTGGTTGCTTTTTCTATCATTTTGGAAAGGGTTAATTTCAAACACTTTTCATGTACGTATTCACAATTGACTACCGAGCATATCTGCAGTTGTAAGTTTGGTTGAAAAGTTTAACCCTATCCCATACTGGTTGCATAAAAGTAGGTACCGTCCAAAAACTCCAATTGTTCCAGAATTTCGTAAGTTTAGGTGACGATTTACTCATTTTTTAATTAATTGAGCTGTAAATGTTTTCTATAGCTGCATGCAGCAGTCAAAGTATGAGAAATTTTGTTTTATATGTTATTATTAAAAGTTTAACCCTTGGCAGATTTGAGACGTCCCATAAGGGTACTGTCGAAATAATTGGTATTTTCGCCAAAAGTTACATGTAATTTCTCAACACTGGATCCATATTTCCTCAAAACGTTTGCCTATCTACCTAGTTATAATTAATTAGGTTTAGGCCTATCTACTTAGTTATAATTAATCTTTGTGGCATCTTTTAAATTGAGGACTTTGTGATTAATAATGATTACCAAATTAGGTTTAGGCCTATCTGCTTAGTTATAATTAATCTTTGTGGCATCTTTTAAATTTAGGACTTTGCGATTAATAATGATTACCTCTTCAGTATGAAATAAATTTATTTATATCTTTTAATCTTGATTATCGCTTTGTTTACGAATGGTGGTGGTGGTGGTGGGGTGGGGGAGGTTATGTATCACCACACTGGGACTCATTACTGGTTGTCATGATCACATCTTAGTCAAGTTTATTCAATCGTTTACAGCTACTTGGGCAACACTATAGAGGACACTCCCCATGCCGTTGGTCTCTAGGTCCTTTTCTTACTTGCAAAATATGAAAAAAAACATTTTAGACGGTACCCCCCCCCCCCCCCACTCCCCCTCTGTCCCCTCCAACACTCCAACACATCTCGAGGTTTTCACGTATTCCGGTTATAAAATATTTCAAATATGGCCTATATTACTGACGGTCATGATCGGATATTTCTACGCAGACCCCGAAACAGCCTCGACTATCCGCCAACGCCAGCTGCGCACCCTCCAAACTAAAGCCAACTGTCAATTCCTTCAAACCAGCTGTTATTAAATCACCCAGTATGTTTAACTGCGAGAGTATTTTAGTGTAGACCAGAGGCGGCGGAAACAGGAAGGCACAGGGGACACGTGCCCCTCCACTTTTTTCCTGCTGAGCGGTTACACAGTGAGTTAAATGGGCGCAAACAAAAGCGTCAATTTATTTATTTATTTATTTATTTATTAGGGTTTAACGACATATTAACAGCCAGGGTCATATCGGTGACAGTTTTACGGGTGGAGGAAGCCGGAGTACCCGGAGAGAACCACCGAGCAACGACGAGCAGCTGCCAGCTCCCTAACATCGTATCTCCGCACTGCAGCACAGGCAAGGTTAAATTGGTTGAAGACTTGCGTACCGTCGACGTTCAGTACGTCTCAGTACACGGCGTCATCGTTCATCGTGCACCCATGTGGACAATCTGTGTTAAGTACCTTGTACAAGGACACACCACGGGAGTCCGAATCGATCGCTCAGACGTTCACCCATCCAAGGACTAACCAGGCTCAACGTTGTTTAACTTCGGTGATTTGACGAGAACGCGTCAATATACGAACATTCCTGTAATATATTTTTTTGTAAAAACATTTGGCCAAATAATTCCACCTTATGTCGCTGCGGTCCGTTTCTTCTACTTCAACCATCTTCCAACCCGAAGGCACCTCTTCGGGTTGGAAGATGATTTTTGTAGAAGAAAAGGACAAAACAGTGACCACCGTGACGTCCTCGTCTGAACGAGATACTATAGTATGTCCCGGTGTAAAAGGAATGGAAGTCCGTATGAACGTTAGTCCCTCTGGACTATTATTCCGCGGAATTATAGTCCTAGGTCTAACATTTCTAGGAATAGTAGTCCGGCGGATTAGTATTCCTAGAAATGTTAGACCTAGGACTATAATTCCGCGGAATAATAGTCCAGAGGGACTAATTTTCCTACGGACTTCCATTCCTGTCTCACCGGTACATTTATACCGATATGCGATTGTACCTTTTATCATACTGGCTTGAGCCTTAGTAGCCTTGTGCTCCTCCACTTTTATTGAGCTTCCACTGCCTCTGGATTTAACATAAGAGGAACTGAATGCGAGTCTTATGCCACAAGTCACTGAGTACACACGCATATCCCAAAGGTCTGCAAGCATGTCGCGAAGATGACTGGAGTTCAGCAGACTATGAAGGTCCGTGCCTCCACTGATAACATAGTCCAACAGCAACATGAAGGCGTGGATTTAACATAAGAGGAACTGAATGCGAGTCTTATGCCACAAGTCACTGAGTACACACGCATATCCCAAAGGTCTGCAAGCATGTCGCGAAGATGACTGGAGTTCAGCAGACTATGAAGGTCCGTGCCTCCACTGATAACATAGTCCAACTGCAACATGAAGGCGTACACCATACCCCCATCAAACCCCATCATACACCATACCCCGACCATACACCATACGCCCACCATACACCATACCCCCGCCATACACTATACTCCATACCCCCACCATACACCATACGCCATACTCCATATCCCCACCATACACCATATCTCCGCCATACACCATACCTCCACCATACTACGAACACCATACACCCATACAGGCAGTTGGAATTAAGTGTCTTGCCAAAGGACACAACATAGTGAACGCTGGTCAGGAGCAACCTATGGACCACGGCACTCTGGTACTACAGGAAACACGTTAAAATGTATTATAACATCTGACTAAAGAAACTATTAGTGCAATGTATATATTTAAATTAGTGCATGTGTTAGGAAAAGGTTGACAGATGGGCTAAGATAAATGTTGTGTATTTTGAGGTACATGTACATGAATATAAGCATTAAAACCTTAAGCTACAAAGGGGTGTGGCGTTAAGAATTAAAACTCTGCAAACAAAAAAGCTTCTATCACCTTTCAAGTCTATATTGTATCTCACTGTTTAAGTTTTTTTCAGTTGAATGATGTTTTTATGTTATTCTTTATTGGGTCTAATGACATACTTTTCCTTTGTGATATGACCTTCAGTTTAGCCAGGAAATTTCCCAGCTATAATGACTTTGCCAAGGGCATAACATGATACATCTGTCCTCTTTTCTGAATTTTATTGTAACATAAAAAGCAGACGACACCTACAAAAAATATTCTTGAATAACTGATTTTTTTCATTTTTTGTCTCAAAAACATAGGTTATGACCCCTCAATGGAACGAGCTCGTCGAGCTCGTTCCAATGAGGGGTCATAACCTATGTTTCTGAGACAAAAACTGAAAAAATAATGAAAATTAATTGGCGATTTTTGAGAATAGCGCCGGCCGGTTTTGGCCGTTACGTTGGGTAAAGGGCTTCCAAACGCAATTCTTAAAAAAATGTACTATTACACATGTAACGAATGGATGAATTTTATTAAATGATCATGACAGTAATATTGATTATATTACATAATTTTATTATATGACTGATATACCCATTGGTTACTTCTACATGTAAGTTCTAGGTTTTGAAGGTGTACATTTATACAGTACTCACCAAAACAAGATTTCAAACAACAGGCCTTGGAATCAGAAAATATTATTTCCTCTGGTACCTGAATGACATGATCGCCATACACTGTCCTGGAAATTAGAGTGCAATCGTTCCCGCCAGTACCCATGTTTTCTATTTTGCGGGAGACAAAATATGCACTTGGTGAAAAATATTGTGATGCATTAATATAATGTTAAGGTATATAAATGTGTGTTGTTTTTTGAAAGTTGCACCCTGTGGCCAATGGGACATTACTCTCATAGTTCAGCAGGTCCTTATAGTGTACATTTAAAGTTTCTGGTGTTTGGTGAAAGTATTCCATCAAAATTCATATACCGACATTTTGGGGGTGCAATTTACTCCCGTCTCTGATTTCATGGGAGCTTGAAACTGCACCCATAACTTTTGTTTATTTCCAGCACTGCATACCAAGCACTGTAAAAGTTTTTTTCTTCTGGCAAGTTCATGTGGAAATGTAGAGTGGAAACGCGTTAATTGAATAGCCAATTTGCCGAGGAAAAATATTCAGTTAACAGGTGTATCCGGTTACTAGGATTTTGTTCCTTTCCCTTCATGTATATTATGGTGATAAGGCGCCACAAAGTAGATCTTCTGTTCCCAGGCCATTTGTTTGGAAAATTACATGTGGGCAGGTAGTTTTTTATTTTATTTTTGTAATTATTTCTTTGCCATCAAAAGTTCATGTTCTTAATTTGTATTTCAGGCCTCATAATCTACAGAATAGATTGGGTGGTGGTGTATTTTGTCCCTTGAGTGCATTGCAAACCCCTGTTGCATTCAAAGGACAAATTTATCAATTTTAGTAACTTGGGTATAATATCATTCATAAACTATTTAATTTTTATTTTTTTATGTTTGCATTGGATACAAAAAGAGACCATGTGGCAGCCAAAAGATCCATGCTGGAGGGCCTAGGAAAAAGATTTTAAACTTTTTTAGGCCTAAACTGAGCTCTGACGAACACGATATAATAGAATGAATGCTTATATTTGATGTAATGTGGACAAATAAGTCTATAAAGTTTATGAATTCACTGATTTCATCTCATAAATTCTTTTTTTTGTACAATTAACAGGCGTTTACTTTATAAGCTATATACAGTTAAAAGGAGTTTACTTTATAAGCTATATACAATTAACAATAGTTTACTTTATAAGCTGTATACAATTAACAATAGTTTACTTTATAAGCTATATACAATTAACAATAGTTTACTTTATAAGCTATATACAATTAACAATAGTTTACTTTATAAGCTATATACAATTAACAATAGTTTACTTTATAAGCTATGTATAATTATCAGAAGTTTACTATACAAGCCATATACAATTAACAATAGTTTACTATATAAGCAATATACAATTAACAATAGTTTACTTTATAAGCTATATACAATTAACAGGAGTTTACTTTATAAGCTACATACAATTAACAATAGTTTACTTTATAAGCTGTATACAATTAACAGGAGTTTACTTTATAAGCTATATACAATTAACAGGAGTTTGCTTTATAAGCTATGAACAATTAACAGAGTTTATTTATAAGCTGTATACAATAAACAATAGGTTACTATCTAAACTATACACAATTAACAGGAGTTTACTTTATAAGCTATATATAATTAACAGAAGTTTACTATACAAGCTATATACAATTAACAGAAGTTCACATTATAAGCTACATACAATTAACAGGAGTTTACTTTATAAACTATATACAATTAACAATAGTTTACTTTATAAGCTATATACAATTAACAGGAGTTTACTTTGTAAGCTATATACAATTAACATTAGTTTACTTTATAAGCTATATACAATTAACAATAGTTTAGTATATAAGCTATATACAATTAACAGGAGTTTACTTTATAAGCTGCTTACAATTAACAGGAGTTTACTTTACAAGCTATATATAATTAACAGAAGTTTACCATTTAAACTATATACAATTAACAATAGTTTCTTTATAAGCTATACACAATTAACAGGACTTTACTTTATAAACTATATACAATTAACATGAGCTATATACAACTAACATGAGTTTACTTTATGAGCTATATACAATTAACAGGAGATTACTTTATAAACTAAATACAATTAAAAATAGTTTACTATATAAGCTATATACAATTAACAGGAGTTTGCTTTATAAGCTATATACAATTAACAATAGTTTACTATATAAGCTATATACAATTAACAGGAGTTTACTTTATAAGCTATGAACAATTAACAATAGTTTACTTTATAAGCAATATACAATTAACAGAAGTTTACGATATAAGCTATATACAATTAACAATAGTTTACTTTATAAGCTATATACAATTAACAGAAGTTTACTATATAAGCTATATACAATTAACAATAGTTTACATTATAAGCTATATACAATTAACAGAAGTTTACTATTCAAGCTATATACAATTAACAATAGTTTACTTTATAAGCTGTATATAATTAACAGGAGTTTACTTTGTAAGCTATATACAATTAACATTAGTTTACTATATAAGCTATATACAATTAACAGGAGTTTATTTATAAGCTATTTATCAGACAAAAAATAAAATACAGGAGGGGGAGGCATAACCCCAAAATCCTGGGCCAAACCCGGGGCCCCAAAAGTTCAGCACCCCGAGATTACTACTCTGGGCACACCGTCTCCCCGGGCCTGCCCCCCCCCCCCCCCGCCCCAGAACCTTACTGAATTTTGAATTTCAACAGCCCTACGTCTGAAAAGAGCATTGAATATGGGGTTCCTTTTTCTGTAGCTGTTGATTTCGCATTATTTCATAAAATTTCGACTCGTAATGTGTTTGTGCTTTTCAACCTGATCGCAAATCCGACTGAGAAACACACATTACTGTTTCTCCACCTTTCATCTGTCTGAAGGGTTAAGTTTATATTTTAGTGTCATGTTTAAGTTATAACTGTTTGTGATTGGTAATTCTATATGTAATTATCTCACAGTTTATAATTTATATATGTATTGAAGGTCGTGTACCTGTTTTTGATCTGTATAGTATAAAACGGTTGGTTTTTACTTGAATAGCGAATTATTACTGAACAATAAACCTACAATCTCACCTGCAGGCTTCTGTTAAGATGTATACAGCTGTCTCCGGGATTTTAACAGTATCTGGTACATTTTGGTTTTATGACGCATTATGATAATTTATAGGATTTTTTACTTTGATCTTTTAATTCATGTTTCCCATTACATATTAGATGTGACTCGCCCCTATTCAAGGGGGTCATATGACCCCCCCCCCCGAATCCCAAATAGTCTAGCGGCCAAAAATTCTATCCGAAAATTCTGTTGCACCCCTCCCCCCCCCCCCCCCACACACTCCTAGAAAAAACCCAATGATACTAGCCTGTAGACTATGATACAGTACATGGAGAGTGTATTATCACTAAATCACCCGTAGAGAGAGTGGAGATTCCACGCAAGCAATAATTGCAAATTTGTTGCAAAGCCAAACCAGCACAGGCAAAGTTTCAGCCAATGAACCTCCGGGTTAAACCCGGAGGTCCATTGGCTGAAACATTGCTTGTGTTTTTGTCGATATGTACAAAATTTGAAAGTTTTTGCTTGGGTGATAACTCCACTCCGCGGGTGATTTATCTACAATCCACACTCCATGTACTGTATATCACTTAAGAATCACGGTGTTGTTTTTGAGTTCGAGTGGTCAATTTTTTACAAAACGTGTTTAAAACACAGTTTGTGCGCCGTTTTATGCCATATCGATATCCACATCCCGTTCCATAAAATGTGGTTAACTTCTATCATCTTTGGTGTCGCCCTTGACAACGCATTGAATGTATTCAAAACATTTCAAGTTCTTGTTAGATATTGACAAATAAACTATTAAAAACTACAAAATGACACTTATAATGGACAAAATATGAGCCCATCCTTCTTACTAAATTGACAACATCCCAACCGCTTTGTAAATAATGAGCATCAGAAGTTCTGGCCGCACTGATAATTTTGAGCGTAAAACTTGCAGACGAAACGGAGGTACGCAAGTTGAAATGCCATTCAATAATGTAAAAATCAATCTAATTTTGAAAATAAAGTGGACAAAAATGATAATTACATCTTAATTAAGAACTATTAGCTTCACGAAGTTGGCACATATGCCGATTTGGGAAGAAATACGACGAATTCTGTCCAATTTTTTAACAAAACACTGAATCGGAAACGAAACGATATTGATTCAAACTGCCGGTAAACGGCTGGTAAACTCGGATTTTATTTTTATTTTCAACACAATATCATAGCAAGAAAATGACTGAATGACCAGCAATAGAGGTCGTATACTTAGTGAATTATTGTCTGTTCTGGTTGTCGAATACTATTTATATGTTATATACATCTCTTTATTTATCTCTCTCATGGGAGAGGAATTGGAACATATATGTACACTACTCAAAGTCTGCGAAGCACCAAGTATATCCAACTGCCTGTTTTACGTTTTAGTTGAAATATTCTTATGAAAAATGTATATATTTTTTATTTAATTATATCTTTAATGATTTAAGTACAGAAATTAAGAAAGATTTTGTTTGTGTTTGACATTATTTTTTAGTGTTTGAATACGATAACCATGGGCAATGGATATTATTGTTTAAAGACGAAATTTTTCAAATTTGCCAAACAGTTGACGGAGCGAACTGGTATGGGTTCAATATCGAGTAAGAGACCCATTACTGTTAATTACAGCTTGACAACGCCTTCTCATGCTCCCAATCAGGTTCCTGATGGGCCTTTGTGGGGTGTTCTTCCATTCTTGAACCATCATGACACCAAGCTCCTGGACACTTCATGGCTTGACTGGACGGGCTAAAAATGCAATCTGCAACTCATTCCAGACATGTTCGATTGAATTGAGGTCAGGGGATCTTGCTGGCCAGTCCATACGCTCACCCCCCCCCCCCCCCCATGTCGGTACTCCCGGACAGCATATATAACAGGAGGACGGGCATTATCGTCCATCAGAATGAATCTATCACCCACTGCGCTTTCATAGAATCTGACGTGAGCATCCAGGATCTCATCAATATATGGCTGTGCAGTCAATGCACCTCGTTCAAGGACACAGAGCTCTGTACGTCCATCCCAGCTGATGGCGCCCCATACCATTATTGACCCTCCACCATAGCGGCCATGTCCAGCAATGTTGGCTGCATGGAATCGCTCACCTGGACTTCTCCATGCCCTAGAATACCTATCTGTGTAGTCTAGGCAGTACCTTGAGTCATCTGTAAAAAGGACAGGTCGTCAATCTTCTCTGGTACATCCAACATGGTCCATGGCCCATTCATATCGTGTCTGACGGTGGTTCTGAGATAGCGGAATGCGAATACATAGTCTTCTGGATCGGAGACCACCTTCGTGCAACCTTGTCCGGATAGTCTGCGTCGAAACATTTACCCCGAATGCATTCTGAAGGTCACTGCGAAGCTGGGTTGTTGTTGCAAAGCGGTTCCTGTGGGCCTGAATGATCAAAAACCGGTTTTCAGCTGCAGATGCTTCCCAGTCTCTGCCTCCACCCTGCCGTCTTACTGGTGTGCCATACTGCTGAAATCTTCCTCAGGCTCTGGTGACCAGCGTATGGTGCACACCAAGGGCCCCACCAACCTGACGATGTGTAGCCCCTTGCGCCACCACCCCAACAGCCCACCACATTTCTGCTTCAGACAAATGTCTTTTTACATTTGCATTTGCCATATTCAGTCATTAAATCACAAGGGTTTGTGTTAAAATGAAGAATGAATACCCTACACATGTCATGTACATGTAGACAGTACACAAAAGCATCATGAAAATCAAGGGATACATTCTTTCCAAGACTGTCACGAAAAGTCTGTCTGTCAAGAGAACTAATGTAAACACTGGGGACCATCTCAATACATTCCTCAATCATATCCACCAAATATATCGCAAATATGTCACAAATAAATTTCATAATGATGTGTCAAATATGTGGTGCTTAGCAAACTTTGAGTAGTATATATATACAATACATTACATTGGGATCTCGGGACTTACTGAATTATTGTCTGTTGTGGTTGTGGAATATTATATATGTCTTTATTTATCCTGCTCATGTGAGAGCAACTGGCACAAATATATGATACGTTACACGGGGACCGCTGGTCGCACTGAATTATTGTCTGCCGTGGTCGTGGAATATTATATGTATCTTTTTTATCCTCATCATTGATAGCAATTGGAACAAATAAACAATACATTACATGGGGTCCACAAGACATACTGAATTATTGCTTGTTGTGGTTTTAGAATATTACACATATTTTTATTTATCCTTCTGATGGGAAAGCAATTGGAACATATACAAAATTGGAACATATATGCCTGGAACTTAATTAAGCACCCTCTGAAATGTTGTGAAGTTGCTGTTACTGATGATAATGTTTTAATGATTGCTGTATCTTCGACTACATTTCATCTAGTGAAACATGAAGTTTCTGGTTGAAGGCGTACCCCAAGCATTCTTCCCACGAATGTCACAAAAACATTATCATCCACGTGCAATATCTGGGTATAAAACAAGAAAATTTACCACTTCTTTTATCAATAAATGTTGACATGACAAGGAGACTGTCAGAGGCACTAAGATGGCAAATTGTTGGCATGCATGCAACAGGCATGTTATTCAAAGCTATTGAAAGGCAACTTGGCTATAGTCATTCTGTCATTGTCCGAAAACATCAACAAACCAATGATGTTAAGGACCGACCATGGCCTGGACAACCCCCAACAGACCTCTCCTCGGGAAGATCAGAGTCACGCTTCGTTAGGCGTGAACTCTTTGCTTCAAGTGGGGTTTGGAAACGCCTATGGCGCCCGAACAGGCATTTGTGCAACAGAACTGTCCAAAACCATCTCAAAGAACTGGGTATGAGGTCCAGAAAGGTCATCAAGCATCCAGCTCTGTCAGATCAGCATCAAAGATGACGTTTGGAATGGTGTATGGCACGACAACATTGGAATCTCGGGACGTGGAGGAGAGGCCATTGGTCAGACGAGAGTAGGTTCCTGCTTCCCGTCACAGATGGTCGCAAGAGAGTCTGAAGACACAGAAATACTGCTTATGTGCCCAGGAACATCAGATCTACTATTATGGTGGAAGATCAGTAATGACTTGGGGATGTCTCTCTCGTGATTGTAAACTTGATATGGTGACTGTACATGGGAATCTCAATGGTCATCGGTACATCCGAGACATTCTCAATCTGGTTATCGTGCCTCATTTTGACAACCACCCGATGGCTGCTTGCCCTGTATTCATGGACGACAATGCAAGGCCACACCGTTCCCATGCTGTGAGAGCATTCCTTCAGAGCAACGCTATTACAGCACTGCCTAGGCCTGCAGTGAGCCCCGATTTAAATCTCTTAGAACACATCTGGGACTTTCTTGGACGTCGTGTGCAAGCAAGGGATCCACCTGTATAGAATTTGGCCGATTTGGAAGCTGCATTGCGTGAGAAGTGGCAGCAGTTGCCTCTGGACCATATCAGAAGGCTCACTGGGAGCATTAGGAGGAGGGTTGAGGCTGTCATCCGGGCATATGGTGGATGCACTCGCTACTGAAGTCAGACAAGGCTATTGTGTTCAGATCACTACATTTTTTTGTCAGTAATTACCGGCATTGCTTCATCATGGACGGTTCCTGCACCATACTTGTCGCGAGAACATAATTCCTTCAAAAACATCAGTGACAGATATGTGAAATTAGCGGCATTAAAATACTGCTTTTTCATCATTGCGTTGTCTTTCATTTGTCAATAGACCTTTCTTTCTGCAAACAATCACTTTGGGCCATCTGAAAGATAGCATGAAACTAATGACAGTTTCTGTTAACACCACTGCGAAAAAAAAACGAGGTGCTTAATTGGGTTCCAGGTGTTTATAAAATACATCCGGTGTGCATCACGATGAAATAGAATGTCAAAGCAGAACTAGTATATTTAAAAATTTTCTGCATTATGCTATCATCATAGATGCACCACTAACAATGGCAGTAGATTTATGCGAGTTGGTGTGATGTGCTCGGTGTTATTAATGGGTTGTCGGGGTAGGGCTAAACTGTGAGCCGCAACTAGCAAGAGTGATGCTGGCATCTGTTCGGGAAAGCACGGTGAACAGATATTATGCAACGGGTAGATTCTGCGAACCGGTATCCACTCTGGGGTGCTTGGATGTCTGTGCTTATCAATGTGTTGTGATCAGTCC
The DNA here is from genome assembly GCA_031216915.1 of Pictodentalium vernedei. Taxonomy (NCBI): domain Eukaryota; kingdom Metazoa; phylum Mollusca; class Scaphopoda; order Dentaliida; family Dentaliidae; genus Pictodentalium; species Pictodentalium vernedei. The sequence continues at coordinate 68,244,413 of CM062295.1, read as the reverse complement.
AGTGATGTACGCAAGTGTCGAGAATTGCGATTTGGTGTGTGAGTTTCGGCTCTGCCATGAGTGCGTGAGGTTGGTGGAGATAGTAGTTAGTGTTGATTTGTGGTTAGTATTATTATGGAAGGACTGCAGCTTGAGGGCTAGGCCTCTTTTGGGTTTTTTGTCGGGAGCGCAGGGGTGGGGGTACCTTGAAGTTGTGTTTTCGGTCTTCATTTAGTTCGGAAATGAGCTCGCTATCTTTCAGTCTATAAAAAGGTTTTTTCTGCGATGTTTTAAACCTTGCATCTAGCATATTAATGTCAGTCCAATATCAGTGTGTGTGTGTGTGGTGGGGGGGGGGGGGGGGGGGGGGGGGGGGGGTTGAGGGGAGCTAGGCTTAGGGCATTGTTTTGAACGTATTGGGGTTTTCTTAGATTAGTTTTACAAAGATTTGTTTTGGCAAGTGCCCCGCATTTTGAGTACTAGGTGAATGATTTGTGGAGTTTTAGTGGCATGATTTTGTTGGCATCCCAATCCTTGCCTCTTATTATTTTTAAAAGTTGAATTCTTTATTGGCTCGGGTAAAAGTGTTGGATATGTGAGTGTTCAGGAATAGTTTCCTTTCAACAGTTATTCCTAAGAATGTGGCCTTGATGTAAGTCTTAAATTTGGTATTATAAAGGTATAGGAGTAGTATGTCTCGAAACCTTTCATCCCTTCTCTGCAGGGTTACGCCCAGGACCTCGGGAGTGACGTCATTGTCACGTGACCCAGTGCCGCCATGTTTCGTTGTCATGATTGACCATGTGAGTGGTCTTGTTGAAACGTCACATACAGAGATGCATCTACCAAGAGTGTTTATGGAAAAGTACCTTTAGACTTAGAATGTGCACCCCTACTGTTGATCACGGTTGGACAATTGTTGATGAGTGTCTCGAAACACTCTGGATGCCTATGGACCTAGCTCGAAAGAAAATGTTAGAATTGACAACATGTCAGTGTAAGGCTTCCAGATGCACCAAATCATACAAATGTGTCAAATCTTCGTTGAGGTGTACCAAAGCTTGTCAGAGTGAGGGAACCCCGAAAACTGTGACAATTCTGTTGCTGATTCAAGTGATAATATATCACTGGTGGTTTCATTAAGTGAAAGTGACTGAGGAACAATACAGAGTTGAAATAATGTTGATATTTTACATTGAGGTATATTCAAAGTCGTCATAAGAAATTCAAAAACGAATGAAGAATATCAATTAACTATAGGCCTACGGCAGTCTGAAATTCTAGGAAATTTATTTTTTGGGATTTAACGACACTTTCGCCAGCTAGGGTCACCTTGTGTCGGCCAGTTTTATACGGGTGGAGGGAACCGGAGCAACTGGGGGAACCATCGACCAACGGAGGACAACCGACAGACTCCCCAACATACTAACTCCACACAAGCATGGTTGGCATTGGTTGAAGACCAGAGCACCATCGACGTGCAGTTCTCCTTAGTACATAGCGCCACCGTGCACCATGTGGGCAATCGGGATTAAGTGCCTTACCCAAGGACACAACACAGTTACCTCTGACAGGGATCAAACTGTGGGCCTTTCAGTTTGAAGCCCAATCCCGTAACCACTAAACCACTGCGCTCCTACACTGCAAAAAATATCGGTTCCCTTTAGAAACAAAACTGGTTCTAATCTTGTCCCTGAGATGGAACCAGTTCTGTTTAAACAGTATTTATTTCAAATCAAACACATTTATAAAGATTAACACTAAATATTAACAGAATTAAACATAAATTGAGGGGGGTTCAGCCGTAAGTTTAGAGCTTATACGAGGTTGTCTCAAATCATTATTAAGCAAAGGAGATATGAACAGTTGGCATATCGAACCAGTTTTGGTTCTTTTCAGAACCAAAACTGGTTCCATATGCCAACTGTTCATATCTCCATTGTTTCAAAATGTTTGGCGACTGCGTTGAACAAGCTCCAAGTTTAGAGCTGAATCTACTTCAGTTCATGTAATATTCTGTTAAAATTGAAATCTAATCTTGGTAAATTTATTTGATTTGAAATAAATACTGTTTAAACAGAATTGGTCCCATCTCAGAGGCAGGATTAGAACCAGTTTTGGTTGAACCTATATTTTTTTGCAGTGTAGGAAATTAAGTCCGTTTACTATATTAACGGAATGATTGATTCATAATTGGGATACTGTATAACGCATGCCCACAGAAGATTTTTAAGACAATAAATACCAAACTGAATTCAATTGCATAGCAACTATTTATTATATTGCAATTATGAATGGTTCAGTGTACTTTCGCCTACATTGCACATTCGCCTACACAAATTATCAGGTAAAAGTGTAGGCGAAAGTGCACTAACTAAGGTATAGGGATTAGTAGCTAATTACCTGCTCTATACCACAATGAAGTCGACTAACCGTTTGGTGATTGAGAGAGAGAGAGAAATAGATAGAGAGAGAGGTTCCAATAATATTCATATTCATAGGTTTTATTGACAAATATCAATACAATTTATCCTCTCTCTCTCTCTCTCTCTCTCTCTCTCTCTCTCTCTCTCTCTCTCTCTCTCTCTCTCTCTCTCTCTCTCTCTCTCGTCTCAATAAAAATATACAGATATGAGTATTATTGGAACCGGCTCACTGAGCCGGCTCCAATAATATTCATATTTGCAAGGTTTTATTGACAAATAACAAATCCACATTGTATATGATGTTCTAAACTTTGTTCTTACAAGAATCAATGAAGACAAATCAGCTGCTGATAAGTTAATTTGTGCTTTTAAGAACAAATCAGAATGTGTCTCCATGGTCTCAGCTGACAACATAACATAAGTAAAAAAACAAACACATAACATAAGAAAAAAAAGAAAAATGCTGGGATTGAATGGTCGGTCAGTCCATTTATTGTGGGCAGAGCAGGTAATTAGCTTCTGATCCCTACACCTTAATTAGTGCACTTTCGCCTACATTTTCACTTGATAATTTTGTAGGCGAAAGTGCACTGTAGGCGAAAGTAGACGACACCTTATGAATGGCATATTGTACTCTCATTAAGTCATACTAACCACATGATTATCAGTAATCAATAAACCTTTTACCAATTTGGCACGTCTGACTCTTGAAAAAAAGTCTGTACACTCAGAAAATGTTAGGGGGACGGGTAGTGTTTCCTCTATGACAACACTTTATTGTACCTAATAGTACAATATTTGTGCTCTATGTGATAGACAAATGTATCAAAATTATTTTGACATAATAATACCATGTATTATGTATTTTGACTATGGAAATTCCATTTATATGTCTAAATTTTGATGAAAATGAAGTGATTTTGGGGCCGAAAATGCCGCTTTTTCATGTTTTATCGACAAATACCAAATATTATCTTGTAAACGTATACTCATAAAACAAATTAAACATGTTGGCTTCAAAAGTAATAAGTAAATTATGTACCGGTACACTGGAAGAAAAAGACTCATGAAGTTTCAATATTACCTTATATTGTTTTCTGAAATATTTACGGTGGGTAGGCATATTCTGACCGATTTTGCAAAAAATTGACCACGTGTCCTCAGAAACAACACCCATTTTTTTATTGGGGATGAAAAATAATTTAATATGACACCGACAGATATTTTCTTGGAGAGGGGTGCAACGAACATGCTATTTAGGCTATTTGGGAAAATTGGCCCCTAGACTAAAAAGTCCGCTGCCGATATTCTCCACAACAATCTACAGTACGTGGAGAGTGTATTATCACTAAATCACCCGCAGAGTGGAGATTCCACCCGAGCAATAATTGCAAATTTGTTGCAAAGCATAACCAGCACCAGCAAAGTTTCAGCCAATGGACCTCCGGGTTAAACCCGGAGGTCCATTGGCTGAAACATTGCTTGTGTTTGTTGACGATATGTACAAATTTTGAAAGTTATAGCGTGGGTGATAACTCCACTCCGCGGGTGATTTCGTTACAAACCCCTCTCGACGTACTGTAATACATACCTACGTTGAATTTGATTCACTTTCCCTCAACATGAAATCTTTGATCACTGCTAATATCAAATATTATATCTCACGAGACTTCTTTGCATTCTGATTGGCTGACAGATGATACCCTATTTCGTGTAGTTTGCATCCACAGAACTGACCAGGCACTACACCCAGGCACTACACGTCTTCTATTTTTAGCACACTACTATATCAGTTTTCTTTTCATACAGGGCGAATAAAACTGATCAGGCTAAATTTAAAAATCGATTGACAGAGGCACAACATCCACAAAACGACCCGGAAAGAAATCTTTGTGGAAAAATGTATCGCTTTTCCATTGTTGAAGTCACATTTTTCGAGGCGTTCATTTTATTCCTTGAGAAGATGATCCATATCTCGTTTCGAAGAGAATGATCCATACCTGGGTCCAACATTCATGAGAACGCGTCCGGATATGAAAAATCGTTTGTTTCGCTGCTCATATTATTTCGCTATTTAATTGTATGTATAGGGCAGTAAACGAATAAATAATGGAATTCAATTGAATCTTCGGAGTTTGTATCCCGTGCTGACCCATTCGGTAATGTATATGTGTGACAAATGTGTGGAAATTATCAAACTGCGTTGCCAAATTTCGAAAATTTTAGTTTTCATTCGCGAGTTGCGCGATTCTAGAATACAAAGTTCCGTTTGGGAGAAATGTTTTGTTTCCCCTTACGACCGATTCAAAATCTGTCTTCTGTTCATATCAATAATCCAAGTAAGCCGTGTTTTGGAAGAAGAAAATGTTAAAAACTACATGGTATTTTTTCTATATAACGCTGGTTGGTAAGGCTGCTACCTTGGTAACAGATTAACAAATCGGACAGATGTTTTTCTTTATGGGTGTTCGATATAATATAAGGATTAGTGCATGTCTTGTCGTTGACTACGCCAATATAGTGCCCAGTGAGGTGGTGTAGTTCCCGCCGCTTCAACTCCAAGCCATGCACTATTCCTTAAATATTGAATACCTGGCCAAGTTTTCAGTTCTTTTAGTTGCATTCTCATCCTTAAGTTGCATTGTGGGCGACCTCCCTCTGGGTACACCCCTGTTATGCGAGCTGAAATCAACTGTTGGAATAACACAAGGAGAATGCCATCCCATTTTCCTGTATTGATCATCAAAAGCGTCGCCAATGATGGGAGTTTGGGGGAGGGGTGTGACATTTTCATCCATGTTCCTGTATTGATAATCAGAAGCGTCGCCAATGATGGGAGTTTGGGGGAGGGGTGTGACATTTTCATCACAATTTCCTGTATTGATAGTCAGAAGCGTCGCCAATGATTGGAGTTTGGAGAGAGGTGTGTGACATTTTTGGGAGTTGGGGGGGGGGGGGGCATTTTCGTCTGAATTGGAACCCCGGGAACTGAAGAGGTTCTTGTTCACTGTGGTAAATGAGCTCTGGTTTTACTGATAGAATATGACCCAGACACCAGTGCGTGGGATGGAAGTCGTCTAAAATGGGCAACATGGGTATAAACCATTGGTTGGATTTGACGGTTTTTTTTATGTTACGGCCACGATGAAGGCCAAGAAAAGGGTGGGGCCGGGGGTAGTGACCTGGCCTGGGCCTCGCAGAGTTCTGACTAAGACTGACTCCTGTGTCAACATTCTAGAATGGGGCTGTATCGCAAATGGACCTCGGCACTTGATTAACGTTAACAATTTTGGACTGCATGATTCTTGATGTGATAACTGTAAATAAGCTTGGAGTAATGAAACTGTCACTTCAGGAATTGTACAATCAAAAGCTATAACTCTTGGTCACTACATACCCACTGATGAACTTGGAAATTTGAAACTTTGTGCCAAAAACGTCATTTTTTAACGGCCAAAAATAACGTGATTTTTCATTCCAAAAGCCGCCAGACGTTCCATTTAATAACTGATTTCAAAATTTTCTTGGGTGAAACTCCCCCCTCCCCTCCCCTCCCCCAATTCTCCCTTTCAGTGCTCGTGCCTTCGGCATCTGCATCAATATCCCGAGACTTTCGAAAGGGGGCCTGTCACAGAAATTCACACTGGGCCCGAATTTTCTCTCCCCGGTCCTGGCCACGATTATCCATTGTGCAGAAATGTGTTACCTTAAACACCAATAAATAAATAAAACCTATCCGATACCGATATCATGTGGATACCGAAAAAAAAAACGAACCAGTGATTTTTTTAAACAATAATTTTATTTCCTTCTATCATGAAGGAAGATTTGGCGAACAGGCTTAGGCTATCTAAACGCGCCCTCCTACAGAATATATATTATAACACAGAACATAGAAACATTAAACCAATCAATGAATACCGAAACCATCTGAATTTTCAATTTTTCCTACATTCACTATTTATAAGGCTTTATTAAGGCTTGATAGCAGTTGAAGCGGTCATTTTCTTGAAAGAAGTGGCTGATTTTCTTTTTCAGTTTTGTTAACCCCCAGGGGCCTGGGCAATTTTCCTGAATTCTCACTGGACAACAATCTGCACAAGTCCAGCTGCTTAACAGTGATTTCTAGCTATGTCTTGGCTGCCTGTTAAGGCAGCCAAGACATGGCTAGAAACCACTGTCTAGGGTATTTGTTTATAGTTAGCAGGCGCCCCTGAAGATGACATGATCAGGGAACACGCTCCAGATTGCAAACCCCTCAAATAGGCCTACAACTTACACGTGTCCAGCTTCTTAACAGTGATTTATAACCATGCCTTGGCTGTCTTAACATGTTAACAGGCAGCCAAGGCTTGACTAGAAATATCTGTCCAGGTGATGTGTTTACTGTCAGCATGACTCCTGAAGATGGCATGGTCAGGGCACATGCTCTGATATGCCCATGCTCATGCTTTGTCGACCCCACTGGTCGTAGATTTTGCGAAACTGCGGTTGAATGATACAAAAACAACTTATTCGGTATTTCCCTGATGTGAATTCCCGTTTGGTACTATCAAAAAATCTCATTCAAGTCACATACCGAACCGATACAGAGACAGTGCAGCAAAACAGTCTTTCACCAAGCCTCTCACTGATTTCAAAATTCCTTCAAGTGATTTTGAACAACATATTAGTAAGTACATCAAATCTGTGTGGCTGAATGGGGTGTGGCGATAAATAACAAACTCCATCTTTTCCGACCAGATATATTTCATCATCACTCGTCTAATAACTTTGCATAAAAGATCACGTAATTCTGTCACGATGTCATTTTGGTCACACAAGGTGTACACATTCCTTTTTGTTGGAGGGTAATATGCCATCAGAGTGTGTTTCTTGCCAGCGGAACACATTATTTTACATTGCACTGATTCTGATCATGCCAGGGGGCAGTATTACACAGTAGGATCTCCAGACGTCTTTTTTTTTATCTCACCTGGCGTCGGCCGTCGTCCGTAAACTTTTCACATTTTCACCTTCTCAGGAACTACTGAGCCGATGTGAACCAAACTTAATAGGAATGGTCTTTGGGGGTTCTCTACAAACGATCTTCATTTTGTTCCCGTCGGATGACAAACATGGCCACCAGAGGCATTCTTTGATTCTGATTGGTCGATTTTCAAAAATCTTTTCTGAAACTACAAGGCAAAATGTTTTGAAACTTCACACGATTGATGACTGGGACACCCTCTACCAACGGCTCTCATTTAATGTCGATCGGGTTTGCATTTATTCATTTATTTATTAAGGTTTAGTGATACTTTAACAGACAAAGTCATATCGTGTCGGTGACAGTTTTGCGGGTGGAGGAAGCCGGAGTATCCGGAGAGAACCACCGAGCAACGGCGAGCAGCTGCCAGCTCCCCAACATAGTATCTCCGTACCGCATCAGGGTTAGATTGGTTGAAGACATGCGCATCATCGACGTGCAGGACTCCTTAGTACACGGCTTCATCATGCCCCCCCCCCCCTCAAGTGAACAATCGGGGTTAATTGCCTCGCCCAAGGACACAACGCAGGAGAGTTCGAATAGATCGCTCAGGCGGACACCCATCCAACGACTAATCGGGCTTGACGTTGCTTAACTTCGGTGATCTGACGAGAACCGGTTACCGCAACGGCACCGCGCCCCTCGATCGGGTTGGAAACATGGCCGGAATGCTGGCTCGCATTCCGCCTCGCAGTTACCATGGAAACTCTATGGGAAATCACATTTTCATCTTATCTGAAACTACTTGGGCAATATGAACTGAATTTGTCAGGAATGTTATGTTCAAGATTATCCACAAACGATCCTCATTTTGTTTCGGTCGGATGAAAAACTTGGCCGCTAGAGGCATTCTTCGATTCTTATTTGCCAGTCAGAAACTACAAGGCACAGGAATGATGACATGGAATCACTCCACCAATGATCCTAATTTAATGATGGCAAATATGGCGGCAATAGCATCACATTAGTCCCATTGAAACTCCATTTATCTGAAACAACTTGGTCAATGTGAACCAAATATTGCATAAATAATGTATAGAAAGTCCTCTGAAAACAATCCTCAGCATTCTTTGATTCTGGTTAGAAAAAATGAGGGATTTGTAGTTCTAGCAGGTGAGCGATTACAGGCTCTTTAGAGCCTCCAGTTTATCATAACCGCTCGCAAAAATCCTCCTCTCATTTCTCAAAATAATGAACCCTTTTATTAAATTTTAAAATTGTTTTTTTTTAACTCAGATTCCCTAATAAAAAAGTACCATGGTAAATCCCAAAATACCCTGGTAATACCATGGTAAAAAAGTACCATGGTAAATCCCAAAATACCATGGTATTACCAGGGTATTTTGGGATTTACCATGGTTTACCATGGTACTTTTTTATAAGGGTTTATGCGATGTTCAATTTGCTTCTATTTCTTCTATCGTTACTCATTACTGTTCAAACAACTCATATCTTTGATATTTCTGTTGTAATTGTTTCCTATTTATTTTCAATCATTTTACTTCATAACTGTCAACAACTTGTATTATTTTATACCATTTCCTCGCCACGATATAGCCTTAGATAGCTCCCCGTGGAAACCCCGGGAAGGGAGTAGTTAGAGATGGCCACTGGGTGTAAAAATTTAACACTGAAATTCCCGCAGACATTTGTTCGCCAGAGAAAATACAGGCCTGTAAGCCATTGGGCGTAAACAATTAACACTGAACATTCCAATAGACATTTTTACGCCATACGTAAAAATGTCTATGGGAAATTTCAGTGTTATATTTTTAAGCCCAATGGCCCCCCAGCTCTAATTTAAAAAAAAAAAATCAAAACCCTATGGAGTTTCCAGTGTTAAATGTTTACGTCCAGTGGCCTCAAGGTCTCGATTTTCTCCAGCGAACAAATGTCTATGGGAATTTCAATGTTAAATTTGTACGCCCAATGGACTTATCTAACAACTGAAGTGAAACATCCTCTGTTTTACTGGTAAAATAGGACCCATTCAACAGTTCTTGTGGTAGATGACCTCTAAAATGGGCAACATTGGTATAAACGATTGACTAAACGTAGCCTTATCTCCATGTTCTGGTCATGATTAGCCATTGTGCAGAAATATGTGACCTTAAACACCAATAAATAAATAAATTTTATATAGCCTTAGCGGTTAGTGTGGCGTTAAGTAAATAAATAAATCCAAATGCATCACCGTGACTGATCCTTCAAGTATTCTAATTACTTCCTCAAGGCATGCCTTCTGGGAGGGGACTTCTGGGAAGGAACTTTTGAGGCGGGTCTTCTGGGAAGGCATGTCTTGATGATATAATTAGAATATTTTATGAGTCGGGACTAAAGTCATTACACCCCACCCCCACCCCAAACGGTCATCTTAGTGACGCCCCTGATGATAATATGACCGGAGGAACTGGTCGCGAAGATATTTCGTACCGGGGATCTCACTTCACAGACAACTGAGTCTAAAAGTCTTTATACTATGTAACAAATCTATTATCTGGCCTGCAGCTTACATGTAATACAAAGTGTTGACGGGAGCGGCTACCAGACTCTCCGTCCAACGTACTTGCAATCAGTTATCCGAATTACTAATTTACAGAGTTAACATGCATTTATATGTATAATTTCCAAGTTACATTATTAAAATAAAACATTCAACATTGGTAGCTGTGAAAATAACATGTAGACTCTTGTATTAATCAAATGGGCATTGGAATGGATTGTATGAGAGGAAAACATCTTAATGTGTTAATCCATCAATTCATTAATTTATAAATCCGTTATTCCCAAAATATCTGAATTAACCCATTATTTCTAGACTCCACATTTTAGCCTGGTGATATGACCGTGGGAAAGTCGGTCAGGGCGACCGGCAATGACTTCTACCAGGGGTGAAGGCTGAAAATGATGTAAACCTGGGGTGGAAGCGCCAGCTCTCTCCAGCAAATAACGATAACAACTCCCGTGGCGACCGGCAGAGACTTCTAACGGGGGTGAGGGCTCAAACTGATGTAAACCAGGTGTAGAAGCACCAGCTCTCTCCAGCAAATAACGATCACAATTCCCGTCACCTGAAGCTAGTGTCACGAGGGGATTGGATGATTATTGACGGAAGAGCCCTGACTGGGAGATGGTCCTAACAAGATAAACAGAAATAATTGGGGGTGGGGGGGGGGGGGGGGGTTGGGGGGTGGACTGGTTAGCTGAGAACCCTTCATGCGCTCAGGGATTCTATCATTTGATTACATCGACTTGACAACTAATTTACCAACAGCTCTCTCCAGCAGGTTAGGATTAATTATTCGCTAGACTGCACTCGACGTTGTAGTTAAAATTAATGGTCAAAAGCAGAAGAGAACTAATACGTGCTTGGTCACGATAAGGAAAAGCTGGGGACTTACTGGTTTCTGGGTAAGGCGGGGCTTCTTTAATGTGAAATGAAAAGCCAATAAAGATTAACAATTTATCATACACCAACAATTACTATCTACGTATCCATGATCAATTATTTCTATAAATTACCCTTTTAACATTATGCACCTCTAAACATGTGATCGATCACTGTACCCGATAAAAATGCCTAATAATTTAACTATATTTGGATTGCTTCCCAAACTCGAATTCGTAGGGAAATATTGGAACTACATTTAAATTTTTGCCAAATTATTACTTTACTCAGTTACACCTATCCGCGCTTACCAATTAGTTAATAAAATAAAACACAGCATCGAGTTCTTCGTTGACCATAATATGCTCTTCACTCGCTTAACCCTTTACCCAACGAATCGCCCGCATCCGCCCGCGTAATATGCAAATTCAGCAGCTGACAAAATATTATTTATCGAAACATTTCAACAAAACCATATCATGTGACCCCTCTTTGGAACGAGCTCGTCGAGCTCGTTCCAAAGATGGGTCACCTGATATAGTTTTGTTGAAATGTTTTGAACAGAAATTAAAAAATGTAATTTTAAAATAATAAATTTTGAAATCGTCTGCGTTGGGTAAAGGGTTAACAATGCATATGCCGCTATGTAGGGTATTCGACCCTCGGGTTCTGAAAGTGCCCTTAAACCACAATAACGAAAAGCTAACTATCTTTGCTATCTCGCCTAGTTGTTTCAAATATCATTATAATATAGTAATACTACTTCGCGTCAATTGTCCGGCTTCCTCGGAGACCACGTGACTTTGATATCCCTTTATCCAAACGATAGCACTGAAAGCGACCGCTTACCAGACAAAACAAATATTAACACTACTTTAGCTTCATCGTGTATCTCTGGAGCTCCCTGCGATTCCTTCTCAAATGTCGTGATGTTTTGTTGAATGAAAGGTTTTAGCGCGCCGAAGGCGCGCAGGGACGATGTGGGATTTACAAATCCCTTGCGACCCGGTTAACCTTATTTTTTTTCCTTGGATCACACAGGCCTAGCTTTCCTATTGCCCAAAATGGAGTCTGAGGGGGTTATGCACGCGGTTAGAATACCCGGCAGTTTAAGCTGGAGTGTTAGATGGTCAATACTCAATCCCCCAACGCCTTTAAAACTAATGTCTGTGTAGGGCCTTACATGTATATACTAAACCAGATTCATTGTTTCTGTTGGTAATGAAAAGCGACTGGTGGCTTATCTCAAATTTACTGTAATAGGTGCTAATTAAACTATCTTGCCACATTGTTTGACATTGGGTTGTCAACACTTGTTGAGACAAATGCCAAACGACTGGATTTTACACACTTTATTTAGGGGAGCACAATGAACACACAGACTGTTTGAGTTATTGTGTGAACAGAGCCTCCTTAATTATAACATGTAAACTCATTGACTATTCTGTATTTCGAATTATTTTAATGAACACAAAGTAGTTTAAACAATATTTATATTAGAAGCAAATTAATTTAAATTAACCAGTGTTATTGAGATGCATTCAAGAATGATTTCCGCATGGCAAAACATCAAACTCAGATGCTTCTCAATATATCCTCCCGTCACAATATGTTCTCCTCTACGATAAAAAGGTTCCTCTATTTCTACGAGTACCTTGTTTGGGAAAGAATATTATAACAATACCTGATAGAAAGGGAACATTAAATTGTCGAATGAAATGTCTATTTGTTTCGTCTTCTCTGGTCTTTCCTTGAATTTGTTTTTTTGCTTTCAGTCGTCTTCAATTATTATAAATATGTCCGCCGAATATTGTTCCCACACTGTTACTCCATTTTCCTTGACCCTTTACCTAACCTGAAAAGCAGACGACACTTGCAAAAATAATTCTTGAATAACTAATTTTTTTCATTTTTTGTCTCAAAAACATAGGTTATGACCCCTCGTTGGAACGAGCTCGACGAGCTCGTTCCAACGAGGGGTCATAACCTATGTTTTTGAGACAAAAAATGAAAAAAATAATGAAAATTAATTGGCGATTTTTGAGAATAGCGCGGGCCGGTTTTGGCCGTTACGTTGGGTAAAGGGTTAACCGCTTCCTGTTTTGTATTTTTTAAATCACTACGTTTATGTTACTAAATCTTTTGTTAAATATATGTGTCCTCCTTAATGAATTTCACGTCCCTTTTTGTCTTCCCTCCAATGACTTCTGAAATGATCTTGTTCGCGCTGGTCTAATGTATATTTTACGCTGTTCGATTTCTGGGTCCGGTTGCTGTCGAATTGTATTTATTTTTATTCTCTGGTGTTGTGTTGATATCCCTGCAGTCTTGTCTCTCTCTTTTCTGTTTCTTGTTTTCTTCGTTTTCTGGTCTCTACAATTTGACAAATCATCATTAGAATCTGAAAGTATAAACTAGAAAAAAATTGAGATATCTTGGTCCAACAAAATTTTGTCCTGAAAGGGAAAACATTAGGCGCTGCGCTGTAATTATTATATGAAAAACATAAGAATGTCATGATGCTACATGTAGTAAGTAATATTGTCCCTTGTAACAACCAGTAGTGTCATAATCAACCAGTAATGTAATATTAACCTGCAGTGTAATAAAAATTAACCACCAGGAGTGTAGTAATCAACAAGTAGTGTAATACAAATCAACCAGTAGTGTAATAAACTTAACCAGTAGTGTAATAAACTTAACCAGTAGTGTAATAAACATCCATGAAAGCTACTGTAAAAAATAATTATCGTTAAACACGTTTGAATAAAAACACATGCCAGACAAACTGATTCCACGTGTAATATGTTTTTATAAAAACGGACCCGATTTTGGTTAAACGTTCCGAATGTTTAAACGGCAGTGATTATGCGTGAACGTGTAATTCCGTTTTACCATAAACATATCAAGTGTTTATTGGCCAGACACACTTAATAAACCCCATTACGCGTTTAAGGATATCTCATAAAACGTAATAATAATAACACTTTGGCCAGCCGCTGATTTGTTGCGGTTCTCGGACGAGAAGGCCATGGTTACCCCTGAACTCCTAACTGCCTCCCTATTCCCACGCTTCTCCTCTCCTCCCAACACTCGGAGACGAACTGTTTGATGACATCCCTTACCCAATTCTTCCCAATCTCACCGATTAGCATATTAACCCTCTCCTTTGAGTCTCCCCCTAACCACATGTCCTTCATTCTCCCATCCCACTTCCCCAGAATCTATTGACAACAAAAAAGGTGTTGCGTTGGTGCTACTTGACCTTTCAGCCGCATTCGACACGATTGACCATGAAATTCTTTTTGAACGACTTTCGCAGCTAGGAATAGAAGGATCAGCACTAGATTGGTTTCGATCTTATTTGAGTAACCGAACCCAGTGTGTTACCGTTGATGGCAACAAATCTGAAATAGCCTCACTTGAATTTGGGGTACCCCAGGGTTCCGTTCTCGGCCCAATTTTATTCACCCTTTATATGCAGCCTCTGGGCGCCATTATTCGCTCACACGGTATTGAGTGCATCTTTTACGCTGACGACTCCCAGTTATATGTAGAATTTAACCCCATTGATTATGAAGATACAGCCACACAGTTTATGCGTCTCGAAAACTGTATTAAGGAAGTGACAGGATTTATGCTACAAAACAAACTTAAATTAAATGACGAAAAAACTGAGCTGATAGTATTTTCCTCAAGATTCAGACCCGCACCAGACACTCTGCCACGGCTCATGGTTGGTGATGTAGTGATTAATCCGTCAACTAAGGTTCGGAATTTAGGTGTCTATTTCGACAGACACCTAACTATGGCTGATCATATTACCAAAATATGTCAGTCTGCCAACTGGTACCTCCGTAAACTGGGTCGCTCTCGAAAAATTTTGACGAAGAAGGCTGCAGTGTGCCTAGTGCATGCATTTATCACATCACGCTTAGATTATTGCAACTCATTGTTGTATGGGCTTCCAGGCAAGCAGATACAAAGGTTGCAACAAATACAGAACACAGCTGCCCGTATTGTCTCACTGACGAAGCGGCGCCAACACATAACTCCAGTCCTGAAAGATCTTCATTGGCTTCCTATTTCATCACGGATTCAGTTCAAGGTCTTACTTTTTGCACACAGGGCTCGCTGCTGTGATCTGACCCCGGCTTATATAAGCGACCTAGTGGTTCCGTATGAGCCTAAACGCACGTTAAGGTCTTCTATGCATGACTTGCTTGAAGAGACTACCTGCAACTTGGTATCATATGGTGGCCGCTCCTTCTCTCATAGTGCACCTAGGCTTTTCAATGAGCTACCCATTTCAGTGCGACAGACTGCGCCAAGTGCTTTCAAATCGGTACTGAAAACCTATCTTTTTGGTAAACCATACTCGGAGTGATTTCCGCGTAGCACTATGCAAATCTACAGTACAGAAGTACTGTCACATGTAACCATGATTTTTCTTGTAAAGCGCCATGGAACTTTTTATTATTGTGAAATGAGCGCTATATAAATAAATATCTATTATTATTATTATTATACTCCCAGTGAATCTCATTCTTTTAGACTGATACTTAGGGCATTCTAGAAGAAAGTGTTCCAGGGTCTCCACCACGCCCAAGTTACACACCTGGCACTCCTTTTCACTGTTTTTCCCAATTTTTCCCCTCAGCTGCAGGGACCGCGACCTCAGCTTGAACAACAGTGACCCACCAAAGGTGCCATCAAGGTACTCTTCAAAACCAGGCTTCTCTTTATCACGCAGACCACCCAAAGATCTCTTTGATTTGACCCCCTCTCGCCAATTACGGTTACAATCCTCCATGACCCATTCTCTGACGATCTTTTTGCCCTGGATTGCCCCAACATCAAGGTCCGAGATCTCCAATGAGTAGTTTTCTACTAGCTCCCTCACTTGGATCATCCACCCCGTCTTGATATTTGAGTTGAAAGTTCTCAGGAACACTAAACATGTTTAAAATTTATAAATATAAATATTTTTATTTTTTCAAATGTCTTCAAAATAGATCAGTGTTTGATAATACAAGCATTTTTAAAAAGGAAAATAACAAAGTTAGTTGACCAGATAAACAATATACAGTAAAACAGTCCACAATAAGAAAACTGCACGTTGTACGATGAAGAAAATAATAATTCAAAATTAAATTGTTCTATGAATATCTCATTGGCATTTTGCAGCATTATAGTTTATTTATTGGTGTTTAAGGTCGCATACGTCTGCAAAATGGCTAATTGTGAGCGCAACATGGAGATAAAGTCAAATCCAGCCAATCGTTTATACCCATGTTGCCCATTTTATAGAGAAATTTCACCCCAAGCATTGGTCACTGGGTCTTATCTTGCCATCAAAACAGAGCTTGTTTACCACAGTAAACAAGCACTGCTTCACTTCTCGAGGTTCCAACAGGAACGAAACATATAGTATATATTTTTTCTGGGTGTAACGCATTGTATATATACAGGATATATATTTTTGCTGGGTGTAGAGTAGGGGTTGGGGGGGGGGGGGGGGGCGGTATATATCTGTCTTCATCTTTCCTTGCTTCAAAACTATTATATAGTATATTGACTGTATTCATTATTTCACGTCGCTGTTTATTAGGATTTTTTACACAACATAATCTGCTGCCCCCCCCCCCCCCCCCCAAGTAACCCCCTTAATATGACGACGAATGTACACTATGGTTTAAAAGGTAGTTTTGTTAGGGATAGGTATGGGTGGGGGGGGGGGGGGCGCAAGAAGATAATACAGTTTTTATAAAGAAACAGATGGATAGACAAGAGTTTGTCCTTGATTTTGAACTTTTAACCTTTACGCAACATCATGGCCAAAACCGGCCAGCTTTATTCACAAAAATCACCGTTCAGTTTTCATATATTTTTTGGTCTCAAAAACATAGCTTATGATCCCTTATTGGAACAAGCTCGTTCCAATGAGGGGTCATAAGCTATGTTTTTGACGCAAAAAAATGAAACAAATTAGTTATACAAAAATTTTGTTTGCAAGTGTCGTCTGCCTTTCGTGTTAGGTAAAGGGTTATCACTGCAGCTCTAGCATATAATTAAGGATATCTGCTACGACATATCCTGCAAGTTGTTGATATATAGACCAACATTAATTATGGTGATCAATGACAACAACGCTAGTAGTAGTGTATATACCCGGATACCTCGAGGTTGTATAAAATACCATGCAATCGAACACACCATCTAAACACCTTCCCTCTACTGCCAGATGTCTCACACGCCAATAACAACAACGTGCCATCATAGCTTAGAATCCCAAGATCACGACCCGAAGTATACAAAGTGGACGATGGAAACGCGTATCGTCCTAACACGCGTTGTGTAGCGTATCACCCTGACAAAGACGTCACATCCTGACCGCTTACGTGGGGTACCATGACAACTAAACATGACGTAACTACGTGACGTGATTGTGACGTCACATGAGATACTCCTATAAGATCCCACAAACTTAGAGGTGTCCTGTTACATACGTTACGACTAACGCTATACATTCGACTCCCTTGACGTTTGGACCATCGACCTGTCTCCTCTCGGGCAAACAAGGTAACACTTACAAGACAGGAATCGGGACTGGGCTGTGAGAAAGAGTTTGCTTCGTAGACATGTTCATGTCCTCCAGTTTGATTGGTTATTCCACTACATGACGTATAAATGGGAGTCTGGACCCGAGTTAGAGGTAGTCAGAATAAGCTGTAAAGTGAATAGAGCCAACTGACGATTAAACTTGAAATGGTTAGCAATAGGCGCAAGGTGACTCGGGATAGGTACGAACAACCATTTTGACCCAGACCGACATAAACTAAAACGAAAAACAGACGGAATAGACCAGAATGTCAAACACAAGTAGTATAGCATGCACCCGATCGTCCCTGATTACCAGGAGCTTTGCCGGTGCAGCTAGTGCTAAATTCCCATAGGAACCGGGGCCATTGCCGGTGCAACTGTTGCCGGTGCAAAAGTTCGGCTCCTTGAAGCTAGATCCGGCAAATGATGGACGCACTGCATATATAGTATGTTATGGTAGGTATAGTGATATATGTATGCATGGGGCTATAGGTATATATTATGGGTATGTGATGGAAAATGGAAGAGGAAGGTGAGTTTTCTTGAAAGTTTGTTTGTTTGTTTGTTTGTTTCGCAGTGGAGTTAATAGAAAGTGTCATTACCTGTATGTTATCTTTCACATGGCCAAAAGTGATTGTTTGCGGAAAGACTGATCTATTGACAAATGAAAGACAACACAATGATGAAAATATGCAGTATTTTAATAGCGCTAATTACACATGTTTGCCTTAAATGTTTTTGATGGAAAAATGTTCCCTCGACAAGTATGATGCCGGAACGGTCCATGATGAAATGATGCCGGTGATTGCTGACAAAAATGTAACTTGTGATCTCCTGAACACAATAGCAGTGTCTGACGTCAGTAGCGAGTGCATCCACTACTTGCCCGAGTGACAGTCAGAACCCTTCTCCTAATGCTACCAGTGAGCCTTCTGATACAGTCCAGATGCAGTTGCTGCCACTCCTCGTGCAATGCAGCTGCCCAATCGGCCAAATTCTGCTCAGGCGGATCCCTTGTTTGCACACGACGTCCAAGAAAGTCCCAGATCTGTTATAAGGAATTCAAATCGGGACTCATTGCAGGCCAAGGTAGTGTTGTAATAGTGTTGTTCCGAAGAAATGATCTCACAGCATGGAAACGATGTGACCTTGCATTGCCATTCATGAATACAGGGCGAGTAGCCAACGGGTGGTTGTCAAAATGGGACACGACAACCGGATTGCGAATGTCCTGATGACCATTGAGATTCCCACGTACAGTCACCATATCAAATTTTCAATCATGAGTGAGGCACCCTCAGATCATTACTGATCCTCCGCCATAAGGAACAGTAGGTCTGATATTTCTGGGCACGTAAGCAGCGTTTCTATGCCTCCAAACTCCCAGACGACCATCTGTGGGGTGAAGGAGGAACCTACTCTCGTCTGACCAATAGACCCTCCTCCATGTCCTGAGATTTCAATGTTGTGGCGCCATACACCACACCAAACGTCGTCTTTGATGCTGATCGGACAGAGCTGGACGCTTGATGACCATCCTGGAGCTCATACCAGTGCTTTGAGACGGTTTTGGACAGTTCTGTTACACAAACTCATGTTGGGGGTCAAAGGCATTTCCAAACCCCACTTAAAGCCAAGGGTTCACGCCTAACGAGGCGTGCCAGACTCCAATCTTCCCGAGGGGAGGTCTTTTGGGGTTGTCCAGGACTTGGACGGTCCTTAACATCGTTGGTTTGTTGATGATTTCGGACAAGTGTGCTGATTGCAGAATGACTATAGCCAAGTTGCCTTCCAATAGCGTTGAATGAGATGCCTGTTGCATGCATGCTAGCGATTTTGCATCTTAGTGCCTCTGACAGTCAACACTTATTGATAAAAGAAGTGACAAATTTTCTTGTTTTATCCCCAGATATTGCATGTGGGTGACAGCGTTTTTTGTGACATTAGTGGGAAGCATGCTTCACGTGGACGAGGGGATGCGTTTGGGGTACGCTATCAACCAGAAACATCATGTTTCACTAGAAAAATGTACTGTACGACATAGCAATGATTAAAACATAATAAGCAGTAGCAGCAATTTCGCTGTAATGAAACATTTTTGTGGGTGACAAATTCCAGGTGTATACATTGGATACAAAGAAAAGAACAAAATGAACGACGAGTGGACAATAATTGAAACTAGTAGAAAATGAGAGGATGTTGTTTTGTATAGATCCCCAGAAGCATCCATGGAGTGGTGAGGATGAGTGCGAAATCGAAGGGCGAAATGGACTGCTGTCATATTAATTCTCCTTTGTTTGGTAAATTTTGAACGGAAGATGCATTGAAGAATGGGGTCCAAACGGAAAAACTGAAGTTACCAATATTAATCCATTAATAATCGAGGGGAATGCACCTCGTAGACAAGACTCGATAGACAGCGACGGCTCTGGTCCCGACTGAACAAATGCTCCAACCACACAATCAAGACAGTCCTTCTGTAAAGGAATGTTTTGATGCTATTGTTGGGTATATTCGTCAGTCGACATTTTAGTTAAAAACTCAAGAAATTCATTTGTGGATAATTAGAGCAAATTCGTTGAATAAAAATATTGTTTAAACCATTACCTAACATGAAAAGAAGACGACACTTGCAAATTAAATTCTTGAATAACTAATTATTTTCATTTTCTGTCTCAAAAACAAAGGTTGTGACCCCTCATTGGAACGAGCTCGACGAGCTCGTTCCAAAGAGGGGTCATAACCTATGTTTTTGAGACACAAAATGAAAAAAATAATAAAAATGGATTGGCGATTTTTTTTCTGAATAGCGCTGCCCGGTTTTGGTCGTTACGTTGGGTAAAGGGTTAAACTAAGTCGCTCTGATCAGCTGCTTACCCTCCTCCTAAATCACTTGCCTTTTGCCCCCTGTAACAACCAGTAGTGTTTTAATCAACCAGTAGTGTAATATTAACCAGCAGTGTAATACAAATTAACCAGTAGTGTAATAATCAACCAGTACTGTAATAAATATCAACCAGTAGTGTAATAACCAGTAGTGTAATAAACTTAACCAGTAGTGTAATAAACATCCATGAAAACCAACAATTTTTCAACAGAATGTGAAAAATTTTGCGGTGGCTCAAATCATAGTTTGTGTACATCTTATCGATTTTTAATAATTTTATTGTGCACTTAAAGGCGTTTTGCAGGTCAAACATCATTTCCTGGGTTCAATACGGCGAGGAAAGGTATTTTTATGTGATGTGCGCATTTTCTGGTGTTTAATGTCACGTTCTGCATTTGTGGCTTTATGTAAATTCAAAGTTGGCCAATTATTTATAGTAATGCTGTGCTTTTGAGAGACTGCTTACCCCGGGCATAAGTTGTCAGGTTCTATCATACCAGAAAACTTATGGGTGATAAAGTGTGGTATTCAAGGGCTAGAATTGTGTGAGCACCTGCGTTGTCTACAATTATAATATTTAATACGGCCCCGGCGAATCTCTGAAGGTCTCTCTCACATCCACCCATTGCAGTCGCTGTATCATTATGCGTGGCTTTTTCAGTCTAGTTGACCGTTTTGAATTCTAAAATTCTTTTCTCTTCTGGGTGTGGTGCTCATCATACTTCTTGGGCTTAGACACTCTACCATATTTTACGAAGGTGCGGTCGGGGTGGGGGTTGGTTTACGTAAAATCTGCGGTCAGTTATTTTTTTTCTTCTTGAAGGAGGAGGTCTGTAAGAGGTTAGAGGGTATCTAAGGCAAGGTCAATAGGGTGGGTGCTTTGGAGGTCCACTGCCATTTCCGTCTGCCATGTCAAGTGATTGTTCTCGATTTACCAATGGTAGACTGCTATTTAGATCCCGTGATGATTTACATTCAATGTAAAAAAGCTTGAACTCATTCAACATGTAGAAAATATTGTTTCAGCAGAATTCCTTGATGGATTAAACACTACTCTTATACTACTTTAGAAGTGTGCCGTGGATAAATGACCCTCATTTGGGGAGAGAATGGGGGAGGCGCAAGGGACGTCATAGTCACAAGATCCAGGGCGTCATGTTGTGTAGCTATGGTAGCCCGCGTGAGCGGCCATGTTGTGACGTATTATTCGGTACGGATTCTTCAAGAATCCTCGTCTTTGTGTGGCTTGAATTCTGTATAGAAACCCCCCTTTTTGACTGCTTAGACCATCTACTGTCCCTTCTGAATCTATTTAGGTACCTGGCTATGTCCTTATCATTAGCTCTAGTCCTAGCTTGGTATGATACTCTCCCGACTGACATTTGGCATCCTTTTTCATCGCACTAGGCCATGAGGACCATGCGGAAATTCCTTATTTAGGCACAATCTGCCATTCATCATAAGCTCAATCTGCCATTCATCATATCCTCATCTGGGTATTTGGGGATCACCAGAGCCAGTCTATGGGGATTGGTAAGGACCACTGGAGACAAGTCTTTGGGAACTAGTGGAAGCCAGTCTTCGGGGACTACTACCTACTACTAATATGTACTACTAACTACTACCACTATTACTACCACTACTACTACCTACTACCACTACTACTACTACTACTACTACTACTACTACTAACTACTACTACTACTACTACTACTACTACTACTACTACTACTACTACTACTACTACTACTACTACTACTAACTACCACTACTACCACCACTACTACTACTACTACTATTACTACTACTACTACTACTACTACTACTACTACTACTACTACTACTACTACTATTACTAACCACTGCTTCTACACCTCTTGCTACTACTATGACTATGACTGCTACTCACTATCTACTGTCTATTATCTAGTATCTACTACTACCTACTACTATCTACTAAAATATACTACTGCTACTACTACTACAATCTACTACTATCCACCAGTACTATCCACTATTACTATCCTCTAGTACTATCTACAAGTACTGTTCACTAATATTATACATTAGTACTATTCACGAGTACTATCCTCCCAGTACCTATCCCCTAGTACTATCCTCTAGTACTATCTACTAGTACTATGTTTAACTACCACTTTTAGTGTTACTACTACGTACAACTACTACTACTATTGGAACTAGTACTAGTACAACTACCACTACTAGTAGCAGTTCTATTGCAACTACTACTAATAACAGTAGTACTAGTTGCACTGCCAGTGCTAGTAGTACCACTAGTACCACTACCAATACCAGTACTAGTACCACTAACAGTAGTACTAGTACACCTATCACTATAGTACTAGTACCACTAACAGCACAAGTACTTGTGCCACTAACAGTAGTACCAGTACTAGTACACCTATCACTACTAGTACCACTACAACTACCAGTGCTAGCACTAGTACCACTGTCGGTACTAGTACAAGTACAACTACCAGTACTGGTACACTTGCACTACTCATACAAGTATCATTAACAGTACTAGTACAACTACTACCAGTAGTTGTAGTACTACTACTGCTACAACTACCACTACTACTACTACTACTAGTCTTAGTACACCTACCACTACTTGTACTAGTCCAACTACCACTATCAGTACTAGTGAGATTTGCCACATAGAAAGTTAAAAACAATGTCTCACCCAGAACTAATAGAATTAACACTCTTTAGCAGCCAATGAGATCGATGTTCCTTTACACTGGGTAAAAATTATCTAAAAATCGTATAATGTCAACAATAAGATAACCCCCCCCCCCCCCCCCCCCCCCCCCCCGTAAAGGTAGACGCATAAAGCGGAGATGGGGGTGTGGGAGACCTTTAGTGATCCGTCAGGGCCGTATTAAATATAATTTAAGACATCACGCAGGAGACACGTCCTTAAATATCATACTTCAGCAACAGTACGTTACCTTGACAATTTATTCTGTCATCATGGAACCGGACAACTCAAAAGCACAACATTATCATAAATAATTGGCCAACTTTGAATTTACATAAAGTCACAAACGCAGAAAGTGAAATTAAACACCAGAAAATACGCACATCACATAAAAAATCATAATCCTCGCCGTATTGGACCCACGAAATGATGTTTGACCTGCAAACCGTCTTTAAACGTACGATAAAATTATTAAAAATCGATAAGATGTACCCAAACTATGATTTGAGCCACCCAAAAACATTTTCAAATTTGGTTGAAAAATTGTTGTTTTTCATGGATGTTTATTACACTACTGGTTAAGTTTATTACACTACTGGTTATTACACTACTGGTTGATTTGTATTACACTACTGGTTGATTATTACACTACTGGTTAATTTTTTATTACACTACTGGTTAATATTACACTACTGGTTGATTATTACAGTACTGGTTATTACACCCCCACCCCCCCACGACTATATCTCTGCATTCACTGATATGTCATGGTTCCTAAAAGACTAAAAGACCGTTAATTCCCAACCATTAACTCTCAACTGCTACGAACCATTTCCTCTCGCATCTTCCTCCTCAACACCTACCACTCCAAAACCCCATTATTCTTTATTTTTCCAGTTTGTCGCTTTCGATAAATTCACTGTTTGAGGGTTAGGCGAGATAGAATTGACGCCTGTCTAGTAACCTATACGTAACATATAGCTATAATCATTGTTCTTTGTTTAATACCAATTTGCACATTCAATCTGTTTCGTATTAAAATATTTATTTGTTATTTAATACTGTTTTTTATTACACATCCATTAAACTTTAAACCCTTGTATTCAACGGATTCGCGGCTATGATATAAATGATTCTGTATTCAACGGGTGATGTACAAGCCGGAACTTTTTTACCGCACCTTTTATTTACGTTTCGAAAAGTTTCCAAATTTCGTTATACAATCATCGACCGTCTGTCGCATAGTGTGAAAATAAAAACGTCCAAAGCAAAATAAAGTCGGTTCACCAAAAATTAGCCAAAAATGAGATAGTCTTGTTAAAAAACCCAATCATTTCCAACCGGAACAATAACCCCGTCCCGTGGCCGTCTCGTTTTGTGGATCCCATTATATCTAAATTGGTCAACTTTATTTCGGTAAATCTTCGTACATCTTGACATGCTTCGAACTTCTATTAAAAACGTTTCTCTCAGCTGTTTTGCAAATCTACACATATCATATTTGTACTTATATTTTTACAAACAGTAATAGCCACCAAATGGTTAGGCGTGAATGGGCTATTCCTGTTAGTAAACAGCGATACGAATTTCAACAAACACTGGTTCCAAAAATGACCATTCCAACTCGTTATGTAAAACACCCACCGATTCAAACACACATCGCGTTCTGTATACATCTTACTTTTTTATAATGCTTCTGAACGATAATACAATACTTCCTACCAGTTTATTTGGAGTGAATAAACAGTGAGTAAATATTAATCATGAAATTATTCCTTAAACTTAATGACAGCCTTTATCATTTTTATTATCTATATTTTTATCATTTGTGGTTTTTGCAGCTAAAATACTTAGCAAGGTCAGGTAAAACTAAACACAAGTTTCGTACTTTGAGCAAAACAAGACGATATCTGCAATGCTTGTTGCGCTCAATGGACGATGCATGGTTAGTTTGTTCTCGTTTACGATCAAATTCAAATGGGCATAAAAGTCTTTCCTTTGCCACCCAAAAAAATTCATTTTGCATCGAGCAACGATTCCACTTGGCACGAAAAAGTGGGGCCAGTGTGAACACTTGGCCTATTTATAAAAAAATATAAGAACAAGTTACTTACCTGCCTGCTTTGAGCTTCTGAGATTAGGCTTTCCATGGTCTTTCTTGTACTCGCAGTGAGATCACAAAAATATCGATCTGTGCTATAGAAATGGTGCAATGACTCTCCGTTTTTAATAATGAAACGAATACTCGCGAATTGTTGTTTTACAAACCAGTTGAGATCTAATGATTAAATAAATGACATAAGGACATGACAGAAATTAGATAATGTTGACAATACATCGTTGTCTTTTAACATTTAAATTTTAACTTGACATCGTCGTATCATTATTTATCATATGACTCGTCCGTTTTGTTCACTTTAAAACATTTGATATTTTGCTTTCATATTAATCAGTGATAAATAAAGCCGTCAATTTCATTGGTCAATTTCAAAACTAGTCAATTTGATTGGCTGAACAAAATAAAACTGGGCCACATTTTCATAATTTGCATAATTAGAGTTGGGAGCTTTCATTGGTCAATTTCAAAACTGGGCAATTTGATTGGCTAAACAAAATACAACAGGGTGACATTTGCATAATATCAGTAGGGAGAATTTACGTTATAGGTCCTATTTAGGGTGTGTTATATTGTATTAATCTTTTACCTACAAGAGAAACGCCATTCATTTTTTTTATATTTTCACTTTTTGCTTCCAAAACATAGGTTATGACCCCTCATTGGAACGAGCTCGACGAGCAAAAAGTGAAAATTTTTAGTTTTTCGAGGATGTTTTTTCCAAATGCCGTCTGTAACTCAAGTTAGGTGATGGGTTAAAAAGTCATACTAAGTGGCTAATTTGTGCGTGTGTGCGTCATATGATAAATAGAATATGAAATAAGTGTTTTTCTCATATAATATTTATGAAACTCGTCCGAATTTTCCGTTTGGGCTCGCCAAAACGGAAAATTCTTAGACTCGTTTCATAAATATTATATGAGATAAACACTTATTCCATATCCTCTATATCTTAATACTTACAGTTAACCCTATAAATGATGATATATGATATAAGCCAACATTCTGCGGCTATTTTGGGGATTTTTTTTCTTATTTTTTAATTTTTTCACAATTTTTTATTATACGTCTCAGTTTCATCTTGTGATTCCTATATATTTGACAGATCGGTGATATCTTATTCTTCAAACAGTGTTTATCAGATTGATAGTTGACTTTCATTATGTCTTTGGAAAGTTAGAAATGAACAGGTTGGTGTGGGACTTGGGGTCTGTTGGTATTGGGAATAGATCCGGGGGATAAAATGGTGATCAATTGAAAGTGTTTCTTGAGGGAATTTTATATTGACGTTGGGCGGACAATTTAACGAGGATTGATGATGATGGCACCTGGATGTTTTCCTATAAGAGCGTTTGTGAGTATGTAAGGGATAGGGGTGGCGGCGGTGGCATGTTAGGGTGAATTTTAATGGAACGTGTATGTTGTATTTATATTATCATATATATATATCGCCTATGTCAAGCAGAAATTCCACCAGGTATCGTCCTAACACCGCGCCACTGGATTGAAAACTGTGAAATTTTTGGAAGGTGGCCTCGGCGGGAGTCTATACCGGGTCTACGACATCCAATCGCCTGGACATAAATGCTCTGCCACCATACCCACTGAACCAACGACAACCCCAATACGGTTGCAATTGACTTGTATTTATATTATCTGTACAAATCTGTGATACTAACATTTTTTTATATTTTCTCATAACTAGTTAAATGAAACA
This sequence comes from Pictodentalium vernedei, assembly GCA_031216915.1. NCBI lineage: Eukaryota > Metazoa > Mollusca > Scaphopoda > Dentaliida > Dentaliidae > Pictodentalium > Pictodentalium vernedei. The sequence goes on along the minus strand of CM062295.1, from coordinate 68,217,543 downwards.
TTTCAATGCTCAGTCTAATTATTTTAATTCTATAAAGTTATTGGATGGGGCGGGCGTTAGCCGTCAGGAGGGAGTTGGTTGGAGTGAATATTTTTATTGGGGGTGTTTGGTGGAGGTGAGGAGTGGGGATGGAGGTGGGTATAGAATAGCGATAAACAAGACAGACAGTTTGAGGAAGGATTTTTTGTTGTGGGCTGAGAAAGGTCGTTGAGAATGTGGAGTTAGTATATATATCTGAGTATCAATTATACACAGTTACAAATACCTCTGGTTTTAACATTTTTATTATTTCACATAAGTAGTAAAATGAAGCGTTTCTACCTCGATTTAATTATTGTAACTTCCATGGTATACCTTTGTTTTCAGTTAAATACATTTATTATTTCAACTGTAAATATTTCTCTTTATAGAGATGTTTTGAACTCAAAAGAAATTGCTAGTTTACTCTTGACATATTGTGCCATTACCTCTTGAGATACGACTCTGCTTTGAAAATATGACATAGATATATGTCCCGATACCAACCGCAATACCTTGCAGTGATTGGTCAATGCCTCGTTGATTTTATTTTATGTCGCCGGGCAAGCGCATATGTCTACTGTCAGCGATCCTTATGTCCACTGTCAAGGAAAGCGTCTCGTTTGCACTTGAAATCAACTGAGACAAATACATTTAACTGAAGTAAAATACACACAAAAGTACCGTTACTACGTACAAAAAGATTTGTTATGTAAACATGGGTAATTATTTATGAAACCGATTAGATTATAAGGTCTCTTTTCATTAATTTACTGTAACATAAACTGGAACGAATCGAGAGCATCTCGCCCCGTCGATTGCGGACGTAAACATTGAATAAAGGGAAATCACTCCAGTCTGTTATGATAAAAGTTAACACCTTACCGAAACAACGTCTGCTTTCGAATGTTCGCTGTACAACAACAAATTTTAAAATGATTCGAATGAAGCGAAGAACGGGACATATACGTTGTTCTGTTTGTTGACATGGGGCATGGTCTCACGTTCCATGCATGAAATTTATATTCAACAGAGGCGTTAGCCGAGGTGAATATATGTTTCATGCAGGGAACGTGAGATCATGTCCCATGTCAACAAATAGAATAACTTATAGTGTCTTTGTGATATGGCTCAACCGCTATTTTGAATACAGTACAACCGCCACAGACTAGTCGTTATCCATGTTGTGTTGGCAGTTATGTTTCCGCGAGCATTTATCAGGTAATAGATATCATCATCGGAAAAAATTTAATTTATGAAGCACCGGGTTTTAGATTCCAAACACTAATTATAGGAATAATCATCAAAGCGTTAATTAATGAAGCACCGGGCGTACCCGGTGCTTCATTAATTAACGCTTTGATGATTATTCCTATAATTAGTGTTTGGAATCAAATATTATTGTGTTCGTGTAAATATTTCACACCCGTGGAATGTAACCAGTCTACTGCGGTCGTAGTGTAAACCTCATTTTTGGTTCTTTGGTATACAGTCAGTGGCATTTTATGACACTATTCACCCATTTTACAAAAGTTAAGTTGAGCCTCTTTGATTGGATAAACACTGGTAAACAGTGTGGCAATAGTTCCTCAACATGAAGCTCTATCTTTCCTTTCACAAAGGATTCACACATAGAGAACAACCATCAGTTTATGTAAATAACAACTGAGACAAGTAATTTAATAGATTATTTATGGAAATATATCACCCTTGGACAAAAGACAAAATTGATTTTAAAAAAAGTTTAAAAGACATTTCTAAATAATGGAACGTCTCTTTATTGGATTAATGAATCGGTGGACAATAGTTGTTAGAGTGGGCCTATTGTTTGATAACAAAAAGTGAACAATAGAAGGAATGCGTATTAACCCTTTACCCAACGAATCGCCCGCATCCGTCCGCCCGCGTAATATACAAATTCAGCAGTTGAAAAAATATTATTTTTCAAACAATTTCAACAAAACCATATCATGTGACCCCTCGTTGGAACGAGCTCGATGAGCTCGTTCCAACGAGGGGTCACATGATATGGTTTTGTTGATTTTTTTTTAAAAATTTAAAAAATGATATTTAAAATAATGAATTTTGATATCGTCTACGTTGGGTAAAGGGTTAATTGGTCCAACGTTAGAAAAGCCACTACTGCTTCTTCCTGATCGTCCAGTATAATTTTGCTGGCACAATCGCATTTGGCGTCTGGTTCCAATGTAGCGTAGCAGCGGAAGGTTCAGATCCAGGTATTTAAAAATGCAACAGATCGATATTGTGCAAGCAATCCACGACAAAGCGCTACTGATTCCGGGAGACTTATATTCTATCTTGTAATAGAATTGTCTGCAGTGTATACACAGTCTGATTTCTTTTAACTTTAGACGTTTCGACTCATCTGTTTGAAACCGTATTACCTGTCAAAAAACAAAAACAGTTCAATTGAGGAATGTTTTCGAAATGAAAACGAAAGCTGTCATTTGGCTAGTTACAATCGTCTTGTCGCTGAATAATTTCTTATCTTTGAAAACAGGTAGATTCCTTGAAGATGAAAACGCAAGAGGGAAAACATTCACCATAAATGTGATCAGAGAACTGGCATCGACCACTTTAGAAGATTGTGCCATACTTTGCGGATTGGCGTGTGCCTGTTTCTCGTTTTTTCACGACGAAAACAATGGACTTTGCCGACTGATAACCGGACACCTGGCAGAGAACCAGATGCTTGTGTCTGGAGGGACATCCATATCTTACTACAAGAATGGTAAGTACACTGACGGTAACAATCTTACAAAATGCTAGTTGTCGTTCAGAAGGCTACGGAAAAAACACCTCTAAAGGATGAAATCGCCCCTTTTTTAATACCCCGGACGTGATGCCATATCAACGTGACCGATGACATCATCTTGGTTGTTATGATGGTTCGCGCTCTCTAAAATCTGTTGTGTTGAAAATTAACCCATACCAACTGCAATGAGTGAATAAGAATTCGGGTTAATATTTCATTCACCTGATTTTAAAATGTGTGATTGATTGACAATGTTTTATTTCTAAACAAACGTACAGAAAAAAATCACAAAGATTACTCAATATTAACAAAGGTTGCGAATTGGAAAATTAATCCAGCAGTGAGCTAATGCTTATGTAAGCTGTCTCCACCTTTAGAATTAAGCGTTGGAGCACGTACGGCCGAAGAGCACTTTTTGTCGTAATTATAAAATGGTAATTTTAGAAGTGAGGTTGCATTTTGTGATAACAGAGTTTTTTTTTTTTGGGGGGGGGGGGGTGGTGAATGTACAGTACGTGGAGAGTGTATTATCACTAAATCACCCGCAGAGTGGAGATTCCACCCAAGCAATAATTGCAAATTTGTTGCAGAGCCTAATCAGCACAAGCAAAGTTTCAGCCAAAGGACCTCCGGGTTAAACCCGGAGGTCCATTGGCTGAAACATTGCTTGTGTTTTTTATCGATATGTACAAAATTTGAAAGTTATAGCTTGGGTGATAACTCCACTTCGCGGGTGATTTAGTTACAATCCACTCTCCACGTACTGTAGTAATAGGAGGTAGAGGTTGGAATAATTGAACTGTGGAGTGCATGCAACAGCTATTGGGGCCCAATGGAATGGACTGGATGGAATCATTTGTAATGGATACACTAAGTTGGAATCAGATTTAACTTGCCTCGTATTCTCAGGTAAAATGTATATGCATTGGCCCGTCACGATCCAACGGGGATTGCCATAGGGCAATCCCTGATGAGTCCCATCAGGATAGTTATTTCCAAGCAGTTACAATCGTCTTGTCGCTGAATAATTTCTTATCTTTGAAAACAGGTAGATTTCTTGAAGATAAAAACGCAAGAGGGAAAACACTCACCATAAATGTGATCAGAGAACTGGCATCGACCACTTTAGAAGTACCGTAAAGGCGCTGGCATATTAGGCGTATTGGGTGTCGGATTTCATTATGCATCCACTTTGGTTAATTGGGTCTTAATGTGATTAATTTGCTCGAAATATGTTTAGTGGTTAGCTTGACAAGGTAAGCTCTGGTTGGGCTGGTTCGAATATAAAATTATATTCCAGTTAACGTCCCCGAAAGATGTGTTGCGATTGACACATTCGTCGCCTGAGACTTAAGGTCTATAGGAACAGGCGAATTTTCCCAAAATAGACGAAAACAAATGGTTCCAAAACAAGATAATTCAACAATTTTCATACAAGCTATGACAGGCAATGGTACTGTTATAGTCTAAAGAATATTTGGAGTGCTGAAGTTTCAAACTAAAAAGGAGTGATTTTATTGTTGAAAATCAACTTTTAAATTGCAAATTGCACTAACAACAGAACTAAAAATTCACATTTGGAACACTTAAATTGCTGAAACCAAAATTAACCTGAACCATGTATCTACAGCACTTTACCGACAAATGAACTTTGAGGTGCTTTTTGAATTATTTAAAACACATTTTTAATCTCCACTCTGAAAGATATTTTGAGTAACAATATTAAGATGTGTAATCTTAAGAATGCATGCTAAGGATTCACTGGAGCTTTACACTTTCCATTAGTTCTGTTTACCATCAACTGAACAATGATTGTCCATCAAGTGTTAGAGACAAAATAATTAGGGTATTTATCCTTGACCAGTCAGCTGTATCACGTATTGCCATTTCATAAGAAGGTTCAACATTGTACAACTCTGTCAGCGTTAGATGTTTGAATTTAGCAATCAGTTTCAACAGGCATTCATGCATATCTGTACCAAATACATCAGCCAAAGTGTCATGTGCATCTTGCATGTGCCATTTGTCTCTTGAGGTGTCACGTCTTGGTGTCATTACTTGAAAACTATTTTGGAATGGACATTTAAAACATGTTTTAATTAATTTTAAAATCACCTCAGAGTTCATTTCTCGGTAAAGTGCTATAGATATATGTTTTGGATTAATTTTGGTTTCATTAATTTAAGAGTGCCGTGTGTGAATTTTCCGTTCTGTTGTTAGTGCGATCTATATATTAAAAGTTGATTTTCAACAATAAAATTACTTTTTAGTTCAAAACTTCAGCAAACAAATTATTCTTTAGAACAAAGCAGTATCATTGCTTGTCGCCGTTTGTACGAAAATCGTTTAATTTACTTGTTTTAGAACTTTTTTGTTTTTGACCATTTGGGGAAATTCACCGGTTCCTATAGATCTTAAGGAACACACCTTCTTGAACTTAATTTGGGCCATTATAGGAGAGTGATAATGCATGAACTTACCAAGAAATGAGTCTCCGACATCATGCGATTCGATCAAATGGGGACAGTTAGCTATAATTAAGTCGTGTAATGAGGCTAATTTTTCCGCAAAGAATGTGGGCTGCTGGACGAGTTTAGAGAAGTTATAAAGGTTCAAAAGGTTCTGGACTGGGCCGGTAATAGAGTTGATCGCTGTTAAACTCGCGGGGTATTATCACGGGGAGCGTTCGTACATCTAATGCTCTTTCAATAGAAGTCGAACTAAAATTCCAGGTCTCGGTTCCTGAATTGGGCGGTCGGTAAAAGGTCCTAATGAGGACGTCTTTTAGCGGTAAATAGCTGCAGACAGATACACTTAAGACTGATAATTTCCAGATCAGGACGATGGCACTGGCTTTCTCAGGTAGATAGCGATACCACCATCCCCGGAAGTCCAGTTTTTACTTGTCGGGTCGTGAAACCCAGGGATTGCCAGGTTCGAGTTGCCGTCACTGCTCTCGAGCCATGACTCCGTAAGCACCCACATATTGTTGTAGAATCGCTCCAGCTGAGAGGAGTTTCAGGTGGTGTTGTATTCACCATGACGCTCGATCGCCTTTTGACTGATTGATGTGAGAGTTCAACACCTGGTCAGTTAGTAATGTGAATGTTCAGCTGTAAGCACCTATTTTGTTGACTGTGTGTTTAGATATTTTGTACTGCTGTGTGCGGTATTTACTGCTGTGTGCGGTAAACTCGGATTATTGTCGTACATTTTTGTCACAGATTTTCATATTTAAAATGTCATTTATTTCATACCATTTTTCTAATTTGGAATGTCTTGAAAATACAACAATGGCGTCGCCGACAAAAACTACACTCAAAGCCTTCCATCAACCAGATGGCAAACAGCTTGAGACAGCCGACGTACAATCAGAATTGAAGAAAATAACTCAAAGCCAAGATCGTTTAATAACAATGATGGAGACTACGGTAACAGGGCGAGAGATAGAAGCAGTGGGGATGGAACAGCTGAAACAGAAATTTGGAGAAGTTGATGGGTACATGACCAGTTTTACAAGTTTGAGAACTGACATGGAGCTGAGAATGATACAATCCCAACTAGGAGAAGTAAACGAGAAATTGAACCATCTCATGATGTCACAAACTGATGCATGCTCTGTTGGCTCACCTCCTCAATTGTTTGACAATAAAGTATCAGATGCAGAAACGCCTCACGTTCCATCAAATAACGTTCGTGAGCCACAGCCAGCACAGCCATCAACATGCACAAGGAGTTGGTCAGTAAAAACTGGTATACAGCCTTTTCAGCAACAACAAACACCAGTTTCTTCAACGTCTGAAGCTTTCTCATGTTCACCTACATTTTCATGTCTTATTGGGTCATCACCTCGTCATGAAACTCAGCAACTACAGCTCACTCCACCTTCAACAAGAATGCGGTTACCTGCTGCATCAGTTTTGGGTGAGAGGGGATCCAAATATGTGCATAAACCTGCAAACTATTTCAATCCCTGTAATGATGTCTCATATCCCGACAATAGAAGCTTTGATGAGAATCCGATCTCTGAAGACGCACTACATGTTCAATCTCATTCCACAGAAGAAAACAGCTTAGTTCAGGAAAAATCATCACAAAACCATGGACGGGCGAAGAATATTTGTTATTCCCCAGTCAAACCTGATACATCGGTTGCTTTCTATTGTTGCTGTCCAAAATCACACCCAGGGCATGTGAAGTCTTTGAATGACGCAGAATTGACCCAAAAGCCAGAAATAGTTTCTTCTCGAAATTTAGTAAAAATGTATTCCAACCCAATCCCGTCTGTGGGTATCTCTGTTGGATATGGCGTTGGAAATCCAGAGTTATCAACTGGAAATGAAGTACGGCGACCACACTATAAAATCAGACCACTCAATTATGAAAGATACTCAAATAACAGAGAGAAAATAAAAAAGTTGTGCAAACAAAAAACTGCTGAAATCATTTTGAATAGCATGGTCGTTATACCAATGTACCACACAGTTTGGAAAGGCAACAATGACTGGGATAACTGCCCTGAAGCTAAACGCAAAGATGAATATCACCCAATCTTCTCGAATAAATTCCGAGATACAGATAATGATGTTGCTGCCTATACAAGGCGTACGAGACTCTGAGTGGATGTGTAGAGCCATTTATTGAAAATATCCCCGGTAAATAAAAAAACATTAATGAGGTTATTAGCTTCATTACTGACATTTGGGTTTTTACCTTTCTAATGAATGGAATTGCCAGGGTATTATTTCAACCGTTATTTTGAGCTGAACAATGGGGTTATTCGCTTCATTGTGAAATTGTTCCTATCTATTTGAGTCTACACATTTATTAGTCTCTTTAGTTAGAACGTCCTGGTTTTCAGTTGTTTGCATGAATGTGTTCTTTAGCACTTTAGATTAATATCTGGTTTGTTAAATATTGCACCGTTTTGCACTTCGTTTGAAGCACAGCTTTAAGCTCACCCTACTTTCATTCTACAAACATTGCTTGAAACTGATTGTCGACGTTTATCACCAAACTTCTCAACTACAGTATTGCTGGTATGTTTGTATTTTGTCCACCACCTGTCATGCAACTGACGTTTGGTGACAAACAAATAAATCTGAGATCTGTGTAATAAATCTGACATCCACATGAGACTTAAAGTCTTTCTATTATTTGGCGAAAAACTAAATGTATCAGAAACTATTTTGTGAATTATAATACAGGTTCGAAATTAGTTGATTACACAAAACATACTCAACAGGTTAGAAAATGTAGTTCAATTCATTAAAATATCGCAATAATTATTCTAATAGCTGCTTGCTGCATCAATGTAACTTTCAGTTTATTAAAACATATATCTCAATTTATTGTTTTCCATAGTTCTCTCAGATATTGATTCAATGTTTATGGCAAATCGGTATTGGTAATTTTCATTTCTACAAAATTACATGCAGTTCAGTTATACAGGACATTTCACTTCTCAAATACAGTCTTACCTCAAGCAATTCCACAGAATTGCTTTTCTAGTTACTCCCACGAAATCAAAAACAGTGAAAAGGTACTGTATTAATAGTGTTTCTATCCAGGTTTTCTCTGCTACTGCCATGTTTCTAAATTTCACTATTTAGAAATGTTAGTTCGATTTTTTGTGGAATGACAAAAACATATTCTTGGCTCTAATCATCTTATAAATGAAACTCCATCTTGGCTATTCTCTTCTTAAATACCTCGATTTTTCCTGGTCAACATGTGGGCGTTGTGTGAAACTTTTTGTAACAATGCTCAGAACTTTTTGAGCCGATTACCACTTTAGTTGTCCTCATATAATGTTTGTAATCTTTGTATATATAAGATTTGAATACAGAAGCAACTATCCAGTAACTTTTTTATTTAGTGAACATTTTTGTGTATGTGTGGTTTCTCATGTTGTTAGTTTTGTGTATTTGATGAGGTTATTTGCTTCATCGAATGTTGCACTTTGTAAATAGATTTACATGCAAATTATGCCTAACGTCCGTTTGTCTTGTAAATGATGAGGTTAATTGCTTCATCATCAGTTCTTTACTTTCTAGCAGCACCTGAAATATATATAATTCTTTCCAAACTAAAATTCAGTTCTTAAATAATGTCGGGGGGAATGTTGTAGAATCGCTCCAGCTGAGAGGAGTTTCAGGTGGTGTTGTATTCACCATGACGCTCGATCGCCTTTTGACTGATTGATGTGAGAGTTCAACACCTGGTCAGTTAGTAATGTGAATGTTCAGCTGTAAGCACCTATTTTGTTGACTGTGTGCTTAGATATTTTGTACTGCTGTGTGCGGTATTTACTGCTGTGTGCGGTAAACTCGGATTATTGTCGTACATTTTTGTCACAGATTTTCATATTTAAAATGTCATTTATTTCATACCATTTTTCTAATTTGGAATGTCTTGAAAATACAACAATATCATGGTCAGCGAGCTCACATCTTAAAATATCTAGTTTCGGTTTAAGGCTTTGGGTGTTCAAATGGAAGAGGTTAAGTCCTGTCGACTTGTGGTTTGGATAATCTTCAGTAACTGAATTGTCAGTACTTGTTGCCATTGGCGAATGATATGAGTGTCACGGGTTGTCACCAGATAATAAGAGAAAAACACAGAGCCAGGTACAAACAAACACGGGAATGGTCAAGAATGACGCTGATACATTATTATCGGTTGACTTATAGCGGTTATATCGAAGAACAAATATTGAAGTGTTGAAACTCAACAGAGTGGAACAGGAGTTAACCGTGGATTTGTGGTGAACAATAATCACATGTATACTTACAGCCAGATCAAAGATGGACTGCCATATGTTTACCCGAAAAGAAAAGTTCAAGAAGATGGAACCTCGACCAAACCGCTGGATATATAGACATTAATGTACTCTGACCATTAGCTGTTTTGTTGCTGCGCTCTTGGTGTGAAAACTTCATAGATTTGTGTTACACGTCATTAATCAGTCGAGTATGTTTGAAAGCCGCAATCAAATCTTGCTTTGTCAGATGAATGTATATTGTAATATTATTATCTTGTACAGAATAAAATGTACTGAATGCTAAAAGGCCTTCTGTTATCTATTATATAGGACGCCTATAGAAATAGGAGTCATTTTGGAGCCATAAAGCCGTTGTCTAGGAGCTTGGAAGTAAGAGATATAAAAGCTTTTCTGGGATTCAAGAGCCAAACTACACCAGTACAACATCAGCGCCCCCTATAGTCCCCAAACCAGCTCTTTCTTCAGTCTCCGAAAGTCCCCACTAGCACCCCAACCAGTCACTCCAACAGGCCTTAATTGCCAAACCTCCACAAAGGCTAACCACATTTCCATAGTGGTCCGTATTTCGCACTGTCAATGCCACCCCACCCCGCCCGACACGCAGTTAATAGGTTAGTATAACTTCTGGGATAGGCCATTCATCCTTTACTACTGTTCCAAACAACCTAGTGTAATACCGCCTAGTCTGGAATTCCATACTACCTATACCAATAATGGAATAATACAAAGGTCGATTAGTAGTACCAAGGGCTAACGGGGGACCTACATGGATATATACCACTACTACCAAATAACCCCCCACCCATACGAGAAGCCCGAAACCCCTGACCCGAACAACGCTATGTCAGATTGTATTGTGAACAACAACAGTGGTCAACGTCTCTATGACGTCGCGTGCGCATCATGACGTCACGACGTCAATAGCAACGTCAACCGTTTCGCGAAAAAAAAACTCTCAAGAAAACTCACCTTTCATGCTACTTTTCCATCACACACCCATACAATATACCCAAAGCCCCATGTCTACGTATATCACTATACATACCATAGCATACTATATCTGCAGTACGTATCTCATTTACGGAATCTAGATGTATGGTGCCGACATTTTGCACCGGCAAAAGTTTCACAGGCAAAAATCCGGTTCCTATGGGAATTTAACATTAGCTGCAAAATCCGGGTGATGAGGCACGATCGGGTACACCTCCTACTACTGAGCTCATTGAGCTCTCCCTAATGAGGTTTCTAGAGCCATAACCGGCAAATGACCTTAAAAGGCGATTGAGCTGAACGGTCATTGATCTGGGAATATGTAATCAATTAACAGAGTCAATCGAATTAGATATATCCAACGTATCCACTGAGCACACCCACATACACAGGCACACTCTCACCCTCATAGCTTTACACACATGCATAAACTGCGAATTGTGCATCGGGGTTGAGCACTCGATTGAGCATTGCAACAAGAAAAAAATCGATGTTTATTATAAGTGTTTAACCCTTTACCCAACGTAGCTGCCCAAACCGGCCAGCGCTATTCACAATATCGACAATTAATTTTATTTTCATTATTTTTTCATTTTTTGTCTCGACGCGCTCGTTCCAAAGAGTGGTCATAACCTATGTTTTGAGACGAAAATGAAAATAATTATTTATTCAAGAATTTTACTTACAAAAGTCGTCTGCATTTCATGTTAGGTAAAGGGTTAAGGTTACTTTCAGCATCTTATGCTACATCACGACCCCGGGCGTTGGTTTCGTCTCATTTTTTAACCAGCAAGGAAGAAATTGTTTACTTTAGTAAACAGCACAGCTACCCTAACTGGGATTTCCACAATGAGTGTATGTTCATGTGAGAGATGGGGGGGGGGGGGGGGGGGGGGAGGCGGGGGGTGTAAGGCATTCATCAGCTGAAGGGTACATACCCGTGGAAGTAGTATTTCGGATATGTCCATTTTCAATTGTGACCTTGTGATATTGGGTATACGTGGCATTATATGCTGCATGTGCACATGCATGCATGTTACATGTAATGCCCGCCCATAGCTAGCAGTAATTCGGCTTTTTCACATTTCAGTTTTCCGTACCGAAGCCTGTGACACCCCACCGGAACAGGCTTATTGGACCCTCTCCATGTAGCTGTCGCAGTCCGGGGATAACAGTTGTACATATTTTGAAATTGATAACATAATATATTAATGATGTAAAAGTACAATAGAACCCTGTCAGTTGGACAGCCATATTGTCAGTGAATGTTATAATTTTAACACTACTATAACTCGTCCCCCTAACACACTAAAACACCCCGACACCCCCCCCCTCCCCCACCCCATTACGGTCTATTCTTATTAGTTCTGACCCTATTCCAAATACAATAGTTTTTCGTCTATCTGGTCATGTTCCTTTGTCCTGGAGTATACTCCAGCAGCGTAGAATACCCTATTAGTTGGAACAGCTTACCTTATCATTACTATATTTAGCTATTCTGGTCTATTCTTGTTAGTTCTGGCCCTATTCCGAGTACTCTTGTTGTTTCATTTATCTCGATCATTTATGTAACTAACCAACCAGATTGCTTGATTTCCCATAATCTGAATGCAGAATTATCTCCCTTTATTACAACGTAGTTGTATCCTATTCTAATCGCCTCTATACCCTATGGCCATATCCTGGGGAACCCCTTTTTTGTCATATGTGCTTACGTGGAAAGGCACAATGTGACACAATGTGCCCTAGTACATAGGCACATGCTTTATGTGCCGATATGTGCTTATATGTGCTTATGTGAAAAGGCACAATGTGACACAATGTGCCCTAGCACATATGCACATACGGGTATTTGAGGATATCTATGACCTGGCATCGCATTATTTGAGGATACCTTCGAGGATACCTACTGGAGAATCCCTTTTTTGTTATATGTGCTTATGTGAGAAGGCACAATGTGACACATTGTGCCCTAGCACATAGGCACATGCTGGATGTGCCGATATGTGCTTATGTGAAAAGGCACAATGTGACACAATGTGCCCTAGCGCATAGGCACATGCTTTATGTGCCGATATGTGCTTATATGTGCTTATGTGAAAAGGCACAATGTGACACAATGTGCCCTAGCACATAGGCACATACGGGTATTTGAGGATACCTATGACCTGGCATTGTATTATTTGAGGATTCCTTCGAGGATACCTACTGGAGAATCCCTTTTTTGTCATATGTGCTTATGTGAAAAGGCACAATGTGACGCATTGTGCCCTAGCACATAAGCACATGCTGGATGTGCCGATGTGTGCTTATATGTGCTTATGTGAAAAGGCACAATGTGACACAATGTGCCCTAGCACATAGGCACATACGGGTATTTGAGGATACCTATGGCCTCGTATTGTATTATTTGAGGATACCTATCGAGGATACCTTTTGGAGAATCCCTTTTTTGTTGTATTAGGCCATGAGAAATCCATCAATGGGGTCTAATGTAGTCTTAACAACGGCTTCCGTCTTATCTCCAAAGCTCCAAGGCCACTAGTTTTCTATGGTCTATCTGTCCTATTATTAGCGGCAGTCTTGTTCAATCAGATTTCCTCTGCATACATATAAACGGGCTATATAAGGCATTCTGTAATTGAGATTCCTTGTTTTATTTATTTATTTATTTATTTATTTATTTATTGGTGTTTAAGGTCACATACTTATGCACAATGGCTAATCGTGACCGTGACAGTTTTACGGGTGAAGGAAGCCGGAGTACCGGGAGAGAACCACCGAGCAACGACGAGCAGCTGTCAGCTCTCCAACATCGTAACTCTGAACTCTGCACCGAGGCACAGGCAGGGTTAGATTGGTTGAAGACATGCGCACCATCGACGTGCAGTACGCCTCAGTACACAGCGTCATCGTGCCCCCATGTAAGCAATCGGGGTGAAGCGTCTTGCCCAAGGACACAACGCGGTTGCCGCAGGTGGGATTCGAACCGAGAACCTCTCGGCGTGCAGCCTGCACCTCTACCATTGAGATGCCTTGCCGATTCCGTAAAATGTGGACGACAGAAACACTTATCACCCTAACAACACGCGCTGCGCATGCGCACTCACACCACGTATCACTATGGAGATGACGTCACAGGATGGCCGCTGACGCGGGTTACCATGACAACACAACATGACGTCACCAGGTCACGTGACTATGACGCCACATATGAGATCCCCCATGAGATCCCCCAATGTGGCCCGTTTACCACATCTCCTACTACTAACATTGCTTTTGTTTTTGTCCATATGTACAGAATTCGAAAGTGATACGTTGTGTGATAACTCCACTTTGTAAGTGTTTTTGTTACAGTCCGTTCTCCACGTATAGTTTGTTGTCAATTCGTGTTTGATGATATTCTTTGATCACATATACAGTGAATTTATTATTTAACTATTTATTGAATAATACTTTATACAAACTTATCCCTTTGAACCCTAGTGGTATCTTCCATATCAGTTCAATGGCAGCAACGGGAAGAGTCCATATTCTTTATTAGGGGGTAGACCAATTAATATTTTCAACGTGCAGCCTTGGGGCTGCACGTTGAAAATATTGATTGTTCTACATCACACCTTCACTCAAAAGTCAACCTACTTAATCAAATTGTGAAGTATCATATTACTGGCCGGAAAAACGTCCTCCGGGGTTCAAAGAGTTAATAATTACTAAATTACTTATTTTTTTTTATTTGTGTGACGTTTTTATGCTCCGTTTGTAATACATTCTGGCTCCCGGGATGCCTTTTTCTGTGTGATTGTTCTGATGTGCCTTCACTGTTGTCACTGTTATCAACTTGCTTCTATGCATGTTTGGTTCAGGCAATGTCGGTTCGCTCTAAAAAGTCAATTCTGTGAATGTCTGCACACACATACTTCGATGGTGGACTCTAACATTAGTGTTAATAATCAAATCCAAGATGACTTTTACAATAAGAAACCATACGACCTGCTTCAACATAAACGCCAATAAAATAACTAAATTGAAAGAATATGTCTGTTCTGAAATTTATTGGTGTTTTAGGTCATATATTTCTGCATAATTGCTAATCATGACCACGACAGTTTTACAGGTGGAGGAAGCCGGAGTACCCAGACAGAACCACAGAGCAACTGTCAGCTCCCCAACATAATAACTCCACACAAGCAGGGTTGCATTATCGACGTGCAGTACGCCTTAATACACAATGCCACCGTGCCCCACGTATGCAATGGGGGTGAAGTGTCTCGCCCAAGGACACAGCGCGGTTGCCGTAAGTTCCGAAATTGAAGAAGCTCAGTGTGTTCAAAATCTGATCAATCTTCTGTGATAAATCTCTCAACCTACACACACACAGATGGTACTGAATTGTCAATTTTGAGAAAAGGAGTAACGTCCTGGGAGTTTTGTCTCTTCAACTTTGCCCCCCCCCCCTCCCCCCCCCCCCACGCCGTGCTTCTCATCAATTCTCCTAAATCTTTTAAGTGGAATGCAAACAATTTCGGGTATCAATGCACTCCTGCTAAAGGCCTATCTCCATTGGGATCCTTTTTGTTGTGATGTTTCCCAGGTTGAGTACACCCTGCACATCCCTGTATAGTGCAATCTGACAAAATTTCCACCAAATCCGAATCTTCGGGTATCCGACACGCCCCCTCCATACTAGGACGCATGCTTCTTTTCACATCTAGGAAGGTCATAAACATTGACGTTTGTTGATTATATCAGTCATGAAAGAGTAAACAAGTGGTCAGTGACCCTTCTTCCTTTCTGGAACCCATTTTGATTTTTCCCCAGGAATCCCCCTCTCGTCCACAACTCTCGCAAGCATTCTATGGAGAACCTTGCAGAATAACGTCCCAATATTGCTACCGACGGATATCACCAAATAAAATTAAACTTTCCTGTCTCCGTTTTTATAATTAAAGGTTATACTGTTTTCTATCCCTCCTGCTTTCCAATTGGCATGTCACATAATGTTGTTTGACCCCCCCCCCCCCCCTCCCCAACCCTGTCTTCCGTTTTGTGTTAATGAGTTTACTATTACGCTGTTTCCGATCTTTGTCTTCGTTTATATTGCCTCTTCATATACTTGCTTGGTACATCTAGTAACTGCATCATTCACCCTCTTTAATTTTCTGATTCTTCTAAAAGGCAGGACATTTTTTCTTTCTCTCTTTTATTGCATTTTGGAATTCATTATTTGCACTGTATCATAATTCCTTTGTCGACACTCTAATTCTCCCTATGCGTTCGCTCCCAGCATATTGTAGACATCGGGTCAGCCAACTCCTGAACATTATCCACAGTTGACACACTTTCGAGCATTGACTTTATATTCTCCCCAAAGTGCGCCCACTCTACTTCCATTACCAATTTTGAGATGGCCTTGAAGGTCGCGCTAGGTTTTGCTATTCGTTTGAGTCGCACCCTCATTGTTATCAGGTTGTGATCAATTGAGAAATCCTTTCGTCATCTATTCCCAAGTCAAGACCTCCCTCAACAGCTTTTGGTCAGTGAGTACATTTATCACATCAACGTCTCTTGTTGAGTAAGACATTCGGGAATTTGACCACGGAAAACAATTTGTTAACTCGCCCCCTTCAGGGCGAGTTAACAAATTTGTTTTCAATGGTCATATTTGCGCGTTTCTTTTTGCGGGTTTGGAGACTTTTTTCACTTCTAACGATGCCAGGAATTTCAATGGAGATAAACGTCTCTTGTTGTGCTAGACATTCGGGAATATGATCATAGAAAACCATTTGTTAACTCGCCCCGAAGGCGAAGACATCGTTCCTGGCATCGTTAGTAGTGAACTATTCTCCAAACCCATTTTATTGGAAGAAAAACAATTAAAAAATTGTCATTTTCGATCTCGATCCATTTACCAAGATCGAATATGCAGAAAACAACTCCGGGGTGTGTTCGATCTGTGATAGGAAGTTTAGCGTCGCAGCTTGCGTGTAGTGTGGATACAGGCCTGTTCTAAAGTGACCCGCTTCCGGCAATTAGAGCACGGTGAGAGTGAATTTCCCTGAAATTAGAACGCGGAGCCGACCGGCTCTCAACCAATCAAATCAGGGGTTCAGAAAGAACAACGAGGTCAAATTTAACTGATGAATTACAAAAGTCAATTATCGTCCTTGTGTCGTTCCTTCCCCAGGCCATTTACCCTTACACTTTGCATCCCTATTCAATACCTTCAGACCCACTTCATTTGTAAATTCCAAGACTTTCCTAACATTAACATTGATTTTGTCCTGTGACCCACCTCATTTGTAAATTCAAAGAGTTTCCCTCCATTAACATTGATTTTCTGTACTGAATTTCAAGTCGATAATACCCTCAAGATATCGTCATACCAAACGCCACGCTTGCAAGGCATCCGTGTGGCCAATGCGTGGTTGTGCTTGAGTCTGAAAGTATGTAATTAAGTGCAAACTATATTTCGTAACAAATATCCATATTAATATCATGATTACCTATTCTACAATATATAAAAAGCCTATGACATAAATTTTAGCGTTACACACCAACCGTGGAGAACACGCCAACAATGGAATTTCAGTAGATAAACTTTACACCTACAGTGGAATTTCATCCAAGCTGACCTTTGGTGACCTCGACCTGAGTCCAAACTTGCCTAAATTTATCGCTCGTCGCCTCGCGAAGAGTGAAATGAAGGCGGCTATTATTTATTACGTTTTTAAATGAGTTTACCTGAAAAGATACCAAAAATTAACAAACATGCGTTATCTCATGTTAATAAACCACCCATAACTCGAAATGGTATGTTGTATTATGAAAATGAAAAAAGCCACGCGATTTGCGCGTTTCTTTTTCCGTTTCGTTTCAGCGATAAAATTGACAACTGAAGTACCGCCCACCGGTTCTCGTGTACAGGCATTGTTTAGAATTTAAAATTGAATATTGTAATATTTAACATTTAAACTCTAAATAATCGGACGATAAAGGAATAAATAAACAATACCCAAAGTAGTTCGATGCATCAAATGTTCACCTCTCGTGGTGAAGTGGTGTTAACCGCTCGCCAAAGGCTTGCGGTAAACACCACTTCACCACGAGTGATGAACATTTGGTACTCCAAGCCACTAAGGGTATATTCTATACTTCTATTACAATGCTACAGTTACTAATCCTTCCATCTTCCTTTTATTCCGCCTCCCCGAGGTCTTTCCGGGTGTCAAATTTAGACTACCTCCTTCATTATATATTATGTCATGTTTTACGAAACCACTGTGGTGGGGAACATTGTTCTTAGCGAGAATTTTTTTTTATGACATGCATAGAAGCTGATTCCAGATATGATTTACTATGACAACCTCAACTCTATCACAAGCGATCGAAAACGTGAACAAAAACCAGTAACACCAGACAATAAAAATTGTATTCCGCCCCATCTTCATTCACAAGGCAATCGTTTAAGTAACGTACAAGGAAATCAATCATTCCCATCCCGCAATAATTCAACCAACTACACAGAGGCTACAACCGCAAGTGAGAGGATCGATTTCCTTCCAATCCCATCACCAAAAACACCAGCAGGGGCGCCTCGTCCAATAAAACACAATAAGGTGTCAGTAGTATGTCATGTACCCGGACGGGCCCTATTTGGGGGACCTCGGTGGGGGACCTCGGAAGTGACCTCATGCCACGTGACGTAGTGGCGCCATGTTGTGTTGTCATGGTAACCCGCGTGAGCGGCCATCTTGTGACGTCATCCCCATAGTGATAGGTGGTGTTAAGTGCGCATGCGCAGCGCGTGTTGTTAGAGTGATACGTGTTTCCGTCGTCCATTTTGCATACTGGAGGCCGCCATCTTGGTTTTTATGGTAGCACGTGGTTGCTATGTTACCCAATTTTTCTGCAATAAGACGGGGTATGTTCGGAGGGTGTGTTCGGTTGTAGAAGAGTAAATCTAATTACCACAAACAACCCGACAATTCTTCCAAATCACCAAAATCTATCCCAACTTTTGCTATTTCGAATTCTTTCAGAATTCTCTGCTTCTATGTATATATGCAATAGTTTTCGTCTATCTGGCCATGTTCCTTTGTTCTGGAGTATACTCCGGTAGCGTAGAAGAGCCTATCAACTGGAACAGCTTTACTTATTATTATTATATTTAGCTTTTCTGGTCTATTCTTGTTAGTTCTGACCCTATTCCAAGTACTCTTGTTGTTTCATTTCTCTAGAACATTTATATAACTAACCAATCAGATTGCTTGATTTCCCATAATCTGTATGCAGGGTTATCTCCTTTGTGTACAACAAAAGCAGTCCCAAAGCCAATAAGCTACCGAACAGTTACTGATAAGTCATTGCTCGAATGACTCAAAACTCATCGAGCAAATGAGCCTTAGAGCAATTGATCGATCGAGTGAATCGGCATATTGCTCGAACGACTCGAATCCCAGCGAGCAAATGAGCCAACGAGCAATGGTAGGTTAATACTATCAACGGTTAGAATTGGACTTACAGGGGAATATGCCAACCATACTCTGCTGCCGTTCTGTATTACAAGGCATTGACCCCCACCCAGAATATCGCTCAATAATATGAAGCACCTGGTGGATCAGTAGTACCAAGGGCCAGCAAGAGACCTACTGGGATATGTACAGCTAATGCTATACTACCGCTCTAAACTACCAAGCATTACCCCCACACCCACAAAATCACTAGGTCTACCATAACGTACTACATATACCAGCCATATAACAAAACAAAGCAATCCTATGTGATAGGTATAGCTAGGAAGTAATGGATGAGATATGGGGCAGAATAACCGAAGTACACATATGTAAGGTTTCTACAACAGGTAACCTCCAACCTCACCAGGCCATAGGTATCCTCAATTTAGTATCCTCAAAAGGTATCCTCAACTGATACGTAGCCATGTCATAGGTATCCTCAAATACTGAAATGAGCCTCGATGGGATTCGAGTCGTTCGAGCAATGACTTTTCAGTAACTGCTCGATGGCTTACAGGGGATAGGTATGTCTTATGGTACAGGTAATAGTATCCTCAGATAAGTATCCTCTAAAATGTATCCTCGATAGGTATCCTTAAATAATACAATACCTGGGCCATAGGTATCCTCAAATACTGAAATGAGTCGTTCGAGGAGTAGGATGACGTCACAAGATGGCCGCTCACGCGGGTTACCATGACAACACAACATGTCGCCACTACGTCACGTGACATGACGTCACTTCCGAGGTCCCCCACCGAGGTCCCCCAAATAGGGCCCGTCCGGGTACATGACATACTACTGGTGTCAGTAACCTTCTGTACCCACGTGTAGGACAAAACAATTCATTTCAATTCATTTTATTTCTCTGGAAAGCAAACGGAGGTATTACGGGTTCAAAAATGTTTGTACAATAAGCCCATATAGAATGGCAATTAAATTCAGAACACAATGTAATTCCACTCAGAACCCACTGCTGTGCCTAATAGACCTCTCCACATACAGACACACGCGTTTATATTTATCATATGCTAGCCCGTGAATTACCACAATTTATCTAAAATCCCCCAATAACTTCCTAAATGACGTCACGCTTCGACACATGACATCGCCTTGAACGTCACCTTGACAGAACGACCAGCAGGTCTTTGATATTGTCTTGAGACTGTTCGCAGTCGAATTGGGCTGAATATTGCCAGCCAAGCGCTCGTGAAAAACAAAACCTTCAGGTCCACACTCATGAGACAACTCCCGACATTCCCCAGAATAGTGCAGATCTCCACAACATATATACAACTCAAAGTTTGCTAAGCGCCAAGTATATCCAACTACCTGTTTTACGTTTTAGTTGAAATATTGTAATGAAAAGTGTATATATTTTTTTTAGTTATATATTTAATAATTTAAGTACAGAAATTAAGATTTTATTTGTGTTTGGCATTATATTTTAGCTTTTGAATACGATAACCATGGAAAATAGATATTATTGGTAAAAGAGGAAGTTTTTCAATTTGCCAAAAAGTTGACGGAGCGAACTGGTATGGGTTCAATATCGAGTATAGACCCATTACTGTTAATTACAGCTTGACAACGCCTTCTCATGTTCTCAGTCAGGTTCCTGGGGGTCATTTCTGGGATGTTGTTCCATTCTTGGACCAACATGGCACCGAACCCCTGGACACGTCTTGGCTGGACTGGACGGGCTGAAATTGCAAGCTGAAACTCATTCCAGACATGTTCGATTGGATTGAGGTCAGGGGATCTTGCTGGCCAGTCCATACGCTCAATCCCCTACCTCTGCCGGTACTCCCCGACAGCATGGGCAGTACGAGGACGGGCATTACCGTCCATCAGAATGAATCTATCACCCACTGCACCTGCATACAATCTGACGTGGACATCCAGGATATCATCAATATACCGCTGTGCAGTCAATATACCACGTTCAAGGACACAGAGCTCTGTACGTACATCCCTGCTGATGCCTCCCCAGACGACCCTCCACCATAGCGGTCATGCTCATCAATGTTGGCTGCATGGAATCGCTCTTCTGGTCTTCTCCATACCCCAGAACGCCTATCTGTGTGCTCTAGGCAGTACCTGGACTCATCTGTAAAAAGGGCAGGTCGCCAATCTTGTCTGGTCAATCCAACGTGGTCCATGGCCCATTCATATCGTGCCTGGCGGTGGTTCTGGGACAGCGGAATCCGAATACATGGTCTTCTCGAGCGGAGGCCATATTTGTGCAACCTTGCCCGGACAGTCTGCGTCGAAACATTTACCACTGATGCCTTCTGAAGGTCACTGCAAAGCTTTGTTGCTGTGGCAAAGCAGTTTCCACGGGCCTGAATGATCAAAAACCGGTTTTCAGCTGCAGATGTTGCCCTGTCTCTGCCACCACCATGCCGTCTCACTGGTGTGCCATACTGCTGAAATCTTGCCCAGGCTCTGGTGATCACCGTATGGTGCACACCAAGGGCTTCACCAACCTGACGATGGGTAGCCCCTTGCTCCACCATCCCTACAGCACGCCACATTTCTGCTTCAGACAAATGTCTTCTTACATTTGCATTTGCCATATTCAATCATTAAATCACAAGGGTTTTTGTTGAAATGAAGACTGAATACCCTACACATGTCATGTACATGTAGACAGTACACGAAAACATCATGAAAATCAAGGGGTACACGCTTTCCAGACTGTCACGAAAAGTCTGCCTGTCAAGAGAGCTAATGAAAACAATGGGGATCATCTCAATACATTTCTCAGTCATATTCACCAAAAATATCGCAAATATGTCACAAGCAAATTTCACAATGATCTGTCAAATATTTGGTGCTTAGCAAACTTTGAATTGTATATATATACACATATACATTATGTGTATGCTCCAACTCAGTAAACTATCAACAAGAAGCGTGTCGTTTACTCAATCGTAATGGCAGGTATCGCTCTTGTGTGTGTGATTGTCTGACTGCAAGTGTTGGGTGTTCATATGTATGCGCTTGTGCATGCGTTTGTGTTGTGAGACTGATTGTGTTAGTGTGTGTAGTGGACGTACAGTTAAAACTAGAAGTCCTGTCATGAAATGCGCACAAATAGCACGGTGATCTGCGCGTTAATCTACGCGTTATGACCATTGTAAGGCTATCAAGTTCTGTAAATATAGACTTACACAAGCAATGCTTCAGCCAATGGACCTCCGGGTAACCCGGACGTCCATTGGCAGAAACACTGCCTGTGTTTGCATTGAGTAACCAAGAGAACCTGCCTTGCTTTGGGTGCCATTCGATATGGCAATTGCGCGCAATTCCTACTCGCAATTAAGCCAAGATAAGCGTACAGTTCCTGACAGGACTTCTAGTTTTAGCTGTAATTGTGTATATGTATATGTATCGTCCATTCTACATAATGTGCAATATATATCTTATCTTTCCGGCATTCCCATGTGCCCAAAAGCAGTAAGAGAGATAATATTCTTCCTTAGGCCTTTCCGCGAAAAAATGGCATTTGGGGGTTGCTGAGAAGAGCGGAAATCAGGAATGTTGCTTTCGATCAAGTTGTGCAGTTCGACACATTGACCTTATAATTTAAAATAGTCATAAACGATTGTCGAGTTTAGCCAATAAACAATGTCCATGCAAGATCGCCTTGCCAAAGAAAACTGAACATATTGTTTTCTTATTGTAGTGTTATGATAATACTGATTCTCCCAGCTGGTGGAGCATAACCGCATGAGAAAAAAGAAACAGTTGTATAACTGACTTTCTACAATACAGCCGTACTAAAATAAATTAACAACTGTATATTCTACTCAATTAGCTCCTGGGGGCCTTGTTCCATTGCTCGGCCAGGAAAAGTGTGGTATAAAATGGTATATATACTAGACAGGGATATCACAACCCGAATCTTGAACCGATGTATGTGATGCATACATACATACATGAATTCAAGATCAAGATATCCCCGTAGAATATGTATATATATATCGTTTTCATTCGAATGAGCCCACGAGGTCCTTTCGATTTCTCTGCAGAAAACAAATAAATATGTTTATTATACACAAATTATTATTATTTACACAAAGCATCAAAAGGTCACCCTCAAACTTGACACCCTGCAAGTAGAAAAGACACGCAGTATACTGCCCGCTCTCCATTATTACCTATTCCCTAAGGTTTCTCCAAGATTAAAGTTCGGCGACATGAAGGAAGTGTATAATTGCATATTATCTCACAGTTATGACAAATGATCGCAAAGTCATTACGAATATTCCCAAGTGTACTGCGAATATTCGTTTGTTTATTGCGAACAATCGCAAGTGTATGGCGAATATTCGCAAATGTATTGTGTATATTCGCAAAAACACTGAATGGCGAATCTTCGCGAAGTTATTCCTAAATAACACAAATTCCTTTGGAAAAAACACATATTCATCTAAAGTTACTTTTCGCAAATGTTCATAAAGGGCTTCCGTATCTATTTGTTGTTTTTCGTAACAAACAACAAAAACTTTTTCACTAAAAATAGATATAACCCATTCTGTGATTAAAAAATAGTAAAAATGCGCACTAAAAATGAAAATAATCTATTTTATAAGGAGCCCGGCTGGTGCCATGCCGAGAAGAAAATAAAAAGTAAAAAGTTATGCGCACGAGATTAAAAGTCGTGCGCACAAAATTAAAAGTCGTGCGCACGAGGTAAAAAGTTGTGCGCACGATATTAAAGTAAAGCTATGTTTTTTGAGACAAAAAATGAAAAAAATAATGAAAATTAATTGGCGATTCTTGTGAATAGCGCTGGCCGGTTTTGGTCGTTACGTTGGGTAAAGAGTTAAAGTGTGGATCAAAAATTTTCTTTTATGTATCGCACGCTTGAGGGCTTCAGTTGAGTCGTAATCTTTATTTTTCATCTGTCGAGCAGTTTGTAAAATATTTCTGAACTGTTGGACCCTTATTATGTTGTATATTGTTTTTGAAATGCTTGACAAGGCTCGCCCTGATTACGTGTTTCAATTTGTGACGGATTTCATCAATGGCATTGTCAGTTTTAAAAACCGAAATCTGTCCTGGATTCCCTTTGTATGTTTCTATGATTGCCACTTGCATCAAATGGCTTTCAGGTTCGCCTTCGTTTTCGGAGCCACCATCACGTCCGCTCATGCTTTCTTCCGACTCGGCGACTTCATCTTCATCATGTTTAAACTTTTGGTAACATACATCTCTCCGATGTCTCGCGAGGTTATCCGACCGGGTAAAAGTTTTCCCACAACTACGTCAGCAGTGAACAGCCATGTCTCAGTTGGCTGGATGGCAGAAACACAAATATCATCCTTGTATCCGACTAAACTCTATATTGAGAGACACAGAGCAGCTTCATGCACACGCGACATGTAAGCCTTTTAGCTAATCCAAATCTCGGGCTGGGGTTGTTTTTGTACGCCAATCAGAATCGTCTGAGAAGGCATGGTGTGTAAGAGCCTATTGTAACAACTCGAGTCAAATTTTGCAACACCAAAAAATCCATACCACCCCTATCTCAACCCACCACTCCTCGAAACTCTCAATTCGAATTTCCAGTAACTTGGAGAGATTTTTACACATCCTCTTTTGGAGGATATTGCAATTGGACGTGCTTTCGTTTTCAGATTAACCTCGACACTGCCGAATCCGGTTAACTCCGGGACCGGTGCCACCAAGACCCAACCCCTGTCCCGAACCCGTGTCACGAAGACAACCTTTCTCTACAAAGAATCACGTTAGCTCATTGTCTAGCGTGTTGAACATCTGATCCAGAAGTCATGTGTTCCAACCTGACCTGAGCTTTGGAAAGGACACTTCAACCCGATGTCCAGGAGGAACCCCTGTTTGTGTGCATTAGAAAACATCTCTCAAATTGTGATAGTTCAAACGATTTTAGTTGAATCAAGTGCGTTTTGGCCGTGTCTGTATGTTGCGCAATCGGTGAATCGGCGCTAGAAACATTCTATCAGGAAATCCACTCTGTCAATCCTAACTTGAAGTTCACCAAGGAACAGCGTTCGGAAACTGTGAATTTCCTCGACTTCAAAAGTTAAGCACTTCAGTATACAGGAAACCTACCGATAGCATGCGTTATTTAAATTCCAGTAGCTTCCATCCGCAACATGCAAAGAGAGCTGTTATTTGCAGTGAAGCCCTCCTACATCATCGCATTAACTCCGACACTGAAATCTGTGTCGACAATTTTGTCGCTCAAATTGGCATATGAAAGACGTGCGATCAACAAGGAATTCGACCCCTCTCACGAGATCGCTTGTATTTGCTGAGAAAAGTGAAAATCACATATTACAGATGCAGGGAGCGCGGTGGCGCAGTGGTTATGGCATTGGACATCAAACCGAAAGGTCAATAGTTTGATCGCAGCACGACGTAACCGCGTTGTGTCCTTACGCAAGGCACTTAATTCCGATTGCCCCTGTGCGGGTACGGTGGCGCTGTGTACTAAGGCGTACTGCACGTCGATGGTGCACTTGTCTTGTCAGGTGTTACCCTGCCCGTGCGGTGTTTGTATATTACAGATGCAGGGAGCGCGGTGGCACAGTGGTTATGGCATTGGACATCAAACCGAAAGGTCAATAGTTTGATCGCAGCACGACGTAACCGCGTTGTGTCCTTACGCAAGGCACTTAATTCCGATTGTCCCTGTGCGGGTACGGTGGCGCTGTGTACTAAGGCGTACTGCACGTCGATGGTGCACTTGTCTTGTCAGGTGTTACCCTGCCCGTGCGGTGTTTGTATTTTGGGGAGCCTGATAATTACTCACCGCTGCTCGCTGGTTCTATCCGGGTACGCCAGCTTTCTCCACCTTAAAACTGCCCGACACCTTGGCTGTCGAAAGTGTCGTTAAACCCCAATAATAAATAGATAAATAAATAAATAAATAAATAAATAAATTTCAGATGTATTCAAATGTAAAGTGGGTAATTACGGTAGCGCAGAATAATATGTCTCATCTTCTCAATCTTTCTAATTTTTGTCTGTGCCGTCTGCTCCCGTACAGGGTATCATGATTCAAAGGTAATGCGATCGACTGGGGAGATGAATAAACCTTTGAACCCTGATGGTGTATTCCATGTCTGTTCAGAGCCATCAGCTGGTAGAATCTGTATTCGTTACTCGAGAGAAAAAACAATCAATATTTTCAATGTGCAGCCTTGATTGATCCACCGCAGGAATTCCCTGAGCAACAATGTACTTTATGAATTCAGGTTGTAAATGAACCTGGAACGACAAAGCGGTCTTTGTGGTTCAAATGATAATATAAGTTACCCCGTGTCTGATCACGTGGTACGGGTTTTTACCTAACCGAAGCCAGCCGTATCCCATGAGGCCGAAGGTAGGTAAAAACCCGTACCACGTGATCAGACACGGGGTAACGAATTTATCTATTGACTTTCCGTTTTAGAAGTATAATCTATTTCATGTGTGAACACACACAGCATGAGATCTTTAATCTTCCACTGTTGAGTCATACAGGTTTCTGTGGAATTTTTGTGCAAAAGAGTTTTTGTGAAAATATGCCGATATGACTAGTATAAAAAAAAATATTGAATTTCTTTTTTTTCTTTTTTGTCTTAAAAACATAGCTTATGAACCCCACACTGGAGGGTACCCGAAAGCTCATTCCAATAAGGGGTCATGAGCTATATTTTGGAGATAAAAAATTAAAATATAATACATGTACACTGTAAAACTGGAATGACGCGTCTTCTACAGGGTATGGACAATTTGTAGATTTCGGAACGAGGCTTCCACTGGGTATGGGAAATTTGTCAGTGGCTGGGCGGACATATCGTGGGTTTCAATGAATATGGTCTCATACCACGTATCTATCAACCAATCAAATCAAAAAATTCACTTTATTCAATAGATAATGTTTTTCCCCGCTGCTCATCAGAGCATGTACAGTACATGTAGAGTGGATTGTAAATAAATCACCCGCGGAGTGGAGTTATCACCCAAGCAATAACTTTCAAATTGTGTACATATCGACAAAAAACACAAGCAATGTTTCAGCCAATGGACCTCCGGGTTTAACCCGGAGGTCCATTGGCTGAAACTTTGCTAGTGCTGGTTACGCTTCGCAACAAATTTGAAATTATTGCTCGGGTGGAATCTCCACTCTGCGGGTGATTTAGTAATAATACACTCTCCACGTACTGTATTAGTCACACTGATGACTATTGGTACCACTAATAAAGCAGCATCCTTTTGCTGAAACAGTCATCTTCTTCCATTCAAACTACAAGTGTCCCATACATGTACCTCCATCGTATTCTCCTGCTCTCTTGCTATTCAACTGCTAGCTCTTTCATATTAACGCATTGGCACAGAATATGCGTCTTGTGCCACTAATGCTTCTTCCATAAGAGCTAAGGAACTTCCAACTATTCCTGAAAGCTGCCCTGACTTATTTCACTTCGGCTGTGGTCTTGAACCATTATTACCATTGCTGGCTTCCACCAATACCGCAGCTAAAACAAATCACTTCTGCTAAGAAATCTATGGTAGCGCCAGGTTACTTTGCCGCAATTGTGTTGTAGAAACTACTACTGTCTCTACCCATATTTTTATTTTCAAAAACAGCGATTTTTACTTCTGCGAACACAGCACTTCCAGCTACCGTTGTGATGGGGGCCGGACTGTATCAACATTAGCCTCTGCGTTCAGCAACTTCGACCTCGACTATTGATAACCTTTTCTACGATCAGTGTGCACGGTGTCCGGTTCCAATTAGTGAGTTGCACTAAATATTTCATTTGGTGCTAAAACACCTCCATTTGGCACCAGAAAACCCTTGCTCTTACAAAGCGGAAAGTGTAACAACAGCGGTGACGAGAACTGTTGATGATACAACAAACAAAGAAATCATTTTATGAATTGCCATAAAATAAAACCATCAGTTGGCAATTAAGGCGGAGGCAATCATAGGTTTTCAGGAGATACACCAAAGCCCTGTGATTGTGTCAATAACGAACGGTTGGCAAACATGATTGACAGACAAAGACTGGTGTGACAGACGAGTAATTAAAAAAAAAAAGCATTAAATTGTTACTTCTTGGATTGCGTTAACAGGGGTGGCGCCAGAGGTTTCTCGACAGGGGGCTGACCTCTCCGACAGGGGTGGGGGGGGGGGGGGGGGGGCTGACCTCTCCGACAGGGGAGCTATAACATTTGACCTCCCAAATGAAGGAAAATGAGTGAAAATTGGTAAATTGGAGAACCAAAATAGAAGCAAAATGAGTATGTTTGTTGATTGTTTAACCCTTTACCTAACATGAAAAGCAGACGACACTTGCAAAAAAAATTCTTGAATAACTAATTTTTTTCATTTTTTGTCTCAAAAACATAGGTTATGACCCCTCGTTGGAACGAGCTCGACGAGCTCGTTCCAACGAGGGGTCATAACCTATGTTTTTGAGACAAAAAATAAAAAATAATGAAAATTAATTGGCGATTTTTGAGAATAGCGCTGGCCGGTTTTGGCCGTTACGTCGGGTAAAAGGTTAAAGTAAACATATTATAATAAGGTCGGGAAATATTTCATCTATAAAGCAAGTTTGACGAACGACATTAAGAAATTTCGTGAGAATCATTATTCTCTATCAAAGTTCCAGTGCTGCACGGGTTCGAGACAGACAAGACGAGATATCTACATTCGATTGTCGGAAATGTCTCGTGAAGAGGCTGGACCTCTCCGAGGGGGGGGGGGGCTGTATCCCCACTGACGACACCCCCCCCCCCTGGCGCCACCACTGTCAGCGTTAACTGTACCCAACGAATCGACTGCGTCCGCCCGCGTAATTAAGCAGTTGAAAAAAATACATTCTTCAAAAACTTTCAAAGAAACCATATCATGTGACCCCCTTATTGTTACGAGCTCGTCGAGCTCGTTCCAGTGAGGGGTCACATGATATGGTTTTGTTGAAATTCATTGACAATTTCAAAAAGCAAAAAATAAAATAATTTATTTATTTTATTAGGGTTTAACGACACATTAGCAGCCAAGGTCATATCGTGTCGGTGACAGTTTTACGGATGGAGGAAGCCGGAGTAACCGGAGAGAACCACCGAGCAACGACAAGCAGCTGCCGGCTCCCCAACATCGTAACTCCGAACTGCAGCACAGGCAGGGTTAGATTGGTTGAAGTCGTGCGCACCATCGACGTGCAGTACGCCTTAGTACACAGCGTCATCGTGCCCCCATGTGGACACTCGGTGTTAAATGCCTTGCCCAAGGACCCAACGCGGGAGTCCGAATCGATCGCTCAGACAGTCACCCATCCAAGGACTAACCGGGCTCGATGTTGCTTAACTTCGGTGAGCTGACGAGAACCGGTTACCGCAACGCCACCCGCATCCCGGAATTAAAATAATAAATTTTGTTATCGTCTGCGCTGGGTAAAGAGGTGATGTCTTTGATTGGTAATTAAACTTCTTCTATGAAGTTTTGGTTAACCTCCAGCTTCACAAAAGACATCATTAAAATTTAATAAATACTTGACACCCTCAGCTCGTTTAGTCCAGTAGGTTAACGGCAATTAAGTGATTAGTTATTTTTTGTCTGAATAGAGCAACATGTAGAGCAATATTTCAGAAAGCTCTTCATCCTACGCAGTTGGGGACAATAATAGAATCATTGGAGTACTTGTCCTCAACCACTGCTAACACTGTCTGTGGTGGGTTGGTTAGCGGGAGAGTCTGATAGCCGGATACACATTCCTCTTCCACCAGTAGTGCTGTCCGGCACGATACGACCACGGTTGTTAAAACTGTCATTAAACCCCAGTAAACATCATTGCCAGCTGATAGTCTCCTGCTACCTGGCTTTCAACAAACAAATTTCCCACGGGCCTCAAGTCAGTAAAACACGCCTAAACCAGCGGTAAATGGACTGAAGATGAACCATAAATGCATGCTTGATTCCTCTTTATTCAGCACATGGCGCAGAAGAACCAAACGCCTCATCAGAGTTTTACAGCGAAGCAACTTATTTGGCTAAAATATTCAAATTGGCTAATAATGTGGCGCCACACAATTCTGGGCCAGCGTCAACACTGTATACGACAGGATATGAACAATGATAGATTATACCTCAATGAGGGATTTTCTCATGGCCTAATCTCGGTATGTGTGACTGAAGACAGTGATTTTTGAGGACATTGGGGACTAGTTGGACAAGGAGGACTGGTGAGGACTATTGCCAACGTCTCTATGATGTCGCCGATCATCATGACTCCACGACATCAAGAAAAATCTCACCTTTCCCACCAAATTTCATTCACATACCCACACTAAATACTCAGAATCCAGCGTGTACATGCATCACTATGCATACCATAGAATATATATGCAGTACGAATATCACTTGCCGGATATAGTTCTAAATGGTGCCGATTTTGCACCGGTGTAAAAGGAATGGAAGTCCGTAGGAACGTTAGTCCCTCTGGACTATTATTCCACGGAATTATAGTCCTAGGTCTAACATTTCTAGGAATAGTAGTCCGCCGGACTACTATTCCTAGAAATGTTAGACCTAGGACTATAATTCCGCGGAATAATAGTCCAGAGAGAGTAATTTTCCTACGGACTTCCATTCCTGTTACACCGGAACAAGCTGCACCGACCAACGTCCGGTTTCTATGTAAATTTAACACCAGCTGCACCGGCAATAAATCCAGGAAATGGAGCACGATTCAAATATACCATACTACTGCCAAACTCTAATTCATACTCGACTAGATCCGGTTAATCATTCGGCGGACTACCACATTTTCTTCATAGATAGACACATTCCACTGAGAATTAAATCCATAATCCACAAGGGCTAATATTTTATAGTCTGCATCCGTGAAAATGGTTTCTAACTGAAACTTGTAATAATTTCGATGTGGAGACAACTGGAGGAGAGCCTGGCATTATTTTTTAGAACAGCTTAAGCTTTCCAATTAAGTAGACCCTATTCACACATGAGTCATCTTACCTTCCATAATCTAACAAAGAAAAATGCTCATTTTGCTAATTCTTCATTCCTGGTTTGTAAGATGGAGTTACAGGTCATATTAAGACTTGAGGGTCTCTTCGTCATATTCATATTCTTCTCTACCACCCAATCTCGTAGGAACATGAATTTTTTTTAGAAGGAACCCATCCTCTCCGAAATCAAAAACAATAGGCCGAGAGTAAAGTAATTTCTATTTTAAGAAAAACACATATGAATGAGAACAACAAAGGATATAAGAGAACAGAAATACCCCCCCCCCCCCAACAAAATCCACAAACAATAATATAAACAACGTTTGAACGTGATATTTCAATTGCAAAAACCGTAATTTGCTAAAAAAAGGAAAGTCAGCGCAAAAATGGTGTTACACTCTTAGAAAGATAAGAACCGCTAACGGTGGGTTGGAAATTTTGAGATCACGTTGTTACACTAGAGTTTCTATTCAGTTCCGCTGCCAATGCCCACGCGTTTTTAAAGACAGATCATTTCGGTGTTTCAATGTATCTCATAACTCACATTGCATTGACTTCTAGTCATGTCTTGACTGCATTTGCAGGCACCCAGGTCCAGAATAGAAATCACTGCTAATCTATTTGGCCTATGTGTTGTGGTATAGTTGGGGTATGGTAGGAAGTCTTGGAAAATGTCCGGGCCCAGAATGGTTAACACACTGAATACACTTTAAAGTCAGGATCGAATATTTCACTGACAAATGTTCAATTTAATTGGCTGGTTGTATACACACTTGGTGGGTCTTTGTTTCCAAAACATGATTTACCTCACCTCAACGTACACCATCTCATCTATCTTTTCCTGTCCTTCCCCTTCACTTAAGGCCAGCATCTCCACCACTTTTCTCTGCTGGCAGCAGCACGTCAAGCTCCAATCCAGGATTCCACCCATACATTTTCCTCTCAACCTTTATTGTGCTTTTCGGTATCATCTTCGGTCTGCCTCTTTTCCCTTCTGGTTCCTATGTCAGTATGATGCTTACATTACTGCCTTGTTCCCTCCTCATCGTGCACCCTACGAACCTCTATCTTCGCCCCGTGATTACCTTACACAGCGGCCTCATGTTCACTCAATCTATTAACTCTTCATTTGATATCTTCTTTTTTCATTTGATATTCATGATCCGCCTTATGCATATTTTCTGAAACACATCCATCATTCTCTTGTCCCCTTTAGTTTAGCTAATAATAATAACACTTTGACCGGCCGCCGATTTGTCGCAGTTCTCGAATGAGAAGGCATTGGTTACCCCTGTACTCCCAACTGCCTCCCTATTCCCACGCTTCTTCTCTCCACCCAACACTCGGAGACGAACTGCTTGATGACATCCCTTGCCCCAAATTATAATAATATATCGAATGGTTGAAACATTTCGGGAAAGTTAGCTCCCCTTATTTTCGGAAAGCTATCAGAATATTTTAGGGTTTAATCCCGGAAATGGAAATTTTCTGGTTCTTGTTTTTGAAAGTCCGTCACCGTGCCATTCATTTTGGGGTTCTCGTTTCTGAATATCAACCCCAATGCCCGTGTAATTCATAGGACAGGACAGGGAATCAAAGGTTGCGTTCCGCAACCTTTGATTCCCTATTCTAGTCCATGAATTTCCCGGGCATTAAGACTGATTTTCAGAACCGGTAACCGGGAAATTCCCATTCGCGAGATTAAACAATATCTCTAACCGCGATGCTGGCATCGGAAGAATTTGATATTCGCCGTAATCTCATAAACTAAAATATGTGATCATTCATTGATACGGTGGTCTGTGAATTTTCCGGGTATCGTGATTGACTTTCAGAACCTGGAGTCGCAGCGCTTTCAAATTCCCGTTCCCGGTATTAAACCTCAGTAAATTTAACACTAAGGGTTGGAATTTCAGTTAAAAAAATGACATTTCGGAATGTTAGCGAATTTGTATTATCGATGTGCGCATTATTTCCCAAACTTCAGGCATTTTCCTGAAGAATGGAATAAAAATACAGAAACTGGCTTTTCACAAATCTTTTCTCAATCAGTTTGAACATGTCTCTATTATTCTCTACAGAAACCCATTTAAAATAAGAAAATGGCGTTTTCACCATCTTTTGATATCCTGTATTTTTTCTGTCCATTATGTCAATAGTGTATGTATCGTGAAATAAAACAGACACTGCCTTTTTCATTAATATAAACGTCTAGAAGGTAATTTTTGCTATTTTTTTCCTTGAGAAGAATAGAAACTTGCAAATTACATAAAAGCTAAACAAAGAACCAAAGGGGTATTAACTTACCATAAAAAGCTAAGCTTTCCTTTTGTTACCTTTAATAATCGAAAACAACAGACAACTCCGAGAATTGTCTGTTCTTTGTTTTTTTTTAAAATAGCAAAAACAAACTTTACTTTTTTCTACTGACATCATAGGAGTTTTCTCAACAATTACTAGCTTCTTAATTAGTCCTTTCTCGCTCTTATAATAATTTCAAAGGCAGTAACCTTAATTGAGATTCGATTTTCAGGAGGATAAAAGTCAGGGATGGTCAACTCAAGATTTAATTTCCGTCCACATTTTTTTTCATTTGATAACGTACACATCGCCCCACGCCCCCCCCCCCCCCCCAGAAAAAAAAACAAAACATAAAAACGTGCCACTTATTTCAGTAAGCACATGCGAAGCAAAATGGAGAGACAACGATGACTTTTGATATGAATCGCTTCCCATTTCACTTATTTCCTAAGTTTCTAACGTGCAACGTATCGAAAATATGAAACTTGATTTTGACTATACACAGTCATATTTCAATGTGTTCTTTACCTAAAGTATCGTTTTCAACTCAGAGCTACCGTATTGTTGATATATTGAAGCCTGCTAATCAAAACACCAACGTTAAAAAAACTCTGAAGGCATTTCTGTGAAAAGTTTTCAGGCAGCCCCTTTTTTCCTTTTTTTTGTCAGATTTCGAGTATGCTGAATTCATTTCCGGAGCCTGTCGCCATCCACATATTATATTAACCGTTCAAAATAAGCATCTAAATAACCTCAGTGGAATATCCTGTTGAAATGGAAATTTAGAATTAAACAAAAAACATTCTAATTTTAATGAAATAAGTGGAGTTGATTTGCTTCGCTTTACACATTCTCTTAGATGTAAGAAAATAATTCTTCAACCGAATATAATTTTTAACCAAAATATACACTGCAAGAGAGATTCTGATATATTCTGGGTTGTGTAGTTTTAAACATTTGGACCTAAATTTAATTCAAACTGGATCGAGCATAAATATAATATATAACATATTACATTCGTAAACAATATTTCAGTACTATTCAAAACCGAGTACTTTTCTACCTATTCTGAAGACAATAAACAATCCAGGTATTAGGTAATATCCTAGTTTATCATATGACTCGTCCGTTTTGTTCACTTTAAAACATTTGATATTTTGTTTTCATATTAATCAGTGATAAATAAAGCCTTCCGTCAATTTCATTGGTCAATTTCAAAACCAGACAATTTGATTGGCTGAACAAAATACAACTGGACCACATTTTCATAATTTGCATAATTAGAGTTGGGAGCTTTCATTACTCAATTTAAAAACTGGACAATTTGATTGGCTAAACAAAATACAACTGGGTCATATTTACATAATTTCAGTAGGGAGAATTTACATTATCTGTCCTATTTGGGGTGGGTTATATTGTATTAATCTTTTACCTAAAGTAACGACAAGAACCGTCTCGCGCAATACAAGAAAAACGCCATTCATTTTTTTTTATATTTTCACTTTTTGCTTCCAAAACATAGGTTATGACCCCTCATTGGAACTAGCGTGTCGCGCTCGTTCCAATGAGGGGTCATAACCTATGTTTTGGAAGCAAAAAATGAAAATTTTTAGTTATACGAGGATGTTTTTCCATATGACGTCTGCAACTCAAGTTAGATGATGGGTTAAAAAGTTATACTAAGTGGCTAATTTGTGCGTGTGTGTGCCATATGATAAATAGAATATGAAATGAGTGTTTTTCTCCAGAGCCAGAGGCTCGCCCAAACGGAAAATGTATAGACTCCTTTCATAAATATTATATGAGAAAAACACTCATTCCATATCCTCTATTTATTCTCATTTATTCCACTTCATTTCTTCATTTTATTTTTTTTCTTAGCTGATTCACTTCTTCTGCAATGGGCAGAAAAGGACAATGGCACCAGAAACAGACAGTTGTCCGACATGGAAGGTGCCAGGAACAATTGTCCCAGGCTTATTCCAGGTTGGTCAAGGCCCTGTGTCAGGTGATTCAGTGTTTGCACCACAATGCACTCTTGAAGCAGAATTTGGCAAATCGGAATTTACCGAACAGTTGGAGAAGAGAGTGAATGAGTTGGTTGGCTTTTCTAAGCCAGCTCTGCCCACCTCACACAATTTTCTGTTTTTCGACAGATTAGCGTGGGTTGGGCCAACGAGACATTAAATGCTTTAGTTGAGCATTATCAAAAAAATGAGCTGAAGTCTAAACTCACTTCGGCAATGCAACCACCTCCTGGCTTAAAAAGTGGACTTCAACCGCGCTTGGGGTAGTGATTAGATCTGGGCTCGAAAGAACTTTTAAAATAAGTTGTCAGATAACACGATTTCGGCTTATCAGTCTTACGGTTCGGGACATCGCCCAATGCCTGGACTAAGGAACAATACTGGAGGGAGCAAACAAATTGTCGCCCGCGTTGTCCCTCTACCCCAATGCGACAAACAGTATAAGAAAATATCAAACCAAAGCACTTCTTTCTCTTCTTTTCCTTCTACTTCTCCTCTTGCTTTCTCTGAGAGTAAGCGCCTCAATTTGCAAACCATTCGGGCACATATTGTGACTGAAGATGCTCGCAAACAGAGTAACGCCTTCCTCTACATTCTACTACGCCCCTCAACCTTCTTTCTCTGGTTATCCTAGTGCTCACACTAGAGCCCATTCTTCCTGCACTTCTCATTCAATGTCTTAACATTCTTCAGTTTCTACTACTCCTATTTCTACTGTTTCTAGTATGGTTCAACCAGGTCTATCGTACTCACAGAAAGTCAAATCACCTAACCGCAATTCGGGCAGCTCATTTGATACTAAATTCTCGCAATTTCCGCATCCGAGTGGAGTTAATTTTGACAAAAAGAACTAGCGCCTCCCCGATGTTTGTAAAAACAACCTCATGATTGGTATTTCAAATTCAGAACGCATCCAGATGTAGTGTTACCTCGGGGATAAATTCAAACATTTGCGCCCTTTGTTTATAGAGCACAGGGGCTTGTTCAGTCCCCCTAAAATATTACTAAATATTGGCGGAAACTCACGAAGTGATAATGCGGATCTCGTAATTCAGCAGTTGCGGAATATTCTTAGAGATATCAGAGTCAAGTTTACATCGGCACAAATTTATTTCCCTGGACTAAACTTTTCACAAACACTCCCATTGGTTCAGAAGTGGACGTTGGACAACATTAACGAAACCAGTCGGCAAGCGAAGGACATTAAAGTTATACCTAAAATTGATGTCACGAAGTTTAATGTTATCCACCCATTTGATTCATTGGACCACGAGAACCAACAATAACAAGTACGACCACTGGCTGGAGCATGTAGATTTAAGCTAAGATGAGGGATTAGGAACAAATGTGGTTAACCTGTCTGGCACCAATGACCGAACAGCCCAAGACAAGGCTCTTTAAGATCGCGGTTTAACTTGTGTACCTGCACGAAGCCTAAAACTGATAATCAGGCAAATATTCCACCGTATAACTGTAATGTATTTTGAGAAATGAAATTAGCATACCGCTTTAGAAACTCCAGCGGTCGGAAACTTACTTTTACAGAATCATCTGGCTGTTCACCTCCAGATAAAGAAGTAGACCTCGAAATTATGGCGGGTAACAAATGATTGCTCCAAAAGGTGTTCAGCATGAGTTTTCTCTCCGATAAAGACAATTTAACTCTTTACCTAACGAATTGCCCGCATCCACCCGCGTGATTTGCAAAACGAGCAGTAGAAAAAATTAATTTTTCCAAATATTTCAACAAAACCATATCATGTGACCCCTCATTGGAACTAGCTCAGCGAGCTCGTTCCAATGAGGCGTCACATGATAGGGTTTCGTTGAATTTTTTCAGTAAATTAAAAAAAATAGTAATTAAAATAATAAATTTTGATATCGTCTGCGTTGGGTAAAGGGTTAACTGCTGGTGAACGGAGAACCCTCAAAAAACGTCGCAAAATATGGGAAATTAGTTTTAAACCCGCCGACCAAGGTAGATTTGTGGTCGTTCTATCTCGGGGTAATTATATAAATGAAGCCATGAGACAACTCAGCAATACTAATCATGAGTATCACAGAACTAAATATTTTCCCATATGCCACCACTATAACGTTCAGGCGAAAGAAAATATGTTCGCATAACTTTAATTTTGGCATTGAAATATCTTTGTCAAGTGTAGCCCTTGAGACAACTTTTTCTGACCCTAAAACAGGTGGTTATGCAACAAATGAAAGAGAGAAAATGACACGAAGGGAAGTCCCGGTCACGTGCACATATTTTTCAGAGAATTTCCTACAAAAACTCACAAAAAGTTAATTGTATTTTTTAGGTCGAAAAGTCATCAGATTACCCTCTTTTTATCTGGAATATTCAACAATAATGCAAGATGTCAACAGAATGTTTCAAATGTTTATTGAAACAATATATTTTCCCAAGGCTGTTGATTTTTAGAGTTTGCATCATTTTCGAGGGCAACATTTCAAGGCGGGTAACTCCAATTCAGATATTTAGTTTAGCGATACCTATAAGAAAATAGAATCACTTATCTGGCCAAATAATATCGAGAAATTCAATAAGATCTTAAAATTTCTCCTCGACGAAGGTCATATAAAAATCAATTGAAATATTCATCAGCTAAACTCAGTGATCAAAAGACAATTTCACATCTTACCAAAGATCCACAAGGACCATTCTTCATGGACAGATGACAATTGGGAGGCCAATTGTCTCGGAATCTTATGCACACTTCATAATTTTGAACATTTTTTCAGCCTAAAGGAGAACCCTTATCCGGTTTGAAAAGAAGGCCACGAGACCAAACTTTCTCCTGGATCCCTTTCCGAATATTGTTGATGTACATAAATAATAAATTGCTCAAATCGACGTTATTTGTTCCAGCTACACGTAGCTGGTTCAAGGGTTTGTCAGTATTATAAAGCTGTCATTGTTAAAATATTTCAAGACTAGTTTCTCAAGTGTAAGTTTACATTGTTCTTAATAATCAATTCAGACAACTGATCTGATAACATCTACGTTTTAACTCGTACCCTTGTATTCCGATACCTTAGCGGTACTACACATACACTTGACGTACAAGGGTGAAAAAAACAAGCCTCTTGTTGTGATGAGTGGTGAGGGAGGAAACAAATCCAGATTTTGAGCCGAATCCTGAAATAATGTCTTACGAATTTTTTTCTTTGGCTTGCCATAGCACAAGGTTAAAATGTTAAGAAACTATCGGGCAAAACAATGCCATCGTTGGTTCTCTTTTTATCACATAACGCTTATCACGAATTAAAGACTGTTCAAGAAATTTGACATGTTTCTGGTGGAACTTCTCCTTATTGGGGGAGGGGGAACATTCTGTCATATCTAAGGGTGGGTCTTTTAATATGTCTTTGAACCTTAAAGGCTGGGGTTGACTTACAGGTTTTGTGACATTAAACAGTCAGGACAGGATTCCTTTTCCTTTTGTCCTTAAGAATGTTCTGAACATTATCACATATGTCTTTCAGTGTCTGGAAATGTTCTGAATCCTTGTTTGGCCCGATTCTCTAAATTTTCCCTTCTTTCTCTCCAAATGAATCGTTCTTGTAGAAAGACCTGAACAGCTTCCATTTCTATTCAGAAGTGTTTTCATGTGTATGCTTCACACCAGTTAAAGGAAACTCAAAGACAGAAGAATGCAAGACAAAGGTTTAGTGTTAACTTTTGAAAACGTCTTTAACCCTTCACCCAACGAATCGGCCACATCCGTCCGCGTAATATGCAAATTCAGCAGCTGAAAAAATACTATTTTTCACAAAATGTCAACAAAACCATATCATGTGACCCCTCATTGGAACGATCTCTCCGAGCTCGTTCCAATGATGGGTCACATGATATGGTTTTGTTGAAATTTTTTGAAAAATTTAAAAAAAATGATATTTAAAATAATAAATTTTGATATCGTCTGCGTTGGTTAAAGGGTTAAACATCTGTTGAAAATTCACCACAACATTCATAAAAATATGAAAATGCCCAATGGCGACATGGTGTCACGCGACAAATTCTTAACATATTGGATCTGCTTATCAGAGTCCACAGAAAAAAACCCCCTAAGAACCGAAGACTAGCAGGTTGTTCAAATCTTGTCATTATCTATTTAAGGAATAGTGCATGGCTTGGAGTTGATTACGCCCATATAGTGCTCAGTGAGGTGGTGTAGTTCCCTCCGCGAAGCGGAGGGAACTACACCACCTCTCTGAGCACTATATGGGCGTAGTCAACGACAAGATATGCACTAATCCTTATATTATATCGAACACCCATCAAGAAAAACATCTGTCCGATTTGTTAATCTATTACCAAGGCAGGAGCCCTACCAACAAGCGTTATATAGAAAAAAATACCATGTAATTTTTAAAGAACAGTTCCTTCCTCCTAAACACGGCTAACTTGGATTATTGCTATGCGCAGAAGACAGATTTTGAATTGGTCGGCAAGGGATAAACAAAACATTTCCACGAAACGGAACTGTGTATTCTAGAATCGCGCAACTCGCGAATGAAAACTAAAATCTTCGAAATTTGACAACGCAGTTTGATAATTTCCACAGATTTGTCACACATATACATTACCGAATGGGCCAGCACGGGATACAAACTCCGAAGATTCAACTGAATTCCATTTTTTATTCGTTTACTGCCCAAAACATACAATCAAAAAGCGAAATAATATGAGCAGCGAAACAAACGATTTTTCACATCCGAACGCGTTCTCATGAAAGTTGGTCCCAGGTATGGATCATTCTCTTCGAAACAAGATATGGATCATCTTCTCAAGGAATAAAATGAACGCCTCGAAAAATGTGACTTCAACAATGGAAAAGCAATACATTTTTCCACAAAGATTTCTTTCCGGGTCGTTTTGTGGATGTTTTGAATCGATTTTTAAATTTAGCTTGATCAGTTTTATTCGCCCAGTATGAAAAGAAAACTGATATAGTAGTATGCTAAAAATACAAAACGTGTAGTGCCTGGGTGTAGTGCCTGGTCAGTTCTGTGGATGCAAACTACACGAAATAGGGTATTATCTTTCAGCCAATCAGAATGCAAGGAAGTCTCGTGAGATATAATATTAAAGTATATATTTTTGACAGCAGTGTAATGTGCTCGCAAGTACTCACATAACACAATAGAATTTTTTTTTTCATTACTTGTCCTGATAACTGACCTTCGAAACTTGCCTTCGCTCCTGTCTCATTACAAACGATTACTACAGTTATACTTTATAGACCCAACACGGGGGCGCGGTAGCTTACCTTGATTTGTTCGTGGCAACGTTTACCCATTTGGCCACTGAGATAAACGAGGAAAATAATAATTAAAAAAAACTTATTTGATGGGAGACTTCAATAAAGTTTTGGCAGCCACAATAAAAAATCTATTCATTGAGTTAATGTTCAGTGAAGGCTTCGCGCCCGCCATCACACAACCAGCAGGAATTACCGATTATTCTGCGATGCTAATCGACCATATCTGCTCCAATACAACCGAAGACTACCAACCAGAAATAATAATCACAGACTTCAGTGACTACTTTCCGACATTTTAAGTTAATGTAATTGTAGTTTTAAAAGTACAGAAATCCTAAATAGTTAATTCGCGGAAGAGAACACTACCAAATTTAAAACCATTCTGTGTATTTGTGACTTCTCAAGTATATACATGTATAATGCCACCTGTCCCAAGAAAGATCTTATCGACAAACTTCACTAACGTAGGAATCTCCTTAAAAGATAGTCCTTCGTAAAACGCATCAGACGTGAATCGTAGATTTATTTATTTATTCATTTATTGGTGTTTAAGGTCACATATTTCTGCACAATGGCTAATCATGACCACGACAGTTTTACGGGTGGAGGAAGCCGGAGTACCCGGAGAGAACCACCGAGCAACGACGAGCAACTGTCAGCTCCCCAACATACTAACTCCACACAGGCAGGGTTAGCATTGGTTGAAGACAGGTGCACCATCGACGTGAAGTACGCCTTAGTACACAGCGTCACCGTGCCCCCACGTGGGCAATGGAAGCGAAGTGTCTTGCCCAAGGACACAACGCGGTTGCCGCAGGTGGGATTCGAACCGAGGACCTCTCGGCTTGCAGCCTGCACCTCTACCAACTGAGCCACCGCGCTCCCGAATCGTAGATGGCCACCAGCCTACTGTAACCCTCACTAAATAAGCAAAATGCTATTCGGGAAAGAAAAACTGAAAAAATACCTCAAATAGTAATATTGAACAATATAAAAACCGTGTTTGAATTTTCAACCTCCTGATGCATATTTTGATGCAGATAGGGTCCTGCGAATATTCGAGATTCGATTCGATATCGATACCATACGTATGCTTCGAGATCGATCCCGAATCAGTCTCAGGATTCGATTTTTTCGAATCTCTCGTACTAACTTTAATTTGTTACATTTCCAACAAAAATAGGATAAAACTGTCATTAGAAAATTCATTCATGTAGGCTCAATTCCTATTTATTTGAGTAATTGACAATGTTTAATTGTTAGGTAAGGTGTGAATTTGACCCAGAACATTATCCATAGTTTTGGTTTTTGAAGGCTTAACTTGTTACTATTCACGTTCTTAAGAACGTGAATAGTAACAAGTTAGGCCTTCAAAAACTAAAACTATGGATAATAGGCCTAGCTGTTTCAGCGACGGTGCTACAGAGAATATTTATTTATTGGTGTTTAAGGTGTTCACTCCGTCGCGTAATGGTCATCACAGTGTTCCGTAACTTCCGTTTGGTGCAATATGAAATAACTTGTCTTTTAAGACTCGATTCGGGATTCGATTCGATGTCGATATCAGAGAAACGATTCGATTCGAGATTCGATTCGAAAAGAAATTTGCGATTCGCAGATCCCCAGATGCAAAATATTATAAGTTCGTGTTTATGGAGAATAAACACAATGTCAAAAAGTTTTGGGAAATCCTACACAATGCTGTTAACTAATCACATCGTACCCACACTTTCCCCGCACCTTTAAAGATACGAGCAGGGAACAAATGGCATTGCAGACAAGTCTAACCTAGTCTTTGCTAGAATCGGTAAAACTATGAGAAACAAAATTAAGAGTACAAGTTACTATTGTTAAGACTATTTTATGTTTAACAGCTGGGAATCTCCTTTTATCTCGCCAAAAAATATACACGAAGTCTTCTGTATGAATGATTTACGAGCAAAGGTGAGCACGGACTGTGATAATATTTCCACCAGGTGCCTAACAAAAATAATAACTGAAATTGCGAACCATTAACCCGCATAAATAACCTCTACTCCTCAACTGGGAAAGGTGTACAACAAAATGAAAGTGGAAAAGATCATGCCACTTTTAAAACTAACGACCGCCAACTATAGACCCATTCTTGTCCTTCCCGCCCCCTCTCTAAGGTTCTTGAAAACATTATGCACAGGTAATAAATTGCCAAATTCCCTAGAAAAAAAATTAAAATAACCTACCTGCACCGATACCAGTTTGGATTCCGTAACGGACACTCTACCATTCATCATATATTCCACGTTATTAATAACTTGACAGAGATGGCCGACAAACCTACCAAGGATTGTACACTGCCATTTTTTGGGGGGATTTCTCTAAAGCATTCGATACGATGCACCAGTCAGTTCTGTTGACGAAACTACACTATGAATTTTTTTTCTGGATTTCTTTAAAGCATTCGACACGATGCACCAGTCAGTTCTGTTCGAAGACTATCTGCCTGGACGCACATAGTTCATTTCATACCTGAACATGTCTTCCGGCACTCAGCCTGTAGTTATGGGTGTCTCACAGCGCTCATTTATTAGGCCTGTGCTATTCATGTTGGAAATAATAATATTAACCTCGTTTCCATGCTAAGGGATGCACACGAGCGTAATGGGCGAATGTCCCGTGAGTGTTCAGGTACGCCCCTATAACGCCCCTCAGCAAAAGTTCAGCCAAATTTCAAACAAAATGGTCTGGTAGTACCTCCATTTGATGAAGTGGCACCGCGTAGGTATTTAGTGAATACACAAAGCAATATAAGCTGGCCAACAAAAAGAGGATTTCGAGTTCACATGTAGGAAATCTACAAGATGGAGGAACCTGCCCCAAGACTTGTGGACCAAATTATGGATGAAAAGATTAGTCTAAACGGTGGCATGATCCTCACACTTTACTACAAGGGACGGTGACAGGAATGAAGTGTGGGCACCTCAAAAATTAGCGGCCGACCTGCAGGGCTTGCTCAAGGGACGTTCATTGGTCATAACGGCCTTGTCAACCGTATGAGGAAGCCTCCTCGGCAATACGTCAGCTATAACATTACGATCTGCGCGAGAACGAAAAAAAAAGAAAGAAACTATTTTAGCAGACACAACCAGAAACAGTCTGATAAGATGGCTTCCTTCTCTTTGGCGGGCATACTGTTAAAAGTAGAAGTCCTGTCACGAACTGTGCGCTTATCTATGCTTAATTGCGCGTATGAATTGCGCGCAATTGCCATATCGAATGGAACCCAAAGCACGGCAGGTTCTCCTGGTTACTCATAGCAAACACGGGCAGTGTTTCTGCCAATAGACCTCCGGGTTACCCGGAGGTCCATTGGCTGAAACATTGCTTGTGCACAGGACATAATTACAGAATTTGATAGCCTCACTATGGTCATATCCCGTTGATTAACGCGCATATCGACGTGCTATTTGTGCGCATTTCGGACAGGACTTTTAGTTTTAACTGTA
The DNA here is from genome assembly GCA_031216915.1 of Pictodentalium vernedei. NCBI lineage: Eukaryota > Metazoa > Mollusca > Scaphopoda > Dentaliida > Dentaliidae > Pictodentalium > Pictodentalium vernedei. Next base: position 68,173,349 of record CM062295.1, on the reverse strand, counting down.
TTTAACTTTTTCCTGCCACTGAACCGACTTGTTCCCTTATACTCTATTTTAGACAGATCGTATCTTTCAGTATACATGAAGTAGGCACATGCAACTGGCTTGTCCTTATCTCTAGGGAGCTGTGTGGAAAGAAATGTTTATGGGGCAGTATTCTAAGATTTACCTGGCACCTCTATGCAGGGAACCAGGACATATCCCGTGTGCTAAATGCAGAATGCGTCAGAGGAGTCGGAAACCGCCTGACTCTGGCTGAGATGTGGGTACCAGGTTGCGAACAATAAGCAATGACGGAACATAGGGTGAATATAGGCGTCTTGCGAAGAAAGTGGTCTGGGAAGGCCAATTTAGACAGACGAGATTATTAGATATGCCAATTTGACTACTATGGATGATCTTATCGATGAGATAGTTGCGAAAATAATGCCAGACCAACAGCAGCAATTCAAAGGATTGGACACTTATCCCCTTCACCTCGTGAGGCTACCTACGAACGAACATTTAGTCGAGATGTCGAAAATGTTTGAAGTTGATGGTGCTGTTGCGGTCTCCTCCACGTGTAGGGTGACGAAGAGGGTCCATTAGATTTATGCGACATCCATATAGAATCTATGTCAGGTCGTATGGCCCTAGGCGCCAGGATAATAGACGACAGAGCAGCACCACTCATCAGACAACTACTCGATGGTGAATTCGACCTGAAAAAATTACATTCTGGAGAGAAGTCTAGGAAAACAACTGGGAGTTGAAGACAAGTTTGACCCAGTAAAGACAAAAAGACAGAAATGCCAGGATGTTGTTGAGATTCATTGATGCATGAAGACTGACGCACTGACTGTGATCGACAGCCCGTCCTACTCAAATGCCTATGCTGTCACCGCTAGGGTCTATGGCCTCTTCTCGCTCAGAGCTCTCTCAGAGGTTAGAGGAGAGAGTGTAACCTCGATCGGACAACAGAGATGTGAGACGAGAGGTCCAATGAAACTGATGCCACACTTGAAGACGTGAAGGGACTCAAAAATATCCTCACGCGAGCCATCATCGTGAACGACATCGCTGGCGAAGACATCTACAACAGTGGCATATATGCAGTGCACGCTAACTGTACGTACAGAACCATAGAACTCATCGTTCACATAGCCATGTTATAAGATCTACACTTCCCCCAGACCAGGCAGTTAGGCATTTACAGCGGCAACGTGTTGGACGCCAGTTTGGCCCAAATTCGTAAACGGACTTTCAACTCATGTGTCCACCCAATTATCCCTGCCACGGTTCGGGGGGGGGGGGGGGTATTTCAGTTAGTCTGACATTCTAACCGAACTAGAAGGAAAAACTCTCTACACCCCTCAAGACCAAGCCACATATATTCCAAAGCCAGAGTATTGGAACCGACCGGAAAAAAAGATATCTCATTTTCTACAGCACCCCGGAGTGACGACACCCTAATAACTCACCAGATCCCATACCTAAACAACGGCGGTAGCAGTAGGAAGACGAACAGGGAGATCGAGGTCTTTCGATTCAAAGATCCTTTGGTATTCACCCCGACTCATCACATTGCGAAGGAAATTTTAGGTTTGGGTGTTAAGGTCAAGACTTACCACAGCTTCTTCCGGTGGAGTTGACAACGACTTGATGCCAGAAAGAATGGGCCAGAAGTATGTCCCACTGGTCATCATCTGATTAAGGCTTTGATGTTGTCAAACGTCGAGGAGTTGTTGTGTTGATTGCCTTGGCGCCATCGGAGGGGGGGGGGGGTGGGGGTGGTGCTGAGTTGTGATGTTTTTCAATTCCAGTTGCATACAGATCAGTGTCTCGTAGAGTAGTAAAAACTTGTCAAGAGGAATATAATGAAATAGTTCTTATATTCAAAAACTGCAAGTATTCTATAGTAGCGTGAACTTTACATAGCTGGAACATATTGCGCCTAAGATGAGAGACTGCAAAGGAGCAACCAGTGTCCAGTGGCCAATTAATATTCTACTGAATCCAAATCAAGGCGCCACCCAGTGCTATGTATGTATGTCCCTATGGGCAAATTTAGCGGCTTTTGCTCGAGACGGATGTCGTTACACATAGCTGTTCAACACACTTTCCCCAACGAAATTTTGGGTTGTTGCAGAACATACACACTAACATATGTTGGCTCTATAGATAACTAGGTTATCGCCACCTGAATCCTTGGAATCTTCTGCGTTACAGAGACTAATATGAATAACTTCCGGTTGGTATGATGAATTCTTTGTTTCAGAGCGTGTGTTTGTTTCCTTTGGGATGATTTCGAATAGCCTTGTCAAAACTGGTATCATACTTATGAAAAACCTACAGTTAAAAAAAAGTCCTGTCTTGAAATGTGCACAAATAACACGTCGATATGCGCGTTAATCTACGCGACATGACCATAGTAAGGCTATCAAATTCTGTAAATATGGCCTGTGCACAAGCAATGTTTCAGCCAATGGACCTCCGGGCAACCTGGAGGTCCATTGGCAGAAACATTGCCCGGGTTTGCTATGAGTAACCAGGATAACCTGCCGTGCTTTGGGTGCCAATTCGATATGGCAATTGCGCGCAATTCCTACGCGCAATTAAGCCTAGATAAGCGCACAGTTCGTGATAGGACTTCTAGTTTTAACTGTACCGCCGCATGCGTAATTGTGTGTCATAATTACACCGACATAGTTGTCAACAGGCATCGAAATGGCACAAACCGATGGTAATTTCCATGCACATATTTCCTTGGGGAGAACACCCCCGTGATCCTCCCTAACAACCCACCCATTGAGGGTGGGTTGATGGCAGGAGCGCTAGAGTATTCTCCCCTAACAATAATTCGAAAATGTGCTATCAAATCGAATCGTAATGTTTACAATACCGTAAATATCAACCGGCAGGATTCAGTCCAAGAACGACAAATCCGTTTCCGATAGACGCTATACCCATTTCTTTTGTCATTGTTTACAATTTTTCCTACCCTCGTGTTTTTCCAACCTGCTCTCTCACCCATGGTCGAACAATGAGACAACAGTGAACACCACTGCGTGTTAAGCACTATGGCTGCTAATGTTTAAAACTGCGCGATCCAAACGTTTATCAACTGGAATATCTAAGAATAAATAATTTAAAATGACAGGAATTAAAAAAAAAATAAAACCAGCAAACAGCAGTATGTACACACAAGGGCGATCAAAGCAACGGGCACAATAATCATTAATGAATAATTAAAAAGGATTGAAAGCAGACTGTGATTTACCATAATAGTTCTGGCGTGAGATGAGGACAATTATTTCACTGTAGACTGCGACTTAGACGCAGAGAATTGCAAGCTCATCAATTTAAAAGTTTCTTTACAGACGAGCCTAGATGCGTCTGTGGCCAGGGAAATGAAGATGCCGAATATTTTATACTAGAATGTCCACGCTTTGATGCTCGAGACAAAATCTTATTTTCATTGAGATAGTCCCAATACGCGATATAGATATTCTTCGACTTGAGAACACCCAAAAAAACAAACGATGAAAATAAATACACAGAACGACACGTGTGTGTGAATGGGTTAGTCGATATGGCACGTGTGCCAGCGCGGAAGGATAGAACGAGAGGCCACAGGCCTCGAGTTTTATCCTTCCGCGATGGCACAAGTGCCATACTGATTAACCCATTCACACACGCGTGTCGTTCTGTATTTATTACACGCCTTTGCGTCTATAAAACAGTTATTAGAAGGACACTCAACAATTCATTTGATAATTATCATCAAAAAGAACACATTTTGTCTCCAACCAAACATGCGAGGAGAACCTGTGTTACTCTTTCGTCCTCTGAGTTCCAATGTGTTCTATGTGCCTACTGGCACATAGAACACATTGGAACTCAGGGGACGACTTTTAGCTACCGCTAGGGATTGAAATTGTAATTGCGTTGTACAATTTGTAGAAAATTCCAGGGAAATTTCGCTTCTTTATAAAATAGTCCGTCAACGATTTCCGTTCCACACATGTGCGGAACAGATTTTTATTTTCCACGCGGCTTAGTGTTGCTGAAGATTGGGATTACATAGAACAGGCATGTAATAAACACCTACTGGAATCTGTGTAATCCTTTATTCTGGAAAGTAAACGATTTTCATTGGATTAGTCCTTTGGTTTGGAGAATAGAGGGGGAAAGGCAAACACCTCCCAGGGCATTGTGAAATTTGTGTCGATATCATGATGTAGGACAGTTGCCTTAGACATTCAAGTCGGCCATCAAGAACCGTCAATACGGTCACCGGGGGTTAATCCCAAACCCCTAAGTCTGGAGATGGATGTCTTGCGTATTAGCTATCAATCCTCTATGTAATTATACAGTTTTTGTGAAAGCGTAACGGGGACTTGTGCACATTGGAATTTTGTAATGCACACGTTTAAGTTGGCTGAACCAATCTGAGAACAAAGATATCTGTACACCTGCACTACTAGTACCGTTTTATATATACTATTCAAAAAAAAGTAAGGGATAGCCAAACTGATGTTGATATTTTCGGAAAATGGTATTGGATACCCGTGATTGGATACATCAGTACATTACCAAGTTTAGTGTGGATCATTAATGTCACCAGCCCACGAAAACGTCGTGCAGATTTTTCAAACGAGCGCCGGGTTAATGTCTGTGGTGTACGTTTTGAAATTTTGATTTGTACTGTACGGCCTTTTTCGGAGGTCTCATCGTTCTTTTCTTGGTATAAACTCGTTCGCCATTAGTTTCTGGTCGAAACGTAGCTTTAGAGCTTTACTATTAATGGATGCTGGCAACTTACGCCCCCCCCCCCCCCTCCCCCACCTTCTTAACTTACCCTGACTTCGGCATTTGGGGGAGATGTATTCGGCATCGTCGTGTGTACCCCGGTGTACCTTTTTAATCAAAGTCGAACCCCTGTTTAAACATCCTGGCGACACCCAAGTAGACTGGAGGAAATGTACTGAAAACTTTTCTTATTTATCGTTTTTTGTCGCATCATTCTTGTCGAAAATAAATCTGTGTGTTCAATCTGTTAATATTAATGTCTTGACGTCAAAACTGTATCATTATCAACTTCATAATTATGGTTTATTGAGTAAAGTTGATTTCATGTGTTTTCCCTGAGAATATCCAAAGTGTAAACTCGGTCTTCCATGAAAACATACATACGTTCTCTTCTAAGAATTTTTCGGTGAATGTTAAAATTCGGAACGACGGAACGCCAAGTCCAGACGGCTGTCTGAAATTTATTCGATAAGCAGTGCACTCAGAAGGAAATGCTATACTTAGCTTAGCAAGGTGCTTAATTTGTTCAAGCATAACGTATTAGCCCTTTACCAACGTAACCGCCAAAACTGGCCTGCGCTATTCTCAAAATAGCCAATTATTTTTCATAATTGTTTTCATTTTTTGTCTCAAAAACATAGGTTATGACCTTTCATTTGAAAGAACTCATTTTGATACAAAAAATGAAAAAAAATTAGTTATTCAAGATTTTTTTTTTTTTTGATGCTAGGTAAAGGGTTAAGTATATTGCTTAGTAAATAAAACTATTTAAGTACTTCAGTGGAAATGTAAGTAAAATCTTAGGTTTTCTTTTATGAATATCACTCCTGGTCTCGTATACAGGAGAGGTGGTGAAAGAAGTTGAATATTGAAGAGACGATACATGATTCGAAATTTTTCAGATCAGCCCGACTCGAATCGATTAAAACCATGAAACCGATTTTACCTCGGATCGAATCTGGAAGCTTCGCTGGTCTCCATTGGAGATGTCAGTGTGCAGGGACATGCCAACACGGGGGTTATGGAGTGTAGTCCATCCCCGCAATCCCCAACAAACTTTTAATAGTTAGATATTATGAGCCTCAAACAACGAATGGTTTCATGCCTTTTGTAGTAGATTTCATGGTATTTTTTATTTGATTGGACCGTTTCTATCAAACTTTTATCGATTTTTCTAAGCACATTTCAAGACATTTTCTAACTGAGGTTAATATTTAATCCCTTGTGTGCAACAAGGCGCTATCTGCAATGCTAAAGCACTACATACAACATCTCGATACACCCAAGAGACAATTTCCAACCCTAGATCCGAGAAGGCGTGGTCGTATATTTCGAACACATGGGGGAGGGTGCATTTGGATTTCTTCGATTGTTTAACGGAGTGGTTTGAATCGAGGCTAAGATTCGGTGTCTTAAGCAGAGATTCGTTGAAGTGGGCGAAGAGATAGTTCGGATATCCGAACGTCGTGGTTTTCACAGTGTGGGGGCCGAGACATTCTGATAGCTGAATTAGGAGAAAACTTCGCATTTCCTGAAAAGACTGAGAAACAACAATGTATGAAAACTGTGACAGATCGGAGAATATTTTGTAAATATTTGTTTTGGGTTTAACCCTTTGAACACCAGAGGTCGTTTTCCCAGGCCCAGTAATATGATACATTTCATTCAGTAGGTTGGCGTTTGAGTGAAGGTGTGGTATTGGCCAATCAATATTTTCAACGTTCAGCCCCGAGGCTGCACGTTGAAAATATTAATTGGTCTACCCCGAAATAAAGAATATGGACTCTTCCCGTTGCTTCCATTGACCTGATATGGAAAATACCACTAGGGTTCAAAGGGTTAATAAATGAAGATGTTATTACGTGGTTAGTTTCACATCAGCCATTGGTAACTTCACAGTAGCCTTCGACATCTTTTTGGGCGATCAGAATTAAGATGTATTATTACCACTTTAACGGGCGTTCCCTGGTATATTACCAGAGTTTAGTTGGCCAATGAAACTCAGTAATTCATGGCGTATTTCAACAAGAAGTGGGCTGCGGGCCATTAATGAAAATAAAATTCATTAACGTCCCGCCGCCCGCTTCCGGTTATGGTAATAATAGTAATAAAATAGGTTTGTCGGGCGTTCCGGTTTATTAACAGCCCCCAAAGACTGAATAATAGCCCTCTGGCTTATCAACTGTTTATTTCAATAAAGCCTCGAACTGTTGTTCATTCCTCTTGTGCCGTTAATAAACCGTAACCCCCTCCAAACTCTTGTTATTATTATATTATCTTATTACAAGCTGGTCGAGGGCTGGGGTGAAGTTTCTGATGGCTGATATCTCGGATAATATGAAACTAACCAAATAATAACCTCTCATTCTTGGCGAGTCAGAGGGAAACAGTTTTGAGAAAACACTGGCTTATATTTTTATTTATCTAACAATCATATAGATTTTGGCCTGAAAACCACGAGAAACGGTACGTATCACATAATGTGTTCCGATTCCGTATCATATAGACGACTCGTTTCCGGAAGCGCTACGGGCTATCATAACAGGTGGATGGATACATTCTATGTGCGTTTCAGTGATCGACCGAACATTATGTCCCAAAAATGTTTAAAAATAATTTAACCCTTTACCTAGCATGAAACGCAGACGACAGTTGTAAAAAAGATTTTGAATAACTAATTTTTTTTTCATTTTTTGTCTCAAAAACATGGGTCATAACCCCTCGTTGGAACGAGCTCGACGAGCTTGTTCCAACGAGGGGTTATAACCTATGTTTTAGAGACAAAAAATGAAAAAAATAATGAAAATTAATTGGCGAATGTTTTGAGAATAGCATTGGCCGGTTTTTGCCGTTTCGTTTGGTAAAGGGTTAAGATTTAATCTGTTTATATGACAGAATTGTTAGATAAATGAATTATCATGATAATGTGCATGTCCTGTGATTTGTATCAGATTCTCGGTGGTGTCCAAAGATGGGATCACAACTCGCCGGCAAAGGCGACTTGTTGAGATCCCATTCCGGACACCACCTCGAACCTGATACAAATCACAGGACATGCACATTATCATGATAATCTGTATTTATCTAATTTCAATTTCACTATTACTATTTTTCAATTTTCAATTGATGCCTATCAAAATTTTATAAGTGCGTTGCCAACTTCACAGATGTTGCTTCGACAAAGCAGATTACCTTTTTGATTTGTTTCTGAAAAAAAGTATTTATTGTTATTTTTTTATCTTTGAGGGAGGGTGTGGGCTGGAAGATATTTAATATACCCCCAGTCCCCCACTGGGCCCCTGTGAGCACATCTAGGGGCGGTTCGAGCTGACAGGTATTTTTTTATCAAACGAATGACGAAAGTATTATATTTTCTATTAAATTTTAAGGGAAAAATCCTGTTTCTGGAAAGGGGGTTGGGCATAATTCTATGTTATGAATCCACTGCATGTCAGCAACAACATGACAGAGTTAGAGGAAGTTGCATAAAGTGTGGAAAATAGTTTCTATTGCTCACCAATGTTACTTTTGTTCCAGATATGAACGTTTCTGAGTTCTGTCCCCTGGACTTCAACAGTCAATACATACCAACTGTATGCTTCAAGAAATTTGACAGTCAGATCTACACTTACACGGAAGCATCTAGCATTTGCAAAAGCTACACAAATGGGAATGTTGTCGGACATCTTTTGAGGGTGAGCACAATTGAGATGTATCACAAGCTGGACGATCTGCTCAGTAAGTAGCAATACAATTAGTTTTGTTGAAAGATATTTTTACCCAACATATCTTGCAGATTTATAAATATTTTTTATATTGTAGCAAACCAAATAGATATCATCCAAGACTCCATTCCAGACGACAACGTCACTACTGAAAATAATTATTGTGGTGCTGGTATCGCCCCATATCCCAAACTTACGTACGCCATCATTTAACTCTTAGAAGCCGGGGAATCAGAATGAATTTATTGAACCTGATATACTGCGAAAAACAGCAAAGCAGGTGCTTCTATTGAAGTGTCGTCTGCCTATTCAGGCAGACGAAAATTGACTAGAAGCACCTGTTCAGTGTTTAACCACCCCCCCCCCCCCAGCCCAAAGATAACCGTACCGTCACAGCCAGACTACCAGCCGTATTACATCAACGGCAAAAAATCGACTCCCGGCTTCTAAGAGTTAACTAATGAACTGGTATACAATGAACACGTCTGGTTAGATTGCAGGTTTCCTGGAAATGTCTCCACTGTGTCGACTTATTGTCACGTCCACAGCATGGTTTGATTGCTCGGTGGGTTCGTGTTGTGGCTTTAACAAATTTAATTTTGTATATGTAATATTTTATTCGTCATGGAACAGTTTGTTAAACAGGCATGTGTCTATGCATGCCTCATCGATACATGAAATGTACATTCTTATTTTACCAACAATGGTGCGTAGACAAGTGCGGAGCTGTGAAGTCTGTTCTTGACACATTTTCTTATCAATCAAAGTTTCTGTCAAACTAACTTGTGGCAAGAGTCTTGCTTGTATTCTTCAGTCTGATATTGGGATGTAATTACTGACTGAGGTAAGTTATTCTACCACTCGGGTATTCATTGGAATTGTAATGATATGAACATGTAACTCTTGTGGTTCCTTACATGCTATTCAATGTATAAACAATGACGTCATACCTCCCTATAGGGGACCACGGTATTGAAGCACGTGTGTTCTGCCGTTTTGTGAATAAAATTCATAATGGCTGGACGTACTTCTCTGGAGTTCTACACTAATCCCCAAACTACTACATGGCAGTACGGGTGAATTGGATGCTGTGGTAACCATGAATACTTTAAAACCACCTACATACATAAAATGCACTGGGGATGTTGAAAAGAACTGGAAACTGTTTATCCAACAATTCGATCTTTTTGTAGAAGCGAAAGGGGAAGAACTGAATGACCGAAAAAAGTCGCCACTTTTGTAACTGTAGCTAGAAAGCGGGCAGCCGAGATATATAATTCTTTTGTTTTCGAGACGACAGAAATGCTTATACGACAGTTAAGCAAAAATTTAAGACTATTGTGTTCCTGCTAAATTGATAGTTATGAACGGCATATTTTGCGGAATCACTTGAAACGCGAGTTACATTTCTTGGCGAGGTCTTGTAGTCACGGCCAGCTGATTGGTTCTATGATCAGAGACCAAATAGTCATAGGAATTTCGTACAGATTCTTACGAATGCGTGACATGACGTTGCAAAAGTGCATAAATACTTGCAGGCGAGTGAAAAGACAGCAGATCAGGCCAAACTACTTGATAGTTCGATGTTACTCACACAGGAAGATAAAATAGCCATCGTCAAAGGGAAATTGTTGAAATCAAATAATTGCTCAAAACAACTACATCGACAAGAGTGTAGTCATTGTGGAACTGTTTATCCATTTGGACATTGCCAGCATATGGGAAGCTTTGTAATAAGTGTAAACGAAAGAATCATTTCGCAAAAGTGTGTAAGTCGATTTCGAAATTGTCATATAAAGGGAGTGACACCAAAGAAGTATAGTCTAAGGCCAAAAAATATACAAGTAGTAAAACAAAACTGTAATAGTGATACAGAATTCGACTGTTACGACGAACTGTTTATTGGAACTTTGTACGAGGAAAAAACCCAAGAAACAATTCATGACGTTTCACCTCACGTTACTGATGATTCCATAAATTTGCATATTTTATGTCAGGAATCCCATACCTTAAAACTAGTCTTATCCTTACAGATGGTAAAGGTTCGACCACGTTTTGTGTGGATAGCAAAGTTAAGTGTCACATAAATGGGGTTGAACAGAAACTGTCAGAGAAGTACGTCCAGTCCGAGAATTTTGTCCAGTCAGAGAATTTGGACAGCAAACCTCTTGAATTGTGTGTTAATTCCGTAAATAACAGTAAGGATCAGGAGCCCAATGAAGACTATATGTTAACTGTTCAAACTAATGGAACAAATATTACATTTAAATTTGATACAGGGGTAAAAGCCCGTTTAATAAGCTATTCCGACTTAAACAAGTTCCGGAATAGAGCCAAAATTCCACATGCCAACATTAAACTTATTGATCAGAATGGTAAAGAAATTCCACATAAGAGAATACAGTACGTGGAGAGTGTATTATCACTAAATCACCCACAGAGTGGAGATTCCACCCAAGCAATTATTGCAAATGTGTTACAAAGCATAACCAGTACAAGCAAAGTTTCAGCCAATGGACCTCCGGGTTAAACCCGGAGGTCCATTGGCTGAAACACTGCTTGTGTTTTTGTCGATATGTACAAATTTTGAAAGTTATAGCTTGGGTGACAACTCCACTCTGCGGGTGATTTAGTTATAATCCACTCTCCACGTACTGTATGTATACGCTCCTTGAAAATTAAGGGTAAAACCTACCCTGTCAAGTTTGTTATAGTCAATAGTGGCATGTTACTACTTTGTGATACAACTTGTTTAAACTCTATCTGGTCAAAAAAATGTATGTTGTCAATAAACCTTCTGAATTAGAGGTGAATCAAAAAGTGTTGACTAAATCTGTGATACAGAATGAATACTCCAAGTTATTTAATGGTGGGGTTGATGAATTTCCATTTACCTATAAAACAATATTAAAAGGGTGTAGCGTTCCAGTGATACATACACCAAGAAGAGTCCCCATAGCTCTTCACGGTGAATTATCACAGGACCTCAACCGCATAGAAAAGTTAGGCATAATACAAACAATTACAGAGCCACAGACTTGGCAAATACAATGGTGGTGATTAGGAAACCAAATAATTCACCCCGTATTTGTATTCACTGACCCAAAGGTGTTAAATGCTTGCATTAAGAGAAAACATTATGGTTTAACCAAGAAAGACGATATAATAGCAGAAATGTCCAATGTTTGCATGTTTAGTATATTAAATGCTTCACAAGCATTCTGGCAGATAAAGGTGGGTGGAGAAAGTGTTAAACTGACAACGTTTAATCCTTTACCCAACGCAGACGATATCCAAATTTATTATTGTAAATATAATTTTTTTAAATTTTTCAAAAAATTTCAACAAAACCATATCATGTGACCCCTCGTTGGAACGAGCTCGACGAGCTCGTTCCAACGAGGGGTCACATGATATGGTTTTGTTGAAATTTTTTGAAAAATAATATTTTTTCAACTGCAGAATTTGCATATTACGCGGGCGGATGTGGGCGATTCGTTGGGTAAAGGGTTAACACCCCCTTTGATAGACACGTTTTTAAACGCCTACCTTGTGGAATTGTGTCGCGCAATGAAATCCAAGCTTGAAGGCTTAAAATGAGTTAAATTGAAAATTGATGATGTAGTTATATGGAGTGAGACAAAAGCGGACCATGATAAAAATTCAACTCATGACATGGAAAGAATTAAAAAAAATGGTGTAAAATTGAACTGAGATAAATGCCAATTTTTGGTACATGAAATACACTCTCCAGGGAAAACTTTAACTGCAAAAGAAATTAAACCCAATAAGAGTAAAGTCGAGGTCATACAGACACTTTTCACCCCGCGTGATAAAACGGAGTTACAGAGATACCTTGGTCTCATAAATGTTCTTGGAAAATTCATTCCTAATGTCTGTCAGAATTTGTGAAATAAGAAAGTTTTTCTTGAACAAAACTGTATTTCAGTGGACTGATAAACATGAATGAGAATGGGTTGATCTGAAACAGGCTTTAACTACAGAGCCTTTATAAGCTTATTTTGAACCAATTCAGGTGACAAAAATATCAACCGACAGTAGTAACGATTGGTTGGGTGCAGTATTGCTTCATTCAGGAGAGCGATGGGTCATGGCATCCTGTAGTATATGCAGCTCGTTCACTCACTCAAGCAGAACAGGCATACGCACAAATAGAAAAGGAATGTTTAGGTATAGCCTTTGGCTGTGAAATGTTTCATAGTTACATTTATGGACTTCAGAATGTTGAACTGGAAATTGATCACAAACCACTGGTGGTTATATCAAAGAAATATTTCAGTGATATCGTCCCCTGAGTTCCAATGTGTTCTATGTACAGGTAGGCACATAGAACACATTGAAACTCAGTGGACGATATGTCTCCCAGAATTCAGAGGTTAATGCTAAAACTGCAGAAAATCTCATTTAAAGTGGCATATACACCAGGAAAATATTTAATGGTGGCAGATGCTCTTTCAAGGTGTAAAATTTAATTTATAGATTCCCTTCATGAGAATGAAGTTGAAATACATGTGAATGATGTTATCAGAAATTTACCCATTTCAGTTCAGCAATTACAAAGGTTAAAAGATGAAACTCTTAAAGGGAGTGTGTTACAACAGGTTACTTCATTTGTCAATACTGGGTGGTCAAAAGGTGTCATGAAGCAATTTGTTGATTATGGGGATGGACTTTCTGTGGTTAATGACCTACTCTTGAAAGGTTCTCGAATAGTAAAACCAACCACTATGAGAAGTGAAATGCTCAAAATAATTCATACTGGGCATTTAGGCATTGAGAAATGTACACGCTTGACCCGTGAAGTAATATTTTGGCCTAATATGAATCACGAAATTACCAACATAGTAAAGAATTGTTCGATCTAGTTAAAATTTCAGTATTCTCAGTGTAAGCAAGGGTCCCACAGTTGTTTCATCTTTATTGCGACCTTGGGAGAAAGTAGGAGTTGATCTTTTCCATTTGAAGGGAAATAATTACTTAATCGTGATTGACTAATTTAGCAGTTATCCCGAGATAGGATTGTTGTAAGCAAGGGTCTCACAGTTGTTTCATCATTATTGCGACCTTGGGAGAAAGTAGGAGTTGATCTTTTTCATTTGAAGGGAAATAATTACTTAATCGTGATTGACTAATTTAGCAGTTATCCCGAGATAGGAATGTTAAAAGACAGTTGTTCTCACCTTCTGTAATACAGTACACGAAATCCATATTTGCTAGGCATGGAATACGTAGAATTATCAGGTCGGATAATGGCCCACAATTTTTATGTGCAGAGTTTAAACAGTTAAGTACTTTTTATGACTTTGAACATTCAACTTCAAGCCCTTATAATGCAGAAGGTAATGGTAAAGCAGAGGTTGGGGATAAAATCATAAAAAAGGTCTGCTAAAGAAGGCAATATGTTACAATGAAGACCCATATTTGGCTTTATTGCAGTACTGAACAGTCCCATTATCACATAGGAAATCCCCAGGCAGAGTTATTGATGGGTCAAAAGGTACGAGATACACTTCCACACTTAATGAATAGTGGTGACAAGCAAATTCACAAGAAACGAAAAGACTTAAAAAGTGGCCAGAAATGTTACTATCATAGAGCTAGTAAACCACTATCACCCCTGTCAGAAGGGGATATTGTGAGACTTAAGTTGCGTGAATGAGCATGGAATACAAAATCAAAAGTTTTGCAGAAAGGTAGCGATAGATTATACCAGGTGCTTAGTGAACATGCTAAACTGCTTCGTCGTGATCGCAGAGATTTGGAAAAGACAGGTGAGCAATACAGAAGGTTTGAGCTCACAGGGTTTCCTGATGAAATGACAGGAATACAGCCACATGATGATGTTGGTCATCATTCTGTGCCTGATGCAGGTCCTTCCAAAATCAAAACACCCTTTCATGAACCGGTACCAGAAAAGTCCACCAGGACACCCACTTTGGAATGTTCCGAACCAGTATTGAGAACGTCCATTACGACACGAAAACCAGTTCAAAGACGTGACCTTTAATTATATTTGTTCACATTTAATTAACCATTACTTTTTAAATCAAGGGAGGTGTAATGATATGTATATGGCGTTCCATACATGCTATTCAACTGCATAGACAATTACGTCATTCATCCCTAGAGGGTACCACGGTATTGAACCGCGTGTGTTTTGCCCTTTTGTTAATAGAATTCATAATGGCTGGACGTACTTCTCTGGTGGCCTTCAATAATCTCCAAACTATTACAGGATTTCATCGTTTGTTCGATATATTTATGTGCAACTCCAAATATGCGAATATTTAGTATCATTTCCTGATAAGTTAATGCTAATAACTTCAATAGTGTAGCCTATACTTTGAAACATAATTTCTCTTTGGGTATTGTAGAGTGGACAGAAAAGAAAGTAGTGCTCAAAGTCCCCGTATTCGTGATTACAGGAACATTTCGGGTCATTGCGCAGAAGTCGTTCATACATGTGGCCATTCAAGTTGCTACATCTTAATCTTAATTTGCAGTGCAATATCTGGCCTTTTCTCCTGTCCACACAATACCCTGCAATGATTGGTTCGTTCCTTCTAAGAATGTGTTTCGGTGCATGTAGAGATTTACAGTTTTCCATATTTATATCCATATCATTCCAGAGGTTTACAGCAGACAGCAAAAAAGAATCAGAATAAATTTTAGTCCGACAATGCAGTTCACGTAGATTATTTGATGCACGAACTGGACAGTCTGTATATTCCCACACTTGGGACGGAATCATTGCCGTGAGATGATAAGGCGCATTGCCAGTCAACATTTTAAACATAATAACTATTATGTGTTTGTTTCTGAGCTCTTGTAATGTAATAAAGCCAGCTTCACGATAGACACACTAGTGATACTGCATATAGTTCGAAGGGACAATTTACATTTTAAACTACGGAGGCAGTTTATCATTGGACAGACTTTATCAGTGATACAATCTACATGATTACCTCATAGTAGGTGATAATTGAGAGTTCAAACACACCTGTACATGTACGTGTACATGTACACCTCCATAGGATTTAGTGTTAAAATCGTGTACATGTACAAGATTTTTAACGTTTTTTAGGGTGTGTTAGAATATATTTAACACTGAACCATATGAGAGAAATCCGTAGTTTTACGTACACGTACATGTACCGTTTTGATTGAAATCGACAAATGGATTTCTCCCATAGGATTCAGTGTTAAATATATTCTAACACACCCTAAAAAACGTTAAAAACTCTTGTACATGTACACGATTTTAACACTGAAACCCTATGGAGGCGTACACGGAGATCCACTTGCGGATTTTAGGTCGGAAATCGACTCGTGTACAGACGTTGTGTTTGAATTCGCAAACCCACTGTCGCGTTTCTCGAAGTAGGACTAGCGCACGTTATTGCGAGGCGATCTCAACAAGCACTTGATGGAAATGTTTTGAACGAAGAGTGTTGTCGGTGTGTTAGAAATCCGCAAACCCAGGTTTTCGTTCAAAAAGAGTCGATTATGAATATGGTCTGTATTATAGACATTCGTGTTTTGTCTTGATGTGATGAAGAGAAATTGAGTTTGGGGGATAATGTTCGAAAGAGTCGATAAAAATATGATCTGTAATAGATATTCGTGTTTTGTCTTGATGTAAAGAAGAGAAATTGGCTTTTAAGCATTCGTTCAAAAGAGTCAAACACTTAGCGGAATGTTTAAACGCATTTTCCGCTCAATTAGGTTTTGAGTGGTAACATTTTTAATATATTCACGATAGCAATCAGAAAGATGAATAAGTTCTCAGCGTTAAAAATTAGAAAACCAGTTTTCTTTTGTCTGTTGAAACTGTTTTAACAGTCATCAAAGGGATTCTCTCTTAATTCGACACTGAGTGAATGGTTCTTTGATATGTGACTGGAAATCTTTTGACAAAATGTAAAACTACTGTCAAAATGCGTTAAATCAGAAACCGGTTTGTCATGTACTGCTTAAACGTATATTTTAAACTTCTCCAATTCAATTAACAGTCAGTTGAGATGTGAATATTTTCAGTTTATTATATTAAAGACGGAACGATCTTTATTACTTAAAAACATAAAAATATAATTAAACATTTAATCTTGAAAATAATAAAACAATTAAAAACGAAAGATGTTTTTACAGATGGATTCTAGACACCGAGATCGAATTTTAGAAGAGTTTGAGCGTGCTAAGAAGGGCCTTCAGTCAGCTGATAGAAGCAGACGTCTTGGTGAGATGGAACTCAAACGCGAAGCCACAAAAATATTTAAACCCGTGACGGAGGGTCAAGAGCGAAGCAGGAAGGAGATAGTCAAAGAATTGAGACCCATAAAGGAGAGTTCTTTGAGAATGGGTTCGTTGCCTCTTAGTTTTGGAAATCGGTATTCCGTTCAATCTACACCGGATTACGTTCCCACGGGAATTCAAACAGAGAGCGAGTCTGATGATACAGCTTCGACTATCACCACTAGTAGCGTCGCATCGTCTGATGATGATGGCGGTAAGAGAGATCAGTTGTATGGATTTTATAAGGATTCGGAGGGAAGGATTTTTGTAGGAGACACAGAAGTAGATATTGGCGATGATGAATTGATCGTGGGTTCGAACAGATACGAATTGACTGATGGACTGTGCAGATTGCTCCTTTACGACAAGCCTAGAGATTACACGGATCAGGATTTCGACAATTACGGCGACATTCTGGTTCAGACCCACGCCATGAAGAGAAATAACGATGCCAGAGAGACGAGACCCAAAGCCAACAGAGGTTACAAGTGGACGAAAGTGGTGAAACCCATATGGGATATGAACAAGAAGTTCATCGAATCGGTGACTGGCAAAGGGGTGAAAACTACTTTTCTTCTGAGCGATTCTGATGCTCTGTCTCAGAGATTGAGTTTGTTGATGGCGAGCAGACGGGCTGGTAACACAGGATTAGATAATCAGATAGTTACTATATCTGACGAATTGTTAAGACAGAAGGTTTTGAATAAAAACCACTAAAAAAGGCTGATGAACGAATTGAAGGATTGATGTGTATATAATAAGTAGAGAGAAACAAACAAACAAACAAAATTAAAACAGTAAATTTTTACACTAGAATAATAAAAGTATTTAAAAACAACAAAACGATTTACCAGTGAAAAAAACAAAAATATATTATAAAATATGTTGGTGATAAAGAACAAGGGATACGTCAGAACTTACGTTCAAGGCGGTTCTGGCATCGTCGATTCTATAATGCGAGCGTTCACGAGCGATGCGGGTAGAAAACTCGCATCGACCGCGTTTGAGGTCGGTAAGAAGACGGCTTTGGATGCTGGTAAGAAAGCCGCTTCCGAAGCCAGTGGTAGGATAGCTTCTGTGGCTGGCAAGAGGGCAGCCGACAAGTTGATCAGTCCACCGGCGAAGCGAGCTGCGTTAGAGCGAACGCCGAAAAGTTGGAAAGATTTTAAGGATGCTGTGGTACCAATACAAGATTTAGCCAAAATGACGAGTGGATCCGGATTGAAGAGAACTCGCGACGGTGTGATATAAATAAATAATAACATTAAAAACTGAGTTTGAAAAACATAAAAAAAATTGCGTTTGAAAAGAATCTAAAATAACAAACAAACAAAAATAAAACAAAGATGAACATTAAAGATATGTCTTGGAACGATGCCGCGACCAAGAAGTCGAATAACGAGTTCTTTCCCAAAAGCATAAGAGGTTTGATAGTGGGAAAATCGAATTGTGGAAAGACCAATCTGTTGATGAATCTGTTGTCCCGACCCGACTGGTTGGATTATGACAGATTGTTTGTGTTTGGCAAGAGCTTGTTTCAACCCGAATACAGATTGCTTCGAGAGTGCATGGATCGTAGATTGCCCAAGGACGTCATAGCCAGAATCTTTGACAGTAGGGAGGAATTCGACAAGAGTGAAGCTCCACTTTCGACCATTTTGGACGGTGCGGCGATAGAACTGATGAAGAGAAATGCATCTTCGAACGTCGAGTGTCGATTTTATGAGAACGCTAGCGACGTTCCGGATCCTAGAGAACTGAAATCGGAAGATAAGAATCTCATGATTTTCGACGATCTGCTTTTGGAGAGACAGAACCGATGCGAATCGTATTACGTTAGGGGTCGACACAGCAACGTGGACTGTTTCTACCTGTCGCAGAATTATTTTCGATTGCCCAGACAGGCGATAAGTGAGAACGCTAATTGTCTATGTCTCTTTCGCCAAGATCTCAAGAATCTCAATCACATCTACGGCGATCACGTCGCAAACGACATGAGCGTGGCGGAATTCAGGAGATTCTGCAAGAGGGTTTGGGATGGTGGACTTTACAATTTCGTCGTGATCGATTTGACAAGCGAATTTAATCGCGGAAAATATCGGTGCGGATTTGACAAGTTTTATGTTTCTGAGGATAATAAGATAGAGCGTGAAAATAAAATTTAGAAAATAATAAATCTTCAAATAATTAGTTTTGAATAAAAAAAAAATAAAATTAAATATAATGTTCGAACATGGAGAATTGTTAGAACGGATAGCCGAGAATACGGCTGCAAAACAATCCATTGAAATCGTAGTGAGGGGCGATTCGACTCGATTCGCTACGAAATTCGAACCTTCCACCGAATTGAATAGAGAGAAAAGATACGAGATGGCGTTGGTGAATCTGGAGACTTATTATTCCTTTCCCAACGTCACCGAAAAGAATAACTCCTTCAAGTATTCCGACGGAGTGGATTGGTTGGAGATTCAAATTCCCAAAGGGAGTTACGGCATAGACGATTTGAACGATTACATTCAGACGCGAATGAAGATGGATGGAAAGGGAAGCAACAAGATCAGACTCGCTCCCAATCCTAATACCTTACAGACGATGTTGGATTTGGAAGATAATTTTCGAGTGGATTTCAACACGGACGATTCTATAGGCAAGATGTTGGGATTCGATCGAAAGATGTATTGAGGCCACGCGGCATCTGAAAATACGGTCGACATTCTCGCAGTCAATAGCATTCTGGTGAACGTGGACGTGATTGCTGGAAGCTACGTGAATGGTAGCGCTCAACCGACGATCTATTCCTTCTTTCCAAACATGTCGCCGGGTTATAAGATCGTGGAGCGACCTCGAAATTTAGTTTATCTACCAGTGATTTTAGACACGTTGTATAGTCTCAAAACCACGTTGACGGATCAAAATGGTGAACTGTTAGATCTTCGCGGAGAGAGGGTGACGATACGATTTCACATAAGAGAAATATAAAAGCAAAAAAAAATTATTGTGTATATATATAGACAACAAAAATAAAATAAACGCAATATTAATTTTACAAAATTATTTTAATATAATTATTAAACAAGAAACAATTGAAGTAAATATATTTTAAAAAAAGAATTATGACAGAATACGTGATTAAAAACGTGAACATATCCACAGGACAGAGGAAGAAACTTAGGAGAGCGTTAACAACTCGAGGCGGTGAGATTCAAATTCACTCACGAAGATCTGACGAGAGGCGGTCAGGATTCGATCGCCTGGACCAGAAGTCAAATCAAAAGGATGGAGAAAGTGATTCGCGATGGAAGAGGGTTGATGGTGAGAATGAGTCCCGCTCAATTGAGATACAATTTGAGAATGAAAGGTGGTTTCCTACCGCTATTGCCAGGAATAGCCGCAAAAGCATTACCCTTCGCCGCAAAGGCACTACCCTTTCTCGGAAAGACTCTCGGCGTGGGAGCTCTCACGGGACTCGCTAGTTCGGCAGTTGAGAAATTAATGGGTGGCAGCGGACTGTTTTTGAAGAAGGGAGGAGCCGTGTGTCGCGTCCACGTAGACGATAGCAGTAAAGGATTGTATCTATAACCCGTTAGAGGTGGCAACTCTCTGAGAGGAAACGGTCTCTATCTGAAGAGTGGACAGAACGTTGAGCGACTCGGCAAGGGTTTGTTGCTCGGTGAGAATTCGCCGTTTAAGAATATACTGATTTTGAATATGTTATTATAATATAAAATTGTATAAAATATAAATCATAGAAAGTATAAAATAATATATTTAAAATTAGTAAAAAGGTGGAGAAATAATTTTATCATCAGGATGACAAGGTGGAGAATTTATCACCTGGATGAAAAGGTGGAGAAACAATTTGACGATAATGACGAATATCGCAAGACAGAGAGCGAAAAAATAAAAAAAAAATGGTTAGACGCTAATGATGGATATCTAAGAAAAGAACTGATGAAAGAGATAGATAAAGCGTGGGATAGACGGTTGAGAATGAGACGCTTTCCACCGTCACCACTACCTTCTGAAGAGAATGGTGATGATGCGAGTGTTACCAAGAGATGCACAACATTCGTTCATAGTTATGATTCGGATAAACAAAAATGTTGTTATAAACGTATCATATCACAAAAAAAAGAAAAAAAGAAAAAGAAGAATCGACGCTGAAAATTGAGAAAAAAGGAAACGTTATTATAACATATGGTAATAGTGAAGAAGAAGGAAAACAAAAAAAAAATGAGATCTAAAGATGATCTCATTACTTTTTTTTTTCATTTTTCTTCGCTAAAAATCAATCTCTCTATTGTTTATATTTCCAAGCTCGTTATTAGCATGTTGACACTCATGTTTTCAAGATGATCTCATCACGTTTTTTTTTTTTTCTTCTTCACAAAAAAAAATCAATCTCTCTATTGTTTATATGTCCAAGTCCGTTATTAGCATGTTGACACTTGTGTCTTCTCCTTTTTCGAAAATGTGTTGAATGTTTATCTTTACTCTTTTGAGTTTTTTTTACATCAGTCAACTTGCTCTCACCACCCAATTTCTCCACGAGTTCGAATGAGATGTTTGGAAATATGTAATTTCCATAGGGCAACAACAATTCATCCTTGTCGAATTCTCTATCTTCAGCGATGACGATGTTCTGCAGATCGCTTTGGTACTCGTAAATCAAATCGAGCGTGGCTTCGTCCAATTTCAAAGGCATCTTATATCTGTCGTATTTGTGCTCTAAGCCCTTCGTCTCGACCTCGTTCAATTCGATGGGATCGTGTCGTTGTAATCTATAGATTTTATGACCGAATTTCTTATATGTTTCGACTCGTTTCAATTTCAATTCGCATCTTTTAGGTGTTGTTGTCCTCATGATTGATTATTTGTTTTTTTTGTTTTTATGAATTCTTGCAAATAATGTATATTTTAAATTTTGTATTTTAATAATTTGTTTAAAAAAAGTTTTGTTTTTTTTTGCTCCTTATATATATAAAAAAAAACAGTTGTTTTTTTTAATTTCTTTAATGTGAAAATTTTTTTTTGTAAAAAGTAATGAGATCACCTTTAGATCTCATTACTTTTTTTCCTTCTTCTTTGCTAAAATCAATCTCTCTATTGTTTATATTTCCAAGTCCGTTATTAGCATGTTGACATGCATCATTTTTTTCACTTACGAAAATGTCTTGTATGTTTATCTTTACTCTTTTAAGTTTTTTTACATCGGTGAACGCGCTCTCACCACCCGATTTGTCCAAGAGTTCGAGTGAGATTATTGGATATATGTAATTTCTAAAGAACAACAACAAATCGTCCTTGTCGAATTTTCTGTCTTTGGCGACGATGATATTATTCACCAGATCGCTTTGGTACTCGCAAAACAAATCGAGCATGGCTTCATCCAATTTCAAACACATATGATATTTGTTGTAGTAGCGTTCTAAGCCCATCGTCTCGACCTCGTTCAATTCGATGGGATTGTGTTGTTGTAATGTATAGATTTTAAAACCTAATTTCGTACACGCTTTGACTTGTTTCAATTTCAATTCGCATCTTTTAGGTGTTGCTGTCATGATCGATTATTTGGTTTTTATGAATTCTTGCAAATAATATATATTTTAAATTTTGTATTTTAAATAATAATTTGTTAAAAAGTTTCTCTTTATATATAAATAAAGTTAAATTTTAACATCCTTTTTTCGTATTAATTCAATTTTTTTTACGAGTTTTTAGAACGTGCAAGACTTCGAACGTTTAAAAATTAGCCTTCGCATCTTGCAGTTATCATCATCTATTGAGAAGGAATCGGGTGACATGAACACGCGTCTGCTTCCCGGAAATTTGTTTTGAACCTCGTGCGAGACTTCGCGTAAAAGTCGTAAGAGTTCTATTTGTCTTGAACCTTCTTTTTTAATAGTTCGAACAACATTGTCGATTAATTTTTGTTCGCTAATAGTATTACGATTTGATTTTCTATCACAAATTGTATCGTTTTCTTTCGAAACGCGTAAATATAAATTACGAATTTTTTCTTCTTGGTTTTCTGGAGAATAACGATTTATTAAACAACATCGACGTTTATGTCGAGATTCCATCGTGGATGTTGTCGTCATGATCAATTATTTGTTTTTTTTGTTCTATGAATTCTTGCAAATAATGTATATTTTAAATTTTTGTATTTTAAATAATTTGTTTAGAATGTTTTGTTTTTCTTTAATATGAAAAAAAAATAAATTTTTGATGAAATTAATCAATTTTTTGACGTTAAGGAACATAAAAAATTGATTAATTTCATCAAAAAAATATTTTTTTCTTTAATATGAAAAACAAAACTTTTTAAACAAATTATTTAAAATACAAAATTCGAAAAAAAATATTCTTACAAAATGAAGCAAACAGATAAAAAAAATTGGAAAATTTAAATGAGAAAACCATACCTCAGTTAAACGAGATTTGTAAACTATTAAAAATTTCACATTTCAGAAATCATAGAACTAAATAAAAAAAAATTGAAGTCATACAGGAACATTTGCGAAATGATGGAAAGGCAAACGAAATGCCGATAGCATCGACATCAAAAAATGCATCAGTTGTGAAAAATGAGAAGAAGAAGAAAAAGATAGTAAAAGGAATCAAAATGTCAACGTCGAAAAAAAACGAAAACGTTTCGATTGTGAAAAATAAGAAGACGACTAAATGAAAAGCCATTGAAGAAGAACTTCAAGTTTCCAAAGAAAAGAAAAGAAAAACTAAAACGAAAACGAGTGATGCACTTCAGATTCTAGGCAAACGAGATATATCGAGCGAAATTCGACAAGCAATAGACGAAGGGAAAGGAAAAGAATATCTAGCACGACTCGCCGTGGAACTATTTCAATCGAAGTCCGTACAACGGGAGAGTGCGATCAAAGGCATTTTTAAAACTTTCGACGTGGTTCCCTCATTGAAGAAAATCGATCCGAAATTGTTCATGGAATGGGTGAAGAAAAAAGTATTGGCTTTGTTTCGCAAATACATGGATGTGGGACTAAAAATTAAGATGATACTCCATTGCGTGATGAATAAAATTGATGTGAAGTCCGGCGAGAGCATCGCAAAAAATGCATATTTGAGATCTAAGGTTGAACCCGTATTTCGAGGTTCAGATTTATCGGACGTTTTCGAAAAGATGAAAGACAAGATGTTAACATCTCTCACGAATTATCAACATGAAGGTAGTAATTGGACGTTCGATAAGGTGTTGAAACTCGAAATTCACATAACTAAAAACGATTTGTTGAAAGGGTCTTCCTACGTGAAATTACCGTATTTCCCAGCTAAAAAACACGCCGTGATCAACGTGAAAAATAATGATGATCAGTGTTTTAAATGGGCAGTCACCTCTGCTTTATACCCTGTCAAAATGAACCCTGATAGAGTTTCTCATTATGAGGAGACTTCTAAAAATATCGATTGGACCGGAGTGACTTTTCCAGTGCAGTTAAAACACATCAAACGTTTCGAGGCTCAAAATCCCACCGTAGTGGTGAACGTCTTGGGATACGATGAGGAAAAACGAACGATCTATCCTCTCAGACAAACTTCGTATCTCGGAAGAGAAAAGACGATTATTTTATTATTGATTTTGAACGGTAACAATCATCATTATTGTTGGGTTTCAAATCCGAGCCGATTACTGTCGAAACAAAATAATAAACATAACGGAAAGATATCTTTATGTTGCAATTGCATGAACGTGTTTCACAGCGAAGACTCGTTGGCGAAACATCAGGAATATTGCAACGAAAATCAAGGTGTCGCAGTCGAAATGCCCAAACCCAACACCATCGTGAAGTTTGAAAATCACAATTGAAGGTTAAAAGTACCATTCGTCGTGTACGCCGATTTCGAATGTTTCACTGCGAAAATGAGTTCCTGTCAACCCAACGTTCTTCAAAGTTATGTCGAAAGATATCAAAAACACATACCTTCAGGCTATTGCATTTATGTGAAATGCGCTTTCGACTCGCAACACGACATGGGTCCCTTCACCTACATGAAACAGTATGAAGACGACGACGTGGCTCAAAGGTTCGTGGAAGAGTTAGAATCGAAAATTCAAATTTTATACGACAAATTCAAAACTCCAGCGACAATGATCATCACGCGAGAGCAGCAGGATGAAAATAACAGAGCCACTGAATGTCACATATGCAGACAATCGTTCGACGAGAATTCAAAGGAAAATAAGAAGGTTAGAGACCACGATCATTACACGGGTCTGTATCGCGGTCCGGCTCACAGCAAGTGTAATTTAAAATATCGAGACGCCGTTTTCTATCCGGTGATATTTCACAATCTCTCGGGTTACGACAGTCATCTGTTCGTGAAAAATCTCGGCACCTCATACGAAGAATTAAATTGCATCGCGAACAGCGAAGAAAGATACATTTCCTTCACAAAATGGAAGCTCATGGAGGAGAAAAGAGTAATCGACGGAGAGACGTTGGAAGAAAAAACGAAATTCATTCATAGAGCCATATGTTTCATCGACAGTTTTAAATTCATGTCGACCGCTCTGGAAAAATTAGTCGATAACATGAGCAAGGATAAATTTAAAGCGAACATTTTGGAGAGCGAGTTGACATCATGTTGAGGAAAGGAGTCTATCCTTACGATTATATGAATGATCTAAAGAGATTTGAAGACACCGCACTACCTTCGAAAGAAAATTTTTATTCGAAATTATACGAATCCGACATTTCCGACGAGAATTACGAACATGCTAAAATCGTGTGGAAATCATTCGATATGAAAACCATGAGAGATTATCATGATCTCTATCTGAAAACCAACGTTCGGCTCTTGGCAGGCGTGTTTGAAAATTTTCGAGACGTCTGTTGTCGAAATTACGATCTGGATGCCGCTTGGTATTTCACCGCACCTGGTCTAGCGTGGGACGCTCTGTTGAAGACCACCGAAGTCCAATTAGAATTATTATCTGACGTGAACATGTTGCTCATGTTCGAAAGGGCTGCGAGAGGTGGCGTCTTGATGATCTCTCACAGATATTCTGAAGCTAACAATCCCTACATGAAAGGTTTCGATTCGAAATGGTCAACTAAATACATACAGTATTGGGACGCCAATAATCTGTACGGTTGGGCTATGAGTCATCCTTTACCGATTGGAAATTTCGAATGGGTGAAGGAACCGGAAGAGATGCAAAAATGGAGAGACTATCCTTGCATTTTAGAAGTCGATTTGAACTATCCGGAAGAATTACATGATCCACACAACGATTATCCGCTGGCTCCTGAACGAATGGAACTGAACGAAGGAGACGAGGAAAAACTCATTCCCAATTTATTTAACAAACGTAACTATGTCGTCTACAGCGAGAGTTTGAAACAGACGTCGATTACGGGATGAAATTAGTCGACATACATAGCATCATTCGATTCGACGAAGAGCCTTGGATGAAAAAATACATCGATCTCAACACGAATCTCAGAATTAGAGCCGTGAACGATTTCGAAAAAGATTTCTTCAAACTCATGAACAACTGCGTGTACGGTAAATCGATGGAAAACATCAGGAAGAGAACCGACGTTCGACTCGTCACGTCTGAGAAAATAGCTAAAACATTAGTGGCGAAACCCAATTACAAACACCGAACCATATTCAACGAAAATCTAGTGGCCGTTCACATGCAAAAGACACACCTGAAGTTCGACAAACCGTATTATCTCGGACCGATCATCTTAGATATCAGCAAGCGATTAATGTATGAGTTTCACTATGATTACGTCAAACGAAAATTCGGTGATAAAGCCAAACTACTGTTCACCGACACGGACAGTTTAGTTTACGAGAAAGAGACGAAAGACGTCTACCGAGATATATCTCAGGACGTGGCCGAGTGGTTCGACACAAGCAATTATCCCGCTGATCACCCGTCCAACATTCAATCGAACGACAGCAAGAAGGTGTTGGGTAAATTTAAGGACGAGAGCGGCGGTAAACAAATCGTCGAATTCGTGGGCTTGAGACCCAAACTGTATGCTTATCGTCTAGAAGATGAAGAGATCAAGAAGTGCAAAGGGGTTAAAGCGTGCGTGGTGAAGAAAAACATCTCTTTCCAAGAGTATAAAGATTGTCTGTTAGGAAGTGGTCCGGTGTATAAGACTATGAAATCGATTCGAAGCGAAAATCACGACTTGTATACCGAAATAGTCAACAAGATTTCGCTGACGGCCGACGACGATAAGAGATTCGTGTTAGATGATAAAATAAGCACTTTGGCACTCGGACATTGGACTGTAGATCTAATTAGAGATGATATGAATGTGGATGATTGGATTCCAGATACGATTGTAGATGATAGGATTCCAGAAAATCAAGAGGAATTAGATGGATTCGAAATTATAGAAATCGATAGAGATGGATTCAAAATTATAGAAATCGATAGAGACATCGAGAGAGTTAGTTTAAAAAGAAAAAGAAAAAAATAAAAAAAAAATAACGTCATTTTAGTGAATTATAATATAATAAATAAAAATATATATACGCATTTATGAATAAGAAAATAAAGATATCCGTAGAAGGTGTCATCTTACCTAACGAACCCCTATCCAACATCGATCTGTTGAATGCGGCAAAAGATTTGAAAATCAAAGATTTTCTAGGCGTGTTTTCCAGAGATGCCTTGCCGAAGAGAAGACCTCGACAATCGGAATGCGGAATTTTAAATCTAGACAATTCATCGGGTGAAGGCACTCACTGGGTGGCGTGGATCAAGAACGGGAAGAAGAAAAATTATTATTTTGACAGCTACAGAATCTCACCGCCTAAAGAAATAAAGAACTATTTCAACAAATCGATGGTTCGTTACAACACGGAACAAGTGCAATCACCAGATCAAGTGTTTTGCGGTCACCTGTGTCTCTACGTTCTCAAGAGATGGTCTGAAGGAGATCGATTTCAAGACATTCTCAATGATTTACATTAGAGAGAGATTTTTTTTTTATAGTATATATAAAGATAAAAAATTATTTAAAAAAAATTTTAATCGAATAAAAACGAAAAATAAAATAACATAGTTCATTTTTAATAAACTGTGTTTTGAATATATTTTTCTAAAAACAAAAAATCCCACAACAACATGCCAGTCGATAAATTTGGTAGAAGTGACGACGAAAAAGTCAACCCAAGAAAGAAGAGGAAGACGTTCGAAGTCGACGATGGTTATGACGTTGCCAACTTGGACGAACGTTACGTTCGGAGATACGAACCTCGAGAAGAACCTTTGAACATGAACGATAAGAAGCACTACAATCTTCCCGAGCCGATAGATCTCGCAGATGCTGAGACTAAAAAATACGTCGACAGGGGGAATGCTGATTTTGAATGAATCCTGCTAGATAATTACATGGATAAAACCATGACCGACGATCTGGATCTGAAATCCAAATGTTTGGTGAACGTCGCGAATCCCATAGATCCCACCGATGCCGCGACCAAGAAATATGCGGACGACTCTCACGCGAAATTCAGCGAACACCTGAGAAATAGATACGTTCAGAAAACGATGCACTCGGAATTGAACGCCAATTCTAACAAGATAACGAACGTGGCCACTCCCACGAATCCCAAGGACGTGGCGACCAAACACTACGTAGATCTGGAACAGAGAAAGTCTGACAGACGAGAAATGAAATCGGATCTGAATGCGGGATTCAACAAGATATTGAGTCTGTCGAAGATCGACAACACGGATGCAGACTCAACCGCGGTCAACAAGGGCTACGTAGATTCTGCCATGATACAATCACAAGAATACCTAGAATCGCAAGTGGATGATCTCTACCTGAACAAACAATCTGGTGGAACCATGGAGGGTGGCATCGACATGAACGGTAAGAATTTATTCGGACTCAGTCACGATCCCGAATTCGATTCCAGCGCAGTCAGCAGGAAGTACGTGGACGACAACTCGGTCTGGAGAAAGGGTGACATCATGGAAGGTAAACTAGACATGGATGGACACGCGCTCACGAATCTACTGGATCCCGTGAACATGATGGATGCCTGCACCCTGATTTCGGTGGTGGAGAAAGTCAAATATGCTAGACAATTGATCACTGTGTGGGATGAAGAGGCCGGCACCTTAGATGAGGGAAAAGCTGAGTGGTCTTTCGGAAATGGAGGTAGCAGATCGAAACATGGTCAGGTGGGATATCCCATGCCGCTGGGAGGTGAAATCCTTCGAATGAGCCTGGCTTCCTCGGATTTGAATAACAGAGCGGTCATCAATCTCATGGTGAATGGTGTAGAGAGCGATAAGAGATACAGCGTTGAAAAGACTGAGAATCAACATGCGAATGTTAGCACGTTCGGCACGCCTCTCAAAGTGAACGCCAGAGACAGGATTAATTTCGTTACGAAAACCAATAATCCCGAAGCCGCCACTTCCGTGGTGAGTCTACTGATCGAACTAGTTCCTTTGAACAAACAGTGAACGCGTGGAAATAATGAATTAAAAAAAATACTGTGTGATTATTAAAAACAAAAAAAACAAAAAAACGTAATGAGATTTAGAAAGATGTTCAATCTCTCTAGATCACATTACTTTATTTATTTTTTTTTGTTTTTTTGTTTTTAATAATTACTCATTACTTTTTATTTTTTTTTTTGTTTTTTATTTTTTTTTCACACTCGTCTCTCATCAAATGATCGACATCTTATTTCCATCTGATTCGAATTGTAATTCTCTGTCCGACAGGACCAGGGTGAAGGCTTCGGTTTTTCTCAGCACGTTCCTATCGAATTGCATCTTGATCTGAATATCTAAGACGCTACTCTTGAGTCGTTCACTCTGTTTACTGACATCGAATATGAACATGAGATACATCGACTTGTATTCGCCGGGAGACATGTTAGGGTTGCTCATCAATTCGTCTAGACCGTGATACTTCTTTCTAAAATCAGCGGCGTCGCCATACAGTCTGCAGAAATCGTTCTTGTCGAACGACGCGTTGTAATTGATTGCTGGATATCTCGTGGCGTTCAGAAACACTTGCATGTTTCTCAAACTGCAATGATCGAACAGCGACGCATTCTTTTCCTGAGACCCGTCCCTATCAGTCTGAAACCCAACCACGATGAAACGCGGTCTCTCGGAAGCGGATTTCACCATCAATCTCTAATCGAAGTGATTCGTGGAGGGAGGAATGCTAGCCGTGTCGCACTGTCTCATTCTAAATCCCACGGGTAATTTACTCTTGGATTCTATTATCTTGTAGAGACGCGCTTTCTCCACGATCGAAGGCTCCACGTGCGGAACGAACCACGATATCTTTTGTAGAGTTATCTTACCCGCATCGGTCGCAGTGAGTCTCACTATTGCGTCGTCGTTTCCTTTTCGCATCAACGTCAGATTGTGTTTGAATCCGTACATGATCTTGTTGTAATCGTCCGCAAATCCGAAGATGTGTTTCAAAGGAATCCTGAACGAAAACGTTCCTTTAGGTCTGGACGTCTTGACGACGTAGTCGAATATCAAGGCGGCGCCTCCGCTAGCAGGACCTACGGTGTCTTTCACCCACAACTGATTAAGACCTCTGGATTTCGAAAAATCATCAGGATACATCAAGAGTCCGAACATCGTGGTGGCCTGACCGGGATGAAAAACAGATTCTATCTCTTGTCCAGAAAGCATGTATTTTATGTTACTGAATAGATGCATGATGTCATTATTGGCTAGAGTAACCGTGTCGTCGTCGGCGTAGTCGCTCCCATCTTCCTTGGTGAGACGTCCCTGCACCACTATGTAACTCTCGCTAGGATGTACGAATAGATCTTGAGTTTCGACGTTGATTCTTATCTCTCCTGCATTGTTCAAACTCGTTCCAGTTACCGGTTCGTATTCGTGAACCTCATATTCTTGAATACTTTCATCTTTCACTATGCTTTGTGCTACATCTAGTATATTTGTCATTTTAAAGGATTTTTACTTTTTTGTTTATTAATTAACTTGCTTTCTTTATCTAAAAATAGTTTTTAATTATTTTTTATTATTTTTTTCTCTCTTATATTTATGTGTAAACAAGAAAATGCTAAAGAGAGTAAATAAAAAAAAAAATTGTTTTCTTCATCAAAACTTCGTCTTCTGTAATTGTTGTTCGTAAAACTTTCCGATGATCTCTTCTCCATCCAAAGCTTCGATTTCGTAAGTCACCGGATCGGTGTGAAATATTTTGATTATCACGAAGGTTTCCGAGGCCCATCGAGGAGTATAACCCTTTTCGAAGTGCTTCTTATAAGCGTAAATTCTCACTCGATCACCGACCACAAATTTCGGCGTTCTAGATTTCTTCCTGATCTTAGATCTCTCAGGATATAGATTCGCGTAGACCCGTTTTTCGTTTCGAGGATCGCTAGCTTCTGCGGGAGTCATCTTGATCGATCTGTGTCGCGTGTTGTTGTAATCTTTGACCAGACCGTTCAGAGCGTATATGTATTTCTTGGTCGAATTCGCCGTGAAGAATCTGTGCATCTTTTCCTTCATCGTTCGATTCCAACGTTCCACCACGCTGGCTTTCTCTTCGTTTTCGATCGAGTAGAGGTCTACCAATCGATGAACGTGCTTGTTGTAAAATTCCTTTCCCTTATCCACCCACAATTTACTCGGTTTTCGAGAAGACGAGTCGAACACGCTCTTCAGAGCCTCGGCGACGCAAGATCCCGATTTATTCTTCAAAGCTCTGATACAACCGTATTTGGAAAACACGTCGATGACCGTCAATAGATATTTAACGCCCTCGTTCCACCTCGAAAACGATCTCATGTCGACCAAGTCGGCAGACCAAATATCATCCAGACCCTTCACGAACACCCTTCTCTTTCGAAATTTACGCACTATGGGTTTGTGTAACTCCTCGGCCAATTCGCTTGTCAATAATTGTTTCTTCTTCTTTTCAGATGCGCTTTTTTTTTGAATGCCCCATCCGAATCGACGTTTCGCACCGATCAGATTGCCGACCAGCAAACGTTCCATCTTCTCTCTCCTGGTCGGATTCGATATGCCTCTCAATTTCCCCAACAAGTTTTTATCGCAGACGTCGTTGCGAGTCTTGGTGTTGGGATGTTCGACGTAGCACAGATCGTGATCATACGCGGCCGCGTCCACCCTATTCACAGGTTTGCTCCAAGATTTGGGAGTCAGATCGACGTTGAGTCTCTTGTTCAATTTCGTTCCGGGTCCCGTGAAACTGTGACCGGGCAGATGCATTTCGAAAGGTAGATTATTGATCATTTTATTCACGATGCCTTTACCTTTGCTCGCGTTCTTTTTTTTGACGAATCGTGTCTTGACAGAACCACACACGTCGCAAATTCCACGAAGCATCTGTCTGTCGTTTTTTGTTCGCACTTCTCGAGAATTACTCGTCTCGGTAACTCTCTTACACTTTACGCAATACATTTTTTAAGAGTTATTTAAATTAATTTCGTTTTTTTTATTTTATATATAAATTTAATAATGAATCAATTCTGTTCTTATTATATATATTTTTTTTTCAATCGCTGCTTTTGAGTTCCATCATCTTACTGAATTCCTCCCTGGCCTCTTTCCTCCCCTTTTCCATGAGAGAATCCTTCATCTCTTCCTTGATGATCTGACGAGTCTTGATTCTCACGGCTTCTTTCATGGCATCGTATTTCGTTTTCTTGCTCAATATCGCGAAGTATTCACCGTCCGATATCCTACCGTCTTTCAACGCCATAGAGATCATTTCGGATATCGTGTCGATCTTGGAGTCGGCCAAGACACGAATCTTGTCGTGTTTCCTCGCCTTCAGATATAATTTCCTACTCAAAAAGTTTCCGAGCGTGCTAAACAATCCGGCGGCGAGAGCCACTCCTTCTACGGTCAACACGATCGGAATGCCGACCGCGGTCGACAACAATCCGATGCCGGCCGCGTGTAAACCCATGGAAATCGTGATGAGTGTCGTGTCGATCGCGTTGACGAATTTCACGAAACGCGAATACTTCTTCTTGAGGGAACGACGAGAATCTCTCTCTCGAGTTAGATACTCTTGGATTCTACTGATTTGATCGATGCGATACCTCTCTCCTCTTTCTCTTTCTTCTAGCGACGGTGCCGTCGGCAAAACGTCGATCGGCTTCTCATCCTCGTCGTCCACTAACGTCGGATACAATTTATTTCTGGTTCTCATTTTTGTTTCTTTCTTTCTAATATTAGATAAAAAATTTATGTGTGTATTTATTTTTATTTTCTATTCTCCCTTATTTTATATGAACGAGAAAACTTAGACGTATGCTTCATTGAACAATAATTCCATGATGCATCCCTTATCTCGTAAAGTCAGACTTTTACGCGCCAATTTCTGTTCTTCCGAATCTGTGGGCTTGCTTTGATCCTTACAGTAGAGTAATCTCTTCCAAAATGCGATCACTTCATTGATTTGAACGCGTTCGAACGCCGGTTCGAAATACTTGACGACCATATCTTTCCATTCCATCCACAGACACGAATGATTCTCGTGATCGAAGTCTAGGTGATCCCGACATCCGACGCATCGTTCTAACAAGAGACGACCTAGTTGTTCGTTCACGCAGAATGCGTAGGCTCTCATCAGCATTTTTAAAAGAAACCTTACTCTAATATCCTGAGAATCGCTCATGATTTACGTATTTTTTTTTATTATCTATTCGATTTGATATATTTATTTTTTTTAAATACTATTTATTTATATTTTTTTCTCCCCTATATATATCAATCAAAAACGTGACAGCGGGCTTGCGAATTTCTAACACACCGACAACACTCTTCGTTCAAAACATTTCCATCAAGTGCTTGTTGAGATCACCTCGCAATAACGTGCGCTAGTCCTACTTCGTGAAACGCGACAGTGGGTTTGCGAATTCAAACACAACGTCTGTACACGAGTCGATTTCCGACCTAAAATCCGCAAGTGGATCTCCGTGTACGCCTCCATAGGGTTTCAGTGTTAAAATCGTGTACATGTACAAGATTTTTTAACGTTTTATAGGGTGTGTTAGAATATATTTAACACTGAATCCTATGGGAGAAATCCATTTGTCGATTTCAATCAAAACGGTACATGTACGTGTACGTAAAACTACAGATTTCTCCCATAGGGTTCAGTGTTAAATATATTCTAACACACCCTAAAAAACGTTAAAAATCTTGTACATGTACACGATTTTAACACTAAATCCTATGGAGGTGTACATGTACACGTACACGTACATGTACAGGTGTGTTTGAACTCTCAATTATCACCTACTCCTCATGATCACGAGTTTTGAAACGTTAGTCCTAGATGTTTGTGTACGTTAACCTCTGTTATAGGAGAAGCATTTAAATAGAGTGACGGCTTCGAATCTGGGTTATTTATTCTTGTAGACCTGAGGGTTATTGTTTTGCTAGGGTTAAAATTCACTTGCCAAGTATCTGTCCATAATCCAATTCGTTCCATGTCATCGTTCAAACATTTGAATCCTCTACAAGAAAAAATAGGGATGTGTCGTCTGCATTCAATCTTATATTCAATTGGTTATCATTGACAATATCATTTATGTAAGTATTGAAAAGAAAATGTCCCAAAACAGATCCTTGGGGAACTCCGGCGAGTATTACATTTTTGTGGAGCTCTTGCCATTAATTACAACTGTTGTGTACGATCAGTCAAATAACTTCCAAAATACGTTAGAAGTCTATCACTTACCCAAATATTATCCAGTTTGTGTAGCGGCCCACCATGCCAAACCATATTAAACGTGTTGCTTATATCACAAAAGATAAAGCGGACTTCTGTACCTTTGTCCACTGCAGATTTGAAATAATTGTCTATAGAGATTAATTGAAATACTCTACTATCTCACGATTTCAAAACAATTTTTATGGTCAACCTCGGGATAGATGGAAGAGGTTTTTGCTTTATTTCGGTAGCTCAAAGTACGCGTTAGGTGATATGAAGGTTCGAAAACTCATTAAATAGTTGTGTCTTGTGCGGCATGAATAGTAGTACTCTTTCGAACTATGATTTTGATTTATAGCACGCAGTCTGGCCGACTTTTGCTCGACGAGAGGGCATCTCTACTCTTCTTGTAACATACATTTTCGATTTTTGAGGTAGGTAGTATTGTTAATGCGGTCGGTCAGTGGTAGAGTTGTGTGTATTGTACAAGGCATCATCATCTCAACAATTCTAATCACACTTCCATCCTTTGAATCATAATCAAATATTCTACGCCATTTCAGTGTCATCACTTGGAAAAGTCTATATTCGTCACCTGGCTGAAGTCTAATCAATATTTCCAACGTGCAGACTTGAGGCTGCACGTTGAAAATATTGATTGGTCTACCACAAAAAATCACTGAACAACTATCTACTTTATGAATGCATGTCGTATCACGATTCCGGTTCGAAAAAAAGTCGTTTCCCTCAAAATAGTATGCCTTATTTTTCATTTCTAGAACATTAGGTACTTAGATGATACCTATGTTGTTTGAGTGGATGCGATAATTATTTTAAGGTTGACCTGAAGGTGAAATATAAATTTTTAAATAGCGATCATAGGTCGCCAGTTGGCAATATATACTATTAAAAAAAGTTGGGAATATCCAAACTGATGTTGATTTTTCGGAAAATGGTATTGGATACGCGTGATTGGACACATCAATATGTTACCAAGTTTAGTGTTGATGATAAATGTCACCGGTCCACGAAAACTTCGTGCAGGTTTCTCGCACGATCGCCTCGTTAATGTCTCTGTGGTACGTTTAGATATTTTCATTTATACTGGACGGGCTTTTTCGGAGGTCTCATCGTTCTTTACTTGGTATAACTCGTTCGCGTTTATTATATGCGTTGCCTATTTCCAAAAATATATTTCCATTTCAATCCAAATGCTTAGTACTTGCTTCGAAAGCCACAGACATTTCAGTTTAAATGTCATCAGCAATTAGCCAACGAACCTCTTTCAGCGACGAAATTAATTGTCAGCGAAACAAAACAGTACCCTAACGCTGCACGTTCACAGAAAGGTTAATGGGAATTACACATTACAATAGGAACAACATTTCAGCATGACATTGTAAACATCTCTCATTTTCAAACCACCAATAGAGTTTATGTTGTGTTCTTTGATACTATTTTTACTGTGACTCACTGGATGCATTTTACAGAGAATAATATCGATTTTTAATTAACGCAATCGAATGTCTTATATCGGTCAAAGCGAAAAATACGACAAGTTCGTTCTTCGCTATATCATATTTTTATCTGTGGCCGAAAGTAAAAAAAAAAATTGGTGTACTAACTCTCGCACTTTAACTTTGGAAAAAATACAAATCCGATGATGCCGTGTCTACACTAATTTTCGCACGTCCCCGAAGGAGGCGAGCACACAACACTTTGATAACCGCGTCTCAGTTGAACATAAGCTCCGAGCCGCAAACCTCAGACCATGTTACCGTCAATTCATCAGAATAACGTATATGTTCTAATAAGACACTACCCATAGCCCAAAACCTACATTGTTCAAGGCAACTTTTAACGATCACAGGCTCAGTAAATAAACCTCTCGTGTACACCACCACTGGATAAATAATCAATAAACCAGATAAACTCATTCCATCTTAGTTCAAATCGTAAATCGGTTTGTAATTTCAATGTTGTTTAAAGGAAGCGGCTTGCAAGTCAATCCGTTGGTGAGGCAATTACGAAACGAGCGACGTCATTTCAAATATGTCACGTGCTGACGTCAGACGGTAACATTTGCCACTTGAGCCGTAAACATAGAATATACTAAGCGAGCGCTAGTCCAATCAGAGGAGGAGGATTTGGGTCTTATTCCTAACACTTACACCGGTATCATGAAGACAATTTTGCGAAATCAAGTATGAATCGAGCGAAAACTACCAAAGATAGCATCTAAAATTCGATGTTTTCACATTTTCGTTTTCGATAGGTGCGATTCTACAGTATTGTGAGGTGTGAAGGGTGTGGATGGTGGCTAGAAAGTCGACAGAGAATTTCTGTTAACTTTTGGTACCAAAGTACTTTCAAAAGTCTTAGGACATTTGGATGCACCGGTCATGGTTAATATATATATATATACACATTTATATAGCGCCAAAATTATAGTTCAGAAGATATAGAACCATATTCTAAGGCGCTGTACATGTTACTGAGCTCATGCAAATATACAAACAGAATATATACAGTATCTTACTGTCCAGAACATCACTTATAGGCTTTTTGAAACAGGTATGTTTTGAGATCTTTCTTGAAAAGGTTGACATTTGACAGTCTTTTTAGGTGTTCTGGTAAATTATTCAAGTGGGGGCCAGCAAATGAGAATGACCTATCTCCAAATGTCTTACACCTATGTTTTGGAACATGTAGCAGCATTTTACCATCGGACCTCAGGTTGTATTGACACACATTCTTGGTATTAAGGAGTTCTTCTAAGTAGGCTGGTGACATGTTGTGTTGTGTCTTAAAAACTAATAACAAAGTTTTTGAAAATTATTCTGTACTTGACTGGCAGCCAGTGCATATCCCTCAGAACAGGAGTGGTGTGTATTAATATAAGGCTACCACGTGGAAATATGGCAAGAAATAGATTTATTGGATGAGTAAATTTGCGTATGCCCGGTGAAGAGAGAAGACAATAGAATAATTTATTTCCCGTGGGACAATGCTAATATCTTGATTGCCAACTATCGGAATTGTTCATTGTCAATACCATTTACATGCTGTATGGATCGACACAGTTTGACACAGCCATTAGTGTTCAACCGATGATCGGAACCGGTCACCACAATCGGCCGATTGTAGGCAATCGGATGACAACGGCAACGGCTCCTGGAACATCGGTTCAACCGATTGTTGCCAAGCATTTTGCAATGATTCATTAATCGTATGTTATTATCTTGTTCAACTGCTAATGTAAAATGATGCCAATGATACCATTCAATAAAGTTGAAAAAGAACCACAGTGTGTATGCTTAATCTCTCCAGACGCCCCCTTTACGGGATACACAAGTTAAACGACAAGTGAAGCTCACAATTGAACGTACTTGCGGCAATCGCCAGTTCCTACCGGGAAAGTGAAGGTTGTACTCCATTTACTCAGGCCGCAGTAAAATTACCAGTCGCGCGCACTTGGGCTGTAAACGTGGCTCTGCGAGAGACACGTTTACCACCCAAGTGTGCGCGACTGGTGATTTTACTACGACTCCAGCCAACAAAGAAAAATGTTTAGTGTTTAACCGGTAATCGGTCTGCGACCATTTTTGGTAATCGGTTGAACACTACCAGCCACTCCGAATTCACATTTTGTCTTCATTCATGGATTGGTTTCCCCAAATGAATCGAGATCGCCTAGATGGTCCGATTACGAGTAGTTGGCCGTGCATTGGTAGAAAGATGTGAAGAAAAATAAAACATACAGAAACAAAATTATTATGTACAGAACTATTGCTTACATCCTTTGGTGGTTATGATAGAAATGGGCTAACCTAGACGCCAGATTCTCTTGTGAGGTCTTGGTAACACACAAATTGTATACACAATCAGTTTATTGCAGACACTTAACCCTTTGACACAGAGATGCCGCTTTTCCAGCTTAGAAACATGATACGCCATAGTTTCATTAGGTAGGCTGGCGGCAAAGTGAATGCGTGGGGTACATCAGTCAATGCCTTTAACGTGTAGCCCAAAGGCTGCTTGTTGAAAATATTAATTGGTCTACCCTCAATAAAGAATATGGACCCTTGCGATTGCTGCCATTGAACTGATATGAACTATGCCACCAGGAATCAAAGGGTTAATATATAGAGGATATGGAATGAGTGTTTTTCTCACATAATATTTACGAACCGAGTCTAAGAACTTTCCGTTTGGGCGAGCCTCTGGCTCGCCCAAAACGGAAAATTCGGACGAGTTTCATAAATATTATATGAGAAAGATACTCATTTCATATTCTATTTATCATATGACGCACAAATTAGCCACTTAGTATGACTTTTTAACCCATCACCTAACTGGAGTTGCAGACGGCACTTGGAAAAAACATCCTCATATAACTAAATATTTTCATTTTTTGCTTCCAAAAACATAGGTTATGACCCCTCATTGGAACGAGCGCGACACGCTAGTTACAATGAGGGGTCATAACCTATGTTTTGGAAGCAAAAAGTGAAAATATAAACAAAAATGAATGGCGTTTTTCTTGTATTGCGCGAGACGGTTTTTGCCGTTACGTTAGGTAAAAGATTAATACAGTATAACCCACCCTAAATAGGACAGATAACGTAAATTCTCCCTACTGAAATAATGCAAATGTGACCCAGCTGTATTTTGTTTAGCCAATCAAATTGTCCAGTTTTGAAATTGACCAATGAAAGCTCCCAACTCTAATTATGCAAATTATGAAAACGCGGCCCAGTTTATTTTGTTCAGCCAATCAAATTGTCTAGTTTTGAAATTGACCAATGAAATTGACTGAAGCCTTTATTTATCACTGATTAATATGAAAACAAAATATCAAATGTTTTAAAGTGAACAAAACGGACGAGTCATATGATAAATTGAGCTATCTCTGTACTTGGTTCGGTCAAATTCAAACCATCAGTACAGTAGATATATAAACATATCCTCAAAGGCGGCACTAATGGGGATTTAAGGTTTGGAAAAGGGTTGGAACCCCCAAACAATCATTTTTCTAGGCCGGACGTTTTCGTCAGGATTGAAGTCTTAAGAAATTGGTTCGTTCTTGTAATCGAGTAATCATGTTCTTTATGACAAGACTAGTTTTGACAATTTCACTTATGTCACGTACATTGCAAGTCAACGAAATTGAGGTCTTTTGGAGACGACTCACTTAAGGTTGACGCTTCCTGTCAAATCCATCATCTTGACAGTAACTTATTAATCCTTTATCCAACGAATCGCCCGCATCCGCCCGCGTAATATGCAAATTTAGCAGATGAAAAAATATTATTTTTCAAAAAATTTCAACAAAACCATATCATATGACCCCTCGTTGGAACGAGCTCGTCGAGCTCGTTCCAACGAGGGGTCACATGATATGGTTTTGTTGAATTTTTTTGAAAAATTAAAAAAAATGATATTTAAAATAATAAACTTTGATATCGTCTGCGTTGGGTAAAGGATTTTAATCGTTACACTGTGCATGTCGGTATTTTGTATTATTAAATCTTTTTTGCTAACTATGAAATGTTTGCATGTAACATAGATGTCTAAGAATAATTATTATGCCTCACGTCTGTGACATCAGCTGCGATTGATTAATTTGACACCTTCGAAAAGTCATAGTACTGACGTTTTTGGACACAAACACGGGTACTATAGGAACGCTCTTCCCTGGAGACGTCAGAACAAAGAAAATGTAAGCTCCACTTCCATTGATCAGCGTCGGTTACGCACGCGCTGTTGGAATTTATCAACAACAGCAAAAGCTGGCGCCGCGTCTGTTTAACTTTTTTCGTCACGGAGAGACACAAACTTACCTATTCTATAAATATGTCATCTACAGCGGGTGTTTTTTCAATTCTAACTGCAAACAATGAATTTAAAAGAATCAGAAATATTGAAAACGCACGTGTTGTTCACCACTTCCAGTGAGCGTGATTTCAATCAATTATAGTTCCACAAGTTTAGTACTCCTCGACTTCACTGAGTCTCCGGCTCAAGTTCAAAATACATTGTTTCACTCCGCTTAATTCTAACAACTGTCGACCAAGAAACGTGAATTTATTTTCCGTTATACCACTTATCACATAAGTACGTTCATAATAAACTTTCCAACTGTAGGTCCTACTCCCACTTAGACCTAGTCCTGTACAGTACGATCCAGTATAGTTTCCCCATGAAAAATGAATTATAACATGAACAGCATGATGCAGTTGTAAGACCGACATTTGATGATTTGGAAACTCCCAAAGCCAAGTCATTTTCGCATTTGGTGATCTGGACACTCTTAAAGGGAAGTCACTCGTTCGAAATGACGTCACTAAAAACATGTTTCTGGATTCGGCTGCATTGTTACAAGACTGGTGGCATGTTGAAGTTAACGCTTAACAATGAAAGCTATTTTTTGTTTGGCATAATAACATAATTAGAATGTTTCTTTTGATGTTCTATCGGTCGATAGTCCCTGAGTTTGTGTGATTTGCGAAATAAAACCTGAGGCAGCCAAGCTGCCTCAGGTTTTATTTCAGAAATCACAGAAGCTCAGGTACTATCGACAAATAGAACATGATAAGAAAGGTTCTAATATTATAATATTGTTTGAACTAAATTGAGGTCTTAGTATCCGATTTGGGCTGTTTGGCGCCCATCATGACCAAACTGGATTATCGGTTTGGTAGCTTACTGTCGCCTATCAAACATCAACTCGTTGGTTATCCTCTACCTTTGTAGTCAACCAAAGAAGGTGGAATGGTTTATTGTGATCGTTAGCCATTTTCAAGTAGAGAATAAACGACTCGTTGATGTTGGATAGCTGAGAAAATCTACCCAAACGATGGGCCGTTAAAAACTTTCTTATTTAATTAACATGTTATCCAAATTGGTCATGCCGGGTTCCCCCAGCTCACTTAATCCGGTTCTACAGGTCTCCATTTGTTTGACCGACTGTTTGTGGGACTAAGGTTAAGTATCAAATATAGTCTTGTAAAAAAGTGCATGATTACTACGACAAGCGAATCGGTATCTGAATCTCCAAGCCAGGCGAAAATGTTCCGACTGGAAAAATCATTGGTGTGGGAGGGGTGGGGATGGGGGCGGAGGAGGTCACACACCTCTAAACTCACCTTGGGAGACGACTTACATAAGCTTTAAGCTTTCTGTCGAATCCCTCCTTTACACAGTAATCTACTTTCATTGTTTTGTGTATACTATTGTATCTAGTGTTGTTCAGAACTTTTGTTACCCTACTGTTATTGTGAAATGTGTACACATGTCATTTAGTAAATAAATACTGTTTAAACTAAACTCACCTTGGCGTTGCCACTGCAATGAGCAGCAATCCACATGTTTAATTCAGGCAAATCGTGATCCTGGTCAGAAAAATCCGTTTCGTGTGTCAACATAGTTAAGCACCCGACGTCGAATTACAAGAATGTTAAAAGGTGATGAAAATACCCATACATTTTGATTTAAAAAAACGGTAATGACCAAAAACAGCTAATGTTTGAGTAGGATCATTTCGAACGAATGGCGTCTACATCTGTCTTTAGTGGGCATATGAGGGGGTTACTAATGTAAGAGTCAGGTCCCCATAGGTGGTTTATACAGGAAATGGCATGACACCCAAGAGATTCCTTCACCGAAAATGTTACGTCTGCTTCATTAAAAGTATCAGTGGTTGCCTTGATAGTATCAAGTACGTATAATATGTACAGGAACAGAAGGCTTTACACGTACAGGCGTACTAAACACATGAATGACTTATCATATCACACCACCCTGATTTTAACCCCTTACCTAATACGAAAGGTTGACGACACTTGCAAGCAAAAGTCTTAAATAACTAAATGTTTTAGTTTTTGCGTCAAA
Source organism: Pictodentalium vernedei (assembly GCA_031216915.1). Taxonomy (NCBI): domain Eukaryota; kingdom Metazoa; phylum Mollusca; class Scaphopoda; order Dentaliida; family Dentaliidae; genus Pictodentalium; species Pictodentalium vernedei. Next base: position 68,130,916 of record CM062295.1, on the reverse strand, counting down.
AACATAGCTTAAGACTCCTCATTGGAACGAGCCAAATGGGCTCGTTCCAATGTGCGTCATAAGCTTTATTCTTGAGATGAAAATGGAAACGATAATTAAAACTGAATGATGATTTTTATTGCTCGATAGAGATCACGTTCCACGCGTGGGTTACGATCAGTCCAAGTCGACTGTATTCTAAGATAGAACGCAACAAAGGTGTGGTACAGTGGACTGGAATTAACAACCCGAGGTAATTTTTTTCCAGTATTTTAATTGAGTTCGTGAAGTACAAAGAAACCTCCACCAAGAGTCGTTGATTCCTGTCCCCAATTCTCTAGCTGAGATGTGTTCTGTATTTATACCACGATTAAATTTGAATTAATTGAATGAAGCTGATTATTTTTAAGAAAAACGTCACCTTAGGTGGTCTGATAAATTTACTGCTTGACGCGGTTTTGTGTTGAAGCATTTCATTCACGTCGTGACGTCACATTATGTGGTCTGATAACTTTATTGCTTGACGCTGTTTTGTGTCGAGGCATTTCTTTCACACCGTAACGTCACTCAGACGTGTAACTTCAAATGAGACACGTTCTTACATGACATTCTTATGGGTAATCTGGATTCCACGGATGGTGTATCTAACGCGTTCCCCAATGTCTGTATTGCATCGCGTAAAGTTGACCACACACAGCAACCGTGGTATAATTGGCGAGGAGAAGCTTTCGTTTTCGGACCATTGTTTTTTTTATTTTTAACCACACAGTTAGAAGTCCTGTCACGAATGGTGCGCTTATTTAGGCTTAATTGCGCGTTGAAATTGCACGCAATTGCCATATCGAATGGCATCCAAAGCACGGCAGGTTCTCCTGGTTACTCATAGCAAACACATGCAATGTTTCTGCCAATGGACCTCCGGGTTACCCGGAGGTCCATTGGCTGAAACATTGATTGTGCACAGGTCATATGTACATAATTTGATACCTTTACTTGCGCCATAACGCGGACATTAACGCGCATATTAACGTGCTATTTGTGCGCATTTCATGACAGGACTTCTACTTTTAACTGTAGGTTTCCAGATTGCTGTGTCTTTCTATCTTCATATCTTGCCGTACATCTTTTATTTTAGACGCAAAATGATTTTGCCTCAAAATGTTTGGAATTTATGTTGCCCAAACGAGGTTCATTTAGCTATGTTTGCATTTGGAGGTAACCGTGACGATTTGTCACCTTTCGTGTCTCTTTTCTAGTGTTTCTAATTTGTTCGGACCTGGGATTATTATAATCCCTGATGGGTATGGGTGTGGGATGGGAAAATATCACCCTCATTACAAGATATTTGCTCCAGACACTCGGCTCGCCTCGTGTCTGGCCCAAATATCTTGCCCTCGGGTGAGATTTTCCCATCCCACACCCGTATCCATCAGGGATTATTTTTCTCACCCACCATACAGCGGTTACGTTAGTCAGAGGTAATCGGCGGCCACGTGCTGATATAATCAACTCATTTGGTATTCGTTGTTTTGAAAAACTAATGACACCATCGGAAAGAGCATGCAAAAGTTATGTATATACCAAAGGTATATACCACGAAATCAATTAGGAACGGTGGCATCTTGGAGTTTAAAGAGTTTTAGAGCATCAAACTTTGATCACACGGAATTCTGATGACGTCAAAATGAATTAGTTGGTAGCAAGAAACTGATACGATATGCATAACGCCATAATGACGTTATAAATGTATAACGTCACGTGGGTGGGGTGGGATACATCTGTCTCTCCCTGCTATCTCACCCGGGACACACGTATGTTACACATGCAGTGGGGGGGGGGGGGGGGGGGAGAGAAAATCTTCTACTTTTGAGTGAAATATGTTTGTGCAGAAAATTTCTAACAAAAAGGTAGCATCATTGTTTCAAATGGTGCCTTTGAAACTGTTGTTACTACTGGTTAAGATGAATAAGTTACACAAATTTTATTTGTCCAATTTTCATTGTTACTGGATTCGTATATTGCCGAGATGGCGCTTTCAATTATGAACAGAGTGGTCAGAAAATATACGCTTGCTGGATATTGAATATTTTTATTAGCTTAATAATAAAGACAGCTCCCTCTCCGGCATAAAGGATGAAGACCTTAAGTTCGCGGTAAGTGGATGAAAAACTGATTCTGAAAACGGCCTTATTACAAAAGCAATAAAGATGGTCTGGAAATGTGAAATTGTTGTTAATAACGACTGTCCTATTTGATGATAAATTACCAGGGACACTTCAAAACTCAAGCATCCCTTTTATTTCACCGGGACGCAAATGTGATGTGCTTTCAGCGCGTTTCAACTAGCCAGAGACACTATCTTAGTTTGTCTAAGTGCTACCGTTCAGCTTCCATTTTCTTATTATCGATCCATGATTTAAAGCTACCCTTGTTTGACTCATTCTTTCCATTGTACCTTTTCTACCTAGCTCAAATAAACTATTTAACATTTTACTGCAATGGTTGTAAGGACAAAACGGAATACACGTTTTATAAAATGTCCAACTGACCATTGAAATACAATCACGAACACACTGTCTTGTAAAACACATAGAATATTTTCGCGACGTCGTTAATATAAAATCCACGCACATGTAAGAGTTGGAAATTATACCGCAGGGGTCGGAAATATTACGATATGTTCACCGTTGCAAACAAAAGCTCGCCCACTTTGTTCCAATGCGAGCACATGTGTACAGTTAAAATGGCGGATGAATTCGACTTACATATGGTAACTTTAAAGTAGTCCATTTTAACCATAAATCTGCCATGTACAGTACGGTTAGCGTGGACTGAACACTTTCCACGGGTGGGCCATATCTCCACGGACGCACTAATATTAGATTCCAAACACTAATTATAGGAATAATCATGAACAAGTTAATTAATGAAGCAGCGGGTGCAACCCTGTGTTTCTTTACTTAATTTTTTACTGATGATGATTATTATTACCTGGTAAACGCATCCGTGAACATCACTGTCTACACGTGGGTTACGACCAGTCCACGGCAACTTTACTGCACATACAGTTAAAACTATAAGTCCTGTCACGAACTGTGCGCTTATCTAGGCTTAATTGCGCGTAGAAATTGCGCGCGATTGCCATATCCAATGGCATCCAAAGCACGGCAGGTTCTCCTGTCCTGAAATGCGCACAAATAGCACGTCGATATGCGCGTTAATCTACGCGATATGACCATAGTAAGGCTATCAAATTCTGAAAATATGGCCTGTGCACAAGAAATGTTTCAGCCAATGGACCTCCGGGTAACCCGGAGGTCCATTGGCAGAAACATTGCCCGTGTTTGCTATGAGTAACCAGGAGAACCTGCCGAGCTCTGGATGCCTTCGATATGGCAATTACGCGCAATTCACACGCGCTATTAAGGCTAGATAAGCGCACAGTTCGTGACAGGACTTCTAGTTTTAACTGTACTTTTCCATTTAGTATTTTTTGGGTCACTGTCGATAATTTGGTACAATATTTATTGCATCGAATATATCCTCAAATACAACTCTTTCCGTTGATAACCTTTCAGACTGATACCAGCCACGTGTCACTATATTAACTATAAAAATGAAGCAAAATGGTGCGACTGAAACACCCATCGTCCTAATAACATGCACTACTCTTGTGCACCATGTTATTGATGTCACAACATGCACGCAAATGAGCATTAGCATGACATCCCATATGCCGTCACTGGTTAACCCTTTACCCAACCTGAAAAGCAGACGACACTTGCAAAAATAATTCTCGAATAACTATTTTTTTTTATTTTTTGTCTCAAAAACATAGGTTATGACCCCTCGTTGGAACGAGCTCGTCGAGCTCGTTCCAACGAGGGGTCATAACCTATGTTTTTGAGACAAAAAATGAAAAAAATAATGTAAATTAATTGACGATTTTTGAGAATAGCGCTGGCCGGTTTTGGCCGTTACGTTAGGTGAAGGGTTAAGTCAATTATTACGTTACTTCTCCCTCCAGCTTTGTCTTCCGCCAATGTGTGTTGTTTATTTAATTTCGTTTACTTGAGGATAGACCATTTTGGCCGCCATTCTCGAGACTACTCAGCAATCTGTTTAGATATTGGTAATATGCTATCTGATAAAATTAAATAGAGGCCACCATTTTCTAGACTACTCAGCAATCTGTTTGGATATTTGTAATATACTCTCCGATAAAATCAAACAGGAATTATTTTGTGATTAAAATCTCAAGAATTCTTCAAGTGTGTAAAATGTTATGCGGAACTGAGCATAGGCGGTAAAGGCGTAAAATTGCCGCCATCTTGGATTCCACATAGTGTAGCTAGGATAAATTCATGTTAACATCTGAGAACAAATCTACTCTAGATGTCCCCTGGCAAATAAAAAAAAAAGTTTGGTTCTATCCTGGAGAGGGTGGGGTGGGAGTTGGGGCTAATATGGGCGAGGAAGCAATACCAAACTCCCGAATTATATATTTGAGACTCACCCACCTCTGCATTGAAAACTGTAAAAATACACGTTTGGCTTAGTATTTTTCAAATTTTCCAATCAGGCTGAAACATTATTGGAAATTTGCCCAAAACAAAAATGTGCATTTTCCATTGTTGACAAATTAAACTAGGAAAACTTTGGTAAGATGCTAACCCTTTGAACCCTGGTGGGATCTTCTATGTCAGTTCAATGGAAGCAACTGGAAGAGTCCACTTTCATTATTTGGGGATAGACCTATTAATATTTTAAACGTACATCCCCTCGGCTGAACGTTGCAAATGTTAATTGGTCTACCCCAAACATTCACTCAACAGCCACCCCACTTAAGGAAATTATGACATATCATGCTTCTGGGCTGGAGAAGCGACCGGTTGGGCTCAAAGTGTTTCAAAAGTAAAGAGTCTGCGCAACCCGTTCCCGTTCTATCCCAATAAGATTGCAAAGACTGTTGGTAAACATAATGGTGTTCAAATTCTCTCTATTCCCCTCTCTCTCTCTCTCTCTCTCTCTCTCTCTCTCTTTCTCACACACACACACACCCACACACACACACACACACACACACACACACACACACACACACACACACACACACACACAGTCTTGTTTTCCCTACATACCGAGGTACCCCATTGTTTGTCCTTTGTGTGGACTAACGGTTTCTACCTCGTTTTGCCGGTACAGTTCTGGGAAAACGACCGAGGTAAAGGGTTTCTTTTGTCTTTTGTACCTCGGTAAGGCGAAACACGCAAACTCTTTTGTCTAGTTACCTCGTCAAGTTGGTAAGACAAACCCACACACACACACACACACGCACACACACACACACACACACACACACACACTCACACACACACACACACACACACACACACACACACACACACACACACACACACACACACACAGAGTCTTGTTTTCCCTACATACCGAGGTACCCCATTGTTTGTCCTTTGTGTGGACTAACGGTTTCAACCTCGTTTTGCCGGTACAGTTCTGGGAAAACAACCGAGGTAAAGGGTTTCTTTTGTCTTTTGTACCTCGGTAAGGCGAAACACGCAAACTCTTTTGTCTAGTTACCTCGTCAAGTTGGTAAGACAAACCCACACACACACACACACACACACACACACACACACACACACACACACACACACACACACACACACACACTTCATTTGAAAAAACACACACAAGCCCGTGCCAGTCTTCGTCTGAGGCCATCCACAGCACTTTCGTCGTACTGTAGCCAGCGCGTTCCACACTTTCATGCTGCTGCCGAAAGGAAGATGAACCAAGTAATCATGAGGACTTCATCTAAAATGCTAGATTCCAGCCATCGTTTTTACGGTGTGCAATGGTCTAGTGGTTTAGACGCTGAACTCCTGATTGCCAGGCGGTGTTGCCGAGGGTTCGAATCCCGGCGGGGGATCAGAAACCAACATTCAACATTCCTCTAAAACATGATTGTGTCATTTGAAAAAACACACACAAGCCCGTGCCAGTCTTCGTCTGAGGCCATCCACAGCACTTTCGTCGTACTGTAGCCAGCGCGTTCCACACTTTCATGCTGCTGCCGAAAGGAAGATGAACCAAGTAATCATGAGGACTTCATCTAAAATGCTAGATTCCAGCCATCGTTTTTACGGTGTGCAATGGTCTAGTGGTTTAGACGCTGAACTCCTGATTGCCAGGCGGTGTTGCCGAGGGTTCGAATCCCGGCGGGGGATCAGAAACCAACATTCAACATTCCTCTAAAACATGATTGTGTCATTTGAAAAAACACACACAAGCCCGTGCCAGTCTTCGTCTGAGGCCATCCACAGCACTTTCGTCGTACTGTAGCCAGCGCGTTCCACACTTTCATGCTGCTGCCGAAAGGAAGATGAACCAAGTAATCATGAGGACTTCATCTAAAATGCTAGATTCCAGCCATCGTTTTTACGGTGTGCAATGGTCTAGTGGTTTAGACGCTGAACTCCTGATTGCCAGGCGGTGTTGCCGAGGGTTCGAATCCCGGCGGGGGATCAGAAACCAACATTCAACATTCCTCTAAAACATGATTGTGTCATTTGAAAAAACACACACAAGCCCGTGCCAGTCTTCGTCTGAGGCCATCCACAGCACTTTCGTCGTACTGTAGCCAGCGCGTTCCACACTTTCATGCTGCTGCCGAAAGGAAGATGAACCAAGTAATCATGAGGACTTCATCTAAAATGCTAGATTCCAGCCATCGTTTTTACGGTGTGCAATGGTCTAGTGGTTTAGACGCTGAACTCCTGATTGCCAGGCGGTGTTGCCGAGGGTTCGAATCCCGGCGGGGGATCAGAAACCAACATTCAACATTCCTCTAAAACATGATTGTGTCATTTGAAAAAACACACACAAGCCCGTGCCAGTCTTCGTCTGAGGCCATCCACAGCACTTTCGTCGTACTGTAGCCAGCGCGTTCCACACTTTCATGCTGCTGCCGAAAGGAAGATGAACCAAGTAATCATGAGGACTTCATCTAAAATGCTAGATTCCAGCCATCGTTTTTACGGTGTGCAATGGTCTAGTGGTTTAGACGCTGAACTCCTGATTGCCAGGCGGTGTTGCCGAGGGTTCGAATCCCGGCGGGGGATCAGAAACCAACATTCAACATTCCTCTAAAACATGATTGTGTCATTTGAAAAAACACACACAAGCCCGTGCCAGTCTTCGTCTGAGGCCATCCACAGCACTTTCGTCGTACTGTAGCCAGCGCGTTCCACACTTTCATGCTGCTGCCGAAAGGAAGATGAACCAAGTAATCATGAGGACTTCATCTAAAATGCTAGATTCCAGCCATCGTTTTTACGGTGTGCAATGGTCTAGTGGTTTAGACGCTGAACTCCTGATTGCCAGGCGGTGTTGCCGAGGGTTCGAATCCCGGCGGTGGATCAGAAACCAACATTCAACATTCCTCTAAAACATGATTGTGTCATTTGAAAAAACACACACAAGCCCGTGCCAGTCTTCGTCTGAGGCCATCCACAGCACTTTCGTCGTACTGTAGCCAGCGCGTTCCACACTTTCATGCTGCTGCCGAAAGGAAGATGAACCAAGTAATCATGAGGACTTCATCTAAAATGCTAGATTCCAGCCATCGTTTTTACGGTGTGCAATGGTCTAGTGGTTTAGACGCTGAACTCCTGATTGCCAGGCGGTGTTGCCGAGGGTTCGAATCCCGGCGGGGGATCAGAAACCAACATTCAACATTCCTCTAAAACATGATTGTATCATTTGAAAAAACACACACAAGCCCGTGCCAGTCTTCGTCTGAGGCCATCCACAGCACTTTCGTCGTACTGTAGCCAGCGCGTTCCACACTTTCATGCTGCTGCCGAAAGGAAGATGAACCAAGTAATCATGAGGACTTCATCTAAAATGCTAGATTCCAGCCATCGTTTTTACGGTGTGCAATGGTCTAGTGGTTTAGACGCTGAACTCCTGATTGCCAGGCGGTGTTGCCGAGGGTTCGAATCCCGGCGGGGGATCAGAAACCAGCATTCAACATTCCTCTAAAACATGATTGTGTCATTTGAAAAAACACACACAAGCCCGTGCCAGTCTTCGTCTGAGGCCATCCACAGCACTTTCGTCGTACTGTAGCCAGCGCGTTCCACACTTTCATGCTGCTGCCGAAAGGAAGATGAACCAAGTAATCATGAGGACTTCATCTAAAATGCTAGATTCCAGCCATCGTTTTTACGGTGTGCAATGGTCTAGTGGTTTAGACGCTGAACTCCTGATTGCCAGGCGGTGTTGCCGAGGGTTCGAATCCCGGCGGGGGATCAGAAACCAACATTCAACATTCCTCTAAAACATGATTGTGTCATTTGAAAAAACACACACAAGCCCGTGCCAGTCTTCGTCTGAGGCCATCCACAGCACTTTCGTCGTACTGTAGCCAGCGCGTTCCACACTTTCATGCTGCTGCCGAAAGGAAGATGAACCAAGTAATCATGAGGACTTCATCTAAAATGCTAGATTCCAGCCATCGTTTTTGCGGTGTGCAATGGTCTAGTGGTTTAGACGCTGAACTCCTGATTGCCAGGCGGTGTTGCCGAGGGTTCGAATCCCGGCGGGGGATCAGAAACCAACATTCAACATTCCTCTAAAACATGATTGTGTCATTTGAAAAAACACACACAAGCCCGTGCCAGTCTTCGTCTGAGGCCATCCACAGCACTTTCGTCGTACTGTAGCCAGCGCGTTCCACACTTTCATGCTGCTGCCGAAAGGAAGATGAACCAAGTAATCATGAGGACTTCATCTAAAATGCTAGATTCCAGCCATCGTTTTTACGGTGTGCAATGGTCTAGTGGTTTAGACGCTGAACTCCTGATTGCCAGGCGGTGTTGCCGAGGGTTCGAATCCCGGCGGGGGATCAGAAACCAACATTCAACATTCCTCTAAAACATGATTGTGTCATTTGAAAAAACACACACAAGCCCGTGCCAGTCTTCGTCTGAGGCCATCCACAGCACTTTCGTCGTACTGTAGCCAGCGCGTTCCACACTTTCATGCTGCTGCCGAAAGGAAGATGAACCAAGTAATCATGAGGACTTCATCTAAAATGCTAGATTCCAGCCATCGTTTTTAAGGTGTGCAATGGTCTAGTGGGTTAGACGCTGAACTCCTGATTGCCAGGCGGTGTTGCCGAGGGTTCGAATCCCGGCGGGGGATCAGAAACCAACATTCAACATTCCTCTAAAACATGATTGTGTCATTTGAAAAAACACACACAAGCCCGTGCCAGTCTTCGTCTGAGGCCATCCACAGCACTTTCGTCGTACTGTAGCCAGCGCGTTCCACACTTTCATGCTGCTGCCGAAAGGAAGATGAACCAAGTAATCATGAGGACTTCATCTAAAATGCTAGATTCCAGCCATCGTTTTTACGGTGTGTAATGGTCTAGTGGTTTAGACGCTGAACTCCTGATTGCCAGGCGGTGTTGCCGAGGGTTCGAATCCCGGCGGGGGATCAGAAACCAACATTCAACATTCCTCTAAAACATGATTGTGTCATTTGAAAAAACACACACAAGCCCGTGCCAGTCTTCGTCTGAGGCCATCCACAGCACTTTCGTCGTACTGTAGCCAGCGCGTTCCACACTTTCATGCTGCTGCCGAAAGGAAGATGAACCAAGTAATCATGAGGACTTCATCTAAAATGCTAGATTCCAGCCATCGTTTTTACGGTGTGCAATGGTCTAGTGGTTTAGACGCTGAACTCCTGATTGCCAGGCGGTGTTGCCGAGGGTTCGAATCCCGGCGGGGGATCAGAAACCAACATTCAACATTCCTCTAAAACATGATTGTGTCATTTGAAAAAACACACACAAGCCCGTGCCAGTCTTCGTCTGAGGCCATCCACAGCACTTTCGTCGTACTGTAGCCAGCGCGTTCCACACTTTCATGCTGCTGCCGAAAGGAAGATGAACCAAGTAATCATGAGGACTTCATCTAAAATGCTAGATTCCAGCCATCGTTTTTACGGTGTGCAATGGTCTAGTGGTTTAGACGCTGAACTCCTGATTGCCAGGCGGTGTTGCCGAGGGTTCGAATCCCGGCGGGGGATCAGAAACCAACATTCAACATTCCTCTAAAACATGATTGTGTCATTTGAAAAAACACACACAAGCCCGTGCCAGTCTTCGTCTGAGGCCATCCACAGCACTTTCGTCGTACTGTAGCCAGCGCGTTCCACACTTTCATGCTGCTGCCGAAAGGAAGATGAACCAAGTAATCATGAGGACTTCATCTAAAATGCTAGATTCCAGCCATCGTTTTTACGGTGTGCAATGGTCTAGTGGTTTAGACGCTGAACTCCTGATTGCCAGGCGGTGTTGCCGAGGGTTCGAATCCCGGCGGGGGATCAGAAACCAACATTCAACATTCCTCTAAAACATGATTGTGTCATTTGAAAAAACACACACAAGCCCGTGCCAGTCTTCGTCTGAGGCCATCCACAGCACTTTCGTCGTACTGTAGCCAGCGCGTTCCACACTTTCATGCTGCTGCCGAAAGGAAGATGAACCAAGTAATCATGAGGACATCATCTAAAATGCTTGATTCCAGCCATCGTTTTTACGGTGTGCAATGGTCTAGTGGTTTAGACGCTGAACTCCTGATTGCCAGGCGGTGTTGCCGAGGGTTCGAATCCCGGCGGGGGATCAGAAACCAACATTCAACATTCCTCTAAAACATGATTGTGTCATTTGAAAAAACACACACAAGCCCGTGCCAGTCTTCGTCTGAGGCCATCCACAGCACTTTCGTCGTACTGTAGCCAGCGCGTTCCACACTTTCATGCTGCTGCCGAAAGGAAGATGAACCAAGTAATCATGAGGACTTCATCTAAAATGCTAGATTCCAGCCATCGTTTTTACGGTGTGCAATGGTCTAGTGGTTTAGACGCTGAACTCCTGATTGCCAGGCGGTGTTGCCGAGGGTTCGAATCCCGGCGGGGGATCAGAAACCAACATTCAACATTCCTCTAAAACATGATTGTGTCATTTGAAAAAACACACACAAGCCCGTGCCAGTCTTCGTCTGAGGCCATCCACAGCACTTTCGTCGTACTGTAGCCAGCGCGTTCCACACTTTCATGCTGCTGCCGAAAGGAAGATGAACCAAGTAATCATGAGGACTTCATCTAAAATGCTAGATTCCAGCCATCGTTTTTACGGTGTGCAATGGTCTAGTGGTTTAGACGCTGAACTCCTGACTGCTAGGCGGTGTTGCCGAGGGTTCGAATCCCGGCGGGGGATCAGAAACCAACATTCAACATTCCTCTAAAACATGATTGTGTCATTTGAAAAAACACACACAAGCCCGTGCCAGTCTTCGTCTGAGGCCATCCACAGCACTTTCGTCGTACTGTAGCCAGCGCGTTCCACACTTTCATGCTGCTGCCGAAAGGAAGATGAACCAAGTAATCATGAGGACTTCATCTAAAATGCTAGATTCCAGCCATCGTTTTTACGGTGTGCAATGGTCTAGTGGTTTAGACGCTGAACTCCTGATTGCCAGGCGGTGTTGCCGAGGGTTCGAATCCCGGCGGGGGATCAGAAACCAACATTCAACATTCCTCTAAAACATGATTGTGTCATTTGAAAAAACACACACAAGCCCGTGCCAGTCTTCGTCTGAGGCCATCCACAGCACTTTCGTCGTACTGTAGCCAGCGCGTTCCACACTTTCATGCTGCTGCCGAAAGGAAGATGAACCAAGTAATCATGAGGACTTCATCTAAAATGCTAGATTCCAGCCATCGTTTTTACGGTGTGCAATGGTCTAGTGGTTTAGACGCTGAACTCCTGATTGCCAGGCGGTGTTGCCGAGGGTTCGAATCCCGGCGGGGGATCAGAAACCAACATTCAACATTCCTCTAAAACATGATTGTGTCATTTGAAAAAACACACACACAGAGAGTCTTGTCTACCCTACATACCGAGGTACCCCATTGTTTGTCCTTTGTGTGAACTAACGGTTTCTACCTCGTTTTGCCGGTACAGTTCTGGGAAAACAACCGAGGTAAAGGGTTTCTTTTGTCATTTATACCTCGGTAAGGCGAAATACGCAAACTCTTTCGTCTAGTTACCTCGACAAGTTGGTAAGACAAACCCACACACACACACACACACACACACACACACACACACACACACACACACACACACACACACACACACACACACACACACACACACACACACACACACACACACACATACTTGCACACACACACACACACACACACCCACACACACACACACACACACACACACACACACACACACACACACACACACACAGTCTTATCTACCCTACATACCGAGGTACCCCATTGTTTGTCCTTTGTGTGGACTAACGGTTTCTACCTCGTTTTGCCGGTACAGTTCTGAGAAAACAACCGAGGTAAAGGGTTTATATTGTCTTTTGTACCTCGGTAAGGCGAAACACGCAAACTCTTTTGTCTAGTTACCTCGTCAAGCTGGTAAGACAAACCCACACACACACACACACACACACATACACACACACACACACACACACAGTCTTGTCTACCCTACATACCGAGGTACCCCATTGTTTGTCCTTTGTGTGGACTAACGGTTTCTACCTCGTTTTGCCGGTACAGTTCTGGGAAAACAACCGAGGTAAAGGGTTTCTTTTGTCTTTTGTACCTCGGTACAGCTGAAACTACCGATTTCGAACCACTGAAGATTGAACACAACAGACCGTTGCAGAATGGTAGTGGCGCGGTATTTAATTGCAAAAAGCCTCGTTGTAGACTGCATACTTTTATGCCTGATCAGAAAGAGGAATTTTCCTCCGAACAAACGAAAAATCATTATCAGATCCGTAACCCCCTCCATTGTGATTCACCAAACATTATTTACCTTATCACTTGTAAGCGATGTCGGAAACAGTATGTTGGTCAAAGTCAAAATCCTTTTCGAGAACGTGCTACTAGACACAAACAGGATATAAAACATAATGCTGATGCCCCAGTAGCACAACATTTTAACCTTCCTGGCCATTCTTTGGACGATTTCGAAATCCATCCTATTGAACAACCACCAATTAAAGACACATTAGAAGAAACGGATGAATTTAGAAAAAAACGTGAAGCTTTTTGGATCAATACGCTTCAAACCCTCTGGCCATTTGGTATGAACATATCAGAGGGCGAATGCGAAAGGAGGTCCATCATTCCTTTCACTTTAACGTACAACAGAATGAATATCGAAATAGCAAAAATGTTAAAAGATGAATTCAATTTTACCAATGCTAAATTAAATGAACCTTTGAATCTTCGACCTGTCATCGCCTATAAGAAAAACAAAAGCTTGCGTAACATCCTTGTAAGGACTAAATTAGAGCCCATCAATGAATAACATCAATTTTTGCCAGTCAGTTTAACCAGTTAAGCAGTTGCGGAATATGCTTAGCGATATCAGGGTCAAGTTTAGATCAGCAAAAATTTATTTCGCTGAACTAAACTTTTCGCAAAAACTCCCTCAGGCTGAGAGGAGAACCCTGAGCATCATCAACGAAACCATTCGGAAAGTGAAGGACGTTAACGTGATACCAAAAATTGATGACGCAAAGTTTGATGTTGCTCAGGATTTAATCCATTGGACCACGAGAACCGCCAATATTATGTACGATCACTGGTTGAACCACCTAAATTTAAACTAAGTAAAGGCAAAGGTAACAGCCGCCTAACAGATGTGGGATTAGGAACTAATGTGGTTAACCTGTCTGGCACCAATGACCTAACAATCCAAGAAAAATCTCTTTTAGATCGCGGTTTAACTTTTGTACCAGCACCAAAGCCTAAAACTGATAACCAAACAAATTTACCATCATACAACTGTAATTTTCTTAGGCAAATGAAATTAACCGACCGCTTTAGAAACTCCAGCGGTCGGAAACTTCCTTTTACAGAATCATCTGGTTGGTCACCTCCAGATAGTGAAGTAGATCCCGAAATTATTGAGGCTAGCAAACGAATCATCAAAAAGGTGTTCAGCATGAACATACTCTCCGATAAAGACAATTTAACAGCTGGTGAACGGAGAGCCCTCACGAAACTTCGAAAAAATAAGAAATTAGTAATTAAACCAGCCGACAAAGGTGGGTCGGTAGTTGTTGTATCTCGGGATAATTATATAAAGGAAGCCATGAGACAACTCAGCAATACTAAACATTATAAGAAAATAGATTCACTTATTTGGCCTAGTAATATCGAAAAATTCAATAAGATCTTAAAATTTCTCCTCGACGAAGGTCACATTACCAAAAAACAATTGAAATATTTAACAGCTAAGCTCAGTGCTCAAACAAGACAATTTTATATCCTACCAAAGATCCACAAGGACCGTTCTTCATGGACGGATGACTTAACTCCACCCGGGAGGCCAATTCTATCAGATTGTAATTCGGAATCTTATGCGATCTCGGAATTAATTGATTATCATCTTAAACCTATAGCAAATAGACATCCGAGCTATCTAAAAAACACACAGGATTTCCTGTCACAAATTTCGAAATTGAAAATATCAAAAAATGCAATTCTGGCTACTTTGGATATCGACAGTATGTATACGAACATTGATATTGATAAAGGTGTTAAATCAGTTAAAAATGCATTTGAAAAATATCCGGATGCGAAACGCCCGGATGAACAAATTTTGGATCTTTTAGAGCTGAGCTTAAAAGGTAATGACTTTCAATTCAATGGAGAATATTTTCTACAAATAATGGGTTGTCTTATGGGTAAAAGATTCAGTCCTAATTTTGCAAGCATTTATGTAGCGGAATGGGAGGAAAATGCCTTAAGCAAATGTGCAAAGCATCCTCTCGTATATCTCAGATATTTAGATGACATTTTTATTATTTGGGAACATTCAAAAGAAGATTTTGATGAATTTTTAGAAATTTTGAATAATCACGATCCAAATATTAAATTGAAAGCTACTATCAGTGAAAATTCTGTTGATTTTCTCGATGTAACCGTGTATAAAGGCAAGCAATTTCAGGCGTCCGGTCATTTAGATTATAAAGTATATTTTACACGAACTGATTCACATCAATTGTTGCACACTAAATCATTTCATCCTCAACATACATTTAAAGGTATCATCAAATCACAGATCATTCGTTTCCACCGCAATTCAAGTGATAAGGTAAATTTCAATGAGGCTTGTTCTACTCTATTTGGCGCCCTCAGATCGAGAGGGTACTCGCTGCGCCTTTTGCGTAGCCTGAAATCCCAAACCTTGAAAAAGCTCGAAAGTCCAGCTGAAACTACTGATTTCGAACCACTGAAGATTGAACACAACAGACCGTTGCAAAATAGTAGTGGCGCGGTATTTAATTGCAAAAAGCCTCGTTGTAGACTGCATACTTTTATGCCTGATCAGAAAGAGGAATTTTCCTCCGAACAAACGAAAAATCATTATCAGATCCGTAACCCCCTCCATTGTGATTCACCAAACATTATTTACCTTATCACTTGTAAGCGATGTCGGAAACAGTATGTTGGTCAAAGTCAAAATCCTTTCCGAGAACGTGCTACTAGACACAAACAGGATATAAAACATAATGCTGATGCCCCAGTAGCACAACATTTTAACCTTCCTGGCCATTCTTTGGACGATTTCGAAATCCATCCTATTGAACAACCACCAGTTAAAGACACATTAGAAGAAACGGATGAATTTAGAAAAAAACGTGAAGCTTTTTGGATCAATACGCTTCAAACCCTCTGGCCATTTGGTATGAACATATCAGAGGGCGAATGTGAAAGGAGGTCCATCATTCCTTTCACTTTAACGTACAACAGAATGAATATCGAAATAGCAAAAATGTTAAAAGATGAATTCAATTTTACCAATGCTAAATTAAATGAACCTTTGAATCTTCGACCTGTCATCGCCTATAAGAAAAACAAAAGCTTGCGTAACATCCTTGTAAGGACTAAATTAGAGCCCATCAATGAATAACATCAATTATTGCCAGTCAGTTTAACCAGTTCCTAAGCTCATCACTTAGTTTAAATCAATTTTATGTACTTTTTTGTTACGTTTGAAACCCATCAGGGTTCAGTAAATGAAAACAATTTTTCAGCGGCATATTAAAAGAAAAAAACGTTTCAGTAGGAAATGTCTGTGCCAGTGCGATTTTTTAACCTCAAACACACACACACACACACACACACACACACACACACACACACACACACACACACACACACACACACACACTCTCTCTCTCTCTCTCTCTCTCTCTCACTCTCAACGTCTCCTGAAAAAAAACAATGGGAAAGTCAGAAGTAAAATGCTGTGTGCGCTTCTCGGCCCGCAACAGTTTTGACTAAATTGTGGATATCAAGTATTAGATATTCGACGTTGAACTTTTTGTATGCGATGATAATCGACCTTGTGGATGTTTCTATGATAGTTAACTAACTTTTAGTTCCAGTATCAAAAATGCATACTTCTGCTCGATGTTATATTTGAAATCAAGTAATTAATAAGTATTAGGTCATTCGGAAATAAAATACGTTCGAACACACTTAGAGTCTCGTTCCTTGCACATTTAAATGTTAGAGCTTCCGGACCTTCCAACTTCGATTCTACTCGAAGCCGCCACGATGATTCCACTCGAGTCAAATTCCAGAATCGTTAAACTGGTCGCAAAATCCCAGAAATGCTCTCCTCGTCTTGAATTCTTCTTCTATCATCTCATCTACGGAGACCTGGTGATACAAAAGTCCGATTCCGGAACAACTATAATGCCGTTTCTGGAATATTTCGTCTTTTTGATTGATTTTCTGAAACAGATGATTTATATTTTATCACAATAGTTGAGTAGAGACTGGAAATATGTATGGCTGTACCAAGGAATAACATCTACAGTACGTGGAGAGTGTATTATCACTAAATCACCCGCAGGGTGGAGATTACACCCAATCAATAATTGCAAATTTGTTGCAAAGCATAACCAGCACCAGCAAAGTTAAACCCGGAGGTCCATTGGCTGAAACATTGCTTCTGTTTTTGACGATATGTACACAATTTGAAAGTTATAGCTTGGGTGTTAACTCCACTCCGCGGGTGATTTAGTTACAATCCACTCTCTACGTACTGTATAAATGGAACATTCGATTTATGATTCGATTCGAAATCGTCTACCTGATTCGATTTGACCGAAAATTTGAGATTCGCGGCGATCAACTAAATATGCTCTCATATTGTAATCACCCTTCACGTAACAGCTGAATTTTCCGTAAGATGGTGTTTTGAAATAACACAACACAAATCATTCGCTTAGATCGAGATCAGACATAAACAATAAACAAATAACTAAATGAACAAATTGTATTTCATTAGTCCCTAACTGAATGTCATGTTTGCACTTTTCTCAATGTAAAGTCATTTTTCCTTAATATGGCCGGCATAAAGTACAGTCGCCTTGGCCAGGCCGTAATCCACGCACTGGCAGTGATGTATACGCATGCGTTCACCAGGTAATAAAAATCACCTTCAGCAATATTTTAATACGTGAAGCACTGGGTTGCACCCGGTGCTTCATTAATTAAATTTTTAATCATTATTCCTGTTATTAGTGTTTGGAATCTAATATTATTCTGACCGTGGAAATATTGCTGACCAGTGGAAAGGCACTAGTTCACGGTGGCTGTACCGTATTTATGATAGGGTGGTATGTGTGAGATGTTAACTGTGTATTTATTTTTTACTTGCAGATGATGGGAGTCGAAAGTATTACATAGATGGATATGAGAGAATGCCAGACGAAACATGGGTAGATTGGCAAGGTAACGAATTGCAGAACATACGTTGGGGTCCTAGAGAACCAGATAACTGGAAAGATACCGTTGATCCGACAACAGAACAATGCATGCAGGTGATACATAGTGGAGAGGTACACGATATCCCGTGTCGTTTTAGAAGAGGTGTATTATGCCAAATTGACCTTTGTTAACACTGGAGTCATGACAGCTTCACATTGTGGTGAAAAGTGGAGAATGAAACAATCAATGGAATTTTCTTTTTTATGATACAGTTAAGAGAGACCTTTCACACAATGAACGAGGACTGATAAGAATTATGAATGGGATTAAACGTCACTGGAATTTGTGTTCTTTCTATCAGTTGACGTTTTTTTTGCCTTGTCCTCAGTTATGATTACGAATTCGCCACAAAACTCGCAGATGTATCATAGAGCAAAACGTTTGAGAACGTTGCTTTTCCCCTTAGTGTGTGAGTTCACTCTAAGATCGTGTCTTTAAATTGTAATCGCCATGTGGCCTGAATTTCCTTATTTTACTTTTCTTTTTTATCATATCATTTAGAGAGACCGTCTTCTCACATTGAACGACGATAGATAAGAATTATGAATGGGGTATTACGTCACCGGAATTTGTTTTTTTTTCCATCAGTTGGTGTTGTACCCTATCCTTATTTGGTATAATAATTTCACATCAAAACGCGTAGATATATCACATATAGCAAATAGTTTGAGAACGTTTCTCTTCCCCTTAATGTGTGAGTTAAATCTAAAATCGTGTCATTAAATTGCAATCGTCATGTAGTTTAAATTTACATCTTTTACTGGCAAACAAATCATTCAATCAAATCAATCAGGAAAAACATGACAATTGCGAATCACGAAAATGCTAATGATGTGAAGTTTGACTCCCCCCCCCCCCAACACCCCCAACCCCACCCACATCCCGATATCTGGACCCGAAGGCTGCGAAAGATCCGAAGACTACGAAGCAACTGCGCCAGGAGCTTCGAGCACAGCTGGTAATAAAGATAATAGTTTTTTTTTTTTTGGTTTACAGAGCATTGACTACAGACTGTGTAAGTAGTGTTATTTAGTTTGAACATTATTTTATTTCATAGATAAATACAAGTGCACAAGATATGAAATAACACGATTTAACAAGAGCTTATGAAATTTGGATTCAGAAGCAAGCCGAAACTTATGTAAGCTGTTTCCAAGTGTTATTTCTTACCGCATGTTGTGTGTTTCCGGGTACCCGATCCTGCCTATTTTAAAGCATCTACCCAAACGTTTTATTGGCACACGCACAAAACATATATGGATACAAAAATTGGAGTGGAAACACATTGCCGTTTCAATGACTGGTGATTATTTTCCTACCAGCTGGGTTGTTTCCTGTACTTTTATGAACAGGGTTATTTGTGCTTCTGTTACACTGCCTCCAGAAAATTCAGGAAGATTCGTGGTATGTTGCGGCGAATATACTGGCATATTCACGATAGTAACCCATATCGTAAACATGGATTTTGCAGGATCTTGACATGAATAATTGCAGAATGTGAACCAAAGGGAATGGGCGTAGAATTACTCTCTAAATGTTTTTTACTAATTGCCTAAAACATTCATTTCCTTTTACTTCCTTCCCTGGAGTGTGTTTACATTACAGCCACCGTAGACTGGTCACACAGAAAAATTCCAAACGCTAAAATAGGGATAATCATCAAGAATTTAATTAATGAAACACCGGGTACAACCCGTTGCTTCATTAATTAAAATTTTGCTGGTGATTATTTTACCTGGTGAACGCATGCGTGGACATCACTGTCCTCGCATGAATTACGACCAGTCCACGGAGACTGTACTGTATCCATGTACATGTAAATGTAACTCTTCACCGAGAATTAATAAAAAACATGAAAACGCAAATTATCTATCTACCCTATTCTTGCATGTAACCTGAAACACACCATGTCCGTTTTAGTTGGCCACATTATACATATCCTGGTAAATTATGTTTATTTCTGCATTCTGATATCAATATGTCTAACTCCCAAAAATATGCTACATTCGGATCAGCATTAACTACTTTGAGGAGAAACACTTCGCCCAATCGCCTACTCTGCTACTTTTGGATCTCCAAAATTGTCTAGTGTCCCTAAGTTAAGCCTTTACCCAACGAATCGCCCGCATCCGCCCACGTAATATGCAAATTCAGTAGCTGAAAAAAATTTTTTTTTCGAAAAATTTAAACAAAACTATAGCATGTGACCCCTCTTTGGAACGAGCTTGTCGAGGTCGTTCCAAAGAGGGGTCACATGATATGGTTTTGTTGAAATGTTTTAAAAAAATTAAAAAATGATATTTAAAATAATAAATTTTGATATCGTCCGCGTTGGGTAAAGAGTTAAGCGACCTGTCTTACCATACTATACAATGTGTAGATTTGACCACTCTGCTGGTTGCTAAGATGGTGTTCTATGACAGTAACGCGAAATACCTGTGGATAATACCAGACGTCTTTGTTACGTTCGAGTAAACTTCATGACTGACTAAACTTTCCATGTGGAACGTTATTATGCCTCGCTGATTTTTTTTTTTTTTTTTTTTTTTTGGAGGGGGTGGGGGGAGGGTGTGGCATTTTCGACAGCCAGGGTCACCTCATATCGGACAGTTTTACTGGTGGAGCAAGCTGGCATACCCGGAATGAACCACTGTGCAACGGCGAGTAAATCTCAAACTACCCAACATACTAACTCGGCACAAGAGGCGTTAGCATTAGTAGTACAGGCGTGCCTTATTACCCGGACTATTCCGGAGCAGATAGTGTTAAATTCCCTTAGGAACCGGCCTTTTGCCGGAACAACTTTCTCCTTGTCAAAAACTTCGGCTCCATCCAGCTAGATCCTGCAAGTATATAGTACGCAATGATATATATAGTGATAGAGAGTAAGGTTTCCCCCGCGATACGGTTGACGTTGCTATTGACGTCGTGGCATCACGATGCGCACGTGACGTCATAGAAACGTTGACCGCTATTATTGTCCCCTGTACAATCCGACATTACGTTGTTTCGGGCTTTTCATACGTGAGTGATATGGTAGTATAGTATGGGCGCCACATACCCCTGTAGGTTCTCTGCTATCCCTTGGTATTACTAATCGACCTGATGCTTCATATTGTCCTACGACTGGTATAGATAAAATATAATGCCAATCCTATCAGCCTTAAGCATCAAGTGGCACCATATCCGACAACTAAACGTCTAGTAACAGATTTTGTATGCCAGCCTTTTTTCCGACATTTCGTCATCAGCTGTGTTTATAAACCATTTCGTGTCTCCGTTAATTCTCTATCGGTATGTATTTGTTTACAAAAGCTGACGAATAGTGATGCAGCGCAAAGGTAGTAATCCGACATCTCATTAAACACTAGGAAGATTATGGATTCACATCTTTCGACAACTTTGGGTGCATTTACAATTCTGAGTGCTTTCCGACGATTTGAATTAAAACCAAGCTTTCTACAGTGCCAATTTGCAATTCAGACTGTAATTTTCGCGATAAATCAAAATGGCGGACAGTGATAATTAATGTATGCCGCCAGTGTCGGTATATTGCATTAATATGAGGTCACTGTTGACCATTATTGTTGGAATATTCCTCACTCCTGAATGCAATGTTTACTACGTATTAGTCGATGTCTTTCCATCCAGACAAATGCAACCTCCCGAGCAAAACTGACGAGAAAAACAACAAACTATCTGAAAGGCTACCCGTTGCAAAAGTAAACTCTCTGAAATGTCTAGGCTTAACAGTTCGAAGAGACTTCAACTGTGACAACACACATCGCAGCCACCCCCACCCCCCCCCCCCCTAAAAAAACAAAAAAAAAACATTCGCACAGTGGGCTTTCCAAAAAGAGACCTGACAATTAAAGCATAAAAGATAGATCCTATCTGTCAGTTCCATGTCTCATACACAAGAGATCCCGATGGCGACCATCAAATTAAAACTAGAAAATGTACAATGCAGGGCAGTCATGTGTGTTAAAAATCGATACCATCCCGTCTGAAATGATTGACTCCCTGGACTGGCAAAATTTACAATAAGGACGGTTCTAAACTAAACTATCTGTTCTATATATACACGGAACGACACGCGTGTGTGAATGGGTTAATCGATATGACACAAGGATAGAGGTCGCAGGCCTCTCGTTCTATCCTTTCTCGCTGGCACTCATGCCATATCCATTAATCCATTCCCAGACGCGTGTCGTTCTGTGTTTATTACACGCCTTCACGTCTATAACAACAATTATTAGAAGGACACTCAGCAATTCATTTGACAACTATCAACAAAAAGAAAGCATTCTATCGGCCAAACAAATTTGCAACGGAAACCCGTGTTCAGTGCAGTATTAACCTATGACCGGACGGGACCCACCCGGCACTTCAATCTTTTACCACACTGCAGCTGACAGCCTGACCCTGGTACGGGAGGCACTATGCCACAGTACATAGCCCTAGATCAATTTCGCGGGTCTCCTGTAGAATGCAACTCACAACTTGACATATTATTTAAATAAGCATTAAAAAATGTTCTGGATATAAATATATATATAGTATACTTATGAGAGTGTATATATGGATAAATATATATGTACATGTATCGCTACGACGTAGAGTGCAAAGTGTCTGTAACCATGGGAGCCCTAAGGTGCTGGTAAAAGTGCCTCAGCAATATGAAATATTGGCTGGTCCCCTCTCCCTGCGAGCCCCTAGTCTTCAGCATAGTCAGCCTATGAATAATACGGCCGTGCTCATGTTACTATTTCGCCCTCTGAGTTCCAATGTGTTCTATGTGCCCATTGGCACATAGAACACATTGGAACACAGGGGACGATTTTTAACTATCGTTAGCGATTCAAATTGTAATTGCGCTGCCCACTTTGTACAAAATTCCAGTGGAATATCGCTTCCATTTAAAAATAAACCTTCAACGATTTCCGTTCCACACATGTGTGCTGAACAGATTTTCATCTTCCGCATGGTTTAGTGTTGCTGTAGATGGGGTTTTCATAGAACAGGCGTGTAATAAAAAAATAAACACGGCGAGTTGGCCCCAAACCCCATAAATATTCCGTAAAATGAGACTGTAACCACCAAACAAAATAAAGCAACAACATACTGCCCAATCCCTACTATTCTTGATGCCTATAAATTATCCACCCACCCATCACCCGAACAATAAATCAGTATAACCTTCTTCACATATCTGTCTTCCAGTCTGGCAGTATGTGTGACTTCCAAGTTGAGCTCAAACCGTCAGTATTAAACAATATTCTGATGGCCAGCAGAAAAAAAAACAAAACAAAAAAAACCCAAAAAACAAATGCGCTTTGTCTGAGGTTTGTATATAGTTTTAATAAAACAGAGAACATGGTGTCCGGGAAAATAATGATGAGAATGTGTACACCACTGTTCAGGAATTTTTTACCAAAGACCTCCAAGTGGAAGGGAATACTGCAGCAAGTATCGTGGGAAGAATTGCCAATGCTCATAGATTCCCATCTTCCAATTTCTTGAATAGGCAGCATCCACCTCCTAAGCCTATCATAATTAGACTAGGTAATGACAGGGACAAACAGACCATACTTAATGCAACTGCATCATTGAGGGGTACCAGGAAATCCGTACGGACAGATTTACCACCTGTTCTGAAGAAGGAGAGAGGAAGGCTCTCGGGCATAGCCTACAAGTTGAGGACAGAGAAGGGCTCCAAAACCAGAATCCGTGTTGTTGGTGTTCGAGTAACCTTGGAAGTAATGGAAAGGGGAGGGAGACAATGGACAAAAGATCACAGAGTTAACATCTTGACCATTTTCTACTTACCTGTGACATATGTGATGTATATGTGTAAGTTTCTTGTATATTGTGTAAGTATGAAATGTGAAGTTCCACAAAGGAAAAAAAATGCAAGTTCAACAGCAGTGGTCGTTGGCCAGAACTTCACCCTCCACAGACCTACCAATAACTTCTGGTTGCCTTACAGTAGCCATGTATTGTTGCTATATGTGTATTCACTAGCTCAGATACCCAACCAGTTACAGCCATAACTGTAATAACCATGCAATGTGTTTTGATAGATCAATTAATTCCTAGTCAATGACCTAGTCAGTGACCAAACAAAACCTATCTTCGATACAATTGTTCTGAGAGTACTGAGAGAATATTTATACAAATTACAGGTAAATTGTTGGTCTTATATCTGGATGTGGTGAGTCAGGTAGTGTTGGCCACAACTCCCCCCCCCCCCCAACCTACCAGTCACAGTCATAACTGTAATGACCATGCAATAATGCTTCATGTAGTCTTGTAGATAAATTCATAGTCAATGACCAAACAAAAGCTGTTTTGGGTACAACTGTACTGGGAGTACTGAGAGTATATTTATGCATACTACAGATAAATTGTCGCTCTTTATATTTGGCTGTGGTGAGTGTGAGGTTGCGTGGCCACAATTTTACCCCCCCCCCACCCTCGTACAAGTCACAGCCATAACTGTATTAACCATGCAATAATGCTTCATGTAGTTTTGATAGATCACTAAATTCTTAGTTAATGACCAAACAAAACCTATTTTTGGGTACAACTGTACTGAGAGTATATTTGTACAAATTACAGGTAAATTGTTGCGCTTTATATTTGGCTGTGGAGGGTGAGGTTGTATTGGCCACAACTTTACCACTCCCCCCCCCCCCCCACCAGTCACACCCATAACTGTAATAAACATGCAATAATGCTTTATGTAGTTCTGACAGATCAATTATTTCCTAGTCATTGACCAAACAAAACCTATTTTGGTTAGAACTGTACTGAGAGTATATTTATACAAATCATAGGTCAATTCTTGATCTTTATATTTGTCTGTGGAGAGTGAGGTTGTGTTGGCCACAACTTCATCCTCCGGAGCCCCATCAGCAACTGTTAATTTCCTTGAAATAGTCCTGTGTTGTTGCTGTATATGGATTACATGGCTCAGATAGCCAATCAGTCGCAGCCATAACTGTAATAGTCATGCAATTGTGCTCAACAAAAATTACATCACCTATCTTGGGTACAAGTGTAAAAGCAATATATTCATACTAATTGCTGGTTGCTGTTGGCCACAACTTCATCCTCCGCGTCCCCACCAGCAACTGATGATTGCCTCTCAGTGGTCCTGCATTGTTGCTACATGTGGATTCACTACCTTACTACCTAACAAAATCTATTATGTATATTTATACAAATTACAGGTAAATTATTGGTCTTTATATTTGTCTGTGGAGAGTGAGATTGTGTTGGCCAAAACTTTACCACCCGCCCTTCCCCCCCACCCCACACAGCCCCATCAACAGCCGTTAATTACTTTGCATTAGTCCTGTATTGTGCTATGTATGGATTCTCTTGTTCATACAGCCGACCACTTACAGCCATAACTGTTATAGTCATGAAAGTTTGTTTTGAGTAACTACACAGATTAAATTGGACCCTGATCAATGCAAGTGTTCTTATAACAGATATAACTATGACTAAACAAAACATATTTTGAGTACAACTGTAAAGAGAGTATATTTATGCAAATTACTGAAACATTGCTGGTTTTTGATGTGGCTGTGGAGATTGAGGTTGTGCTGGTCACAATTTCACCTTCCTCAGCCCCATCAACAACTGCTAGTTGTCCTTCAGTAATCATGCGCTGTTGTGAGTGAGGATGTGTCGGTCACAATTTCATGTTCCACAGCCCCATCAACAACAGCTAGTTGTCTTTCAGTAGTCATGTATTATTGCTATATGTGGGATCAATGGCTCCGACAAAACTTATTTCGGGTACAACCCGCCTTTCCTGGTACAACCCCATAACTTCTTGTACCACCATTAATATTGTCGGTTTCGGTACAGTCATTAACAAATAAACATTGAAGTTTCTTTTATCTCATCCTCTCTCAGTAACCACAGCTCAGTCTTCACTGTCGTTACAGTTTAGAAAAACAAAATCAAAAATTCCTCAATCCGTTGGAACGTTCTCCAGCATTTTATAGTTTCCGTAGACATACTGCCTCACTTTTTTCCAGCTTTTATGTGAAGCTCACTGAACCAATAATACCAACCATGCGAATACAGCTTGTTTTGTCGTGAGCTCAACTGCCCAAAGCTAAGACACGTATTGTAATCTTCAGCAACTGAAAATGTGTGTCACTAGTTCATTGGCGTATCGTTGACACAGTCCTGTCTTCATTCGACAGTGAAGTCCATGCAGCTCTGCCTCCTTCAGAAGAAGAATGACAGTTGATGCTCGGATTGTCAAACATACAGCAAATTGACCCTTTCTAGTCCTTTGTGGCCTCTTGTTAATTTATGAGAGGTAGATGTGCCTTTATGAAACCTGTAGTCTGAACAATAGCCCCATCCAAATTGAACTTCACCACTGCCACACAACTGAACAGTAGCCTGAGAAAATGTTGTAACGTAAGGACACTATTGCTTTGCGCACCCGACGTAGCTGGTTCATTTCAGATTATTTCGATTTTTGTTCATGTATGTTATGTATATAATAACCTTTAGATTCTTTCTTTTATATATCGTCGCCCGAGTGCTAGAATGTTCTATGTCCCATGTGGGACATAGAACATTCTAGCACTCAGGCGACGATATGTTATTCATCGCTCAATGTGTCAGAAGAGGACAAAATAGAAAATACATCTGTAATGTAAAGAGTATGCTTATCAACAACTTCCCCAGGCCGACCAGTGCCAGCTTCATTATAACGGTTATAAACAATGAGATTAAAAATGGCAGGCCCAAATAGTGTAACCCTGGATGAGATACAAACTGACGGTCGGTACGATCTTTCAAAGCTCTTCAGTCAAAACCAAAATAATGATGAAGGTGATTTAGATAATTTTTTATCTTCAATTGATGATTGTAAATATTATTCCCCGGAACAGTACAAAAACCTAGTGGCCGACATACAAAATCCATTATCGTTTTTCAATATCAATTGTCAGGGTATAAGTGCACACTGGGACTCCCTAGCCAGTCTTCTGGGGAACCTTCGAAATAATAATGAAAGCTTTGACATTATCCGACTTACGGAAATTTTAGGGTACCAGACCACGTTGACTTCGAACTCAATGGTTACCGTCCAATACGCGTCCCAGCCCTAACGATGGTAGATGGGGTGTTGGTTTGTTCATAAAAAAAAAACACTTTAAAGTACAAAATACGCAAGGATCTCACTGTTTTCATACCTCATGTTTTTGAGTCTCTCTTTGTGGAGATATCAAATAATCATCTAACATTTGTGGTTGGTGTGATATATGGACCATATACCCCTCCCAAAGCTGATCTCGATAGGTATATTTGCTCACTCTCCCAAATTATTGAAAACATAAACCAGGAACACAGAATTATGGGAGACATGAACATTGATTTGTTAAAATTTCAAACCCATCCTAAATCAACTGAATATATAGACACCATAATCAGCCAAGGCTTTCTTCCTCTCATCGCAAAACCAACTCGTGTGACAGAACATCCTGCTACCTTAATAGACCATATCCTATCCAACAGTCCATCAACAAATTACAGAACTGGGGTAGTTATTACAGATCTGGCCGACCATTTTGGTACATTTTATTGCCAATCAAATCCGACCAAGAACGAAAGCAAAGCACACAATATGAAACGAATTTTCAATAGCTGTAATTGGAGAACATTTAAACACCTACTGACCGAAACGGATTTCTCATTGGTACTGGACTCGCCTTGTGTAAATGAAGCATACAATATTTTTATCGACGTATACCTTATTGCATTCAACACGGCATTTCCACTAAAAAACGTTGCCCAAAACAATAAACATATAAAGCAGCAACCCTGGATGACAAAAGGTCTTTTACAATCTAGCCTAAATAAAGAAAACCTCTTCCGAAAAAAGCTAAAAACCCCGATTGAACAAAATGAAAAGAAATACAAGACGTTTTGTGACATATTCATATTAAAGCGGAAGAGTAAAGCTATGTATTATGAAAACATCCTATTTTTTAAATAAGAATGACATGAAAAAAACCTGGAAAATTCTAAGGAGTGCAATTCATAAATCTCCCAATCGATTGCTAGCTCTTATGAACTTCTTGGTGAATAACGATGAGATCAGTGACCCTAACGACATCGCGAACCATTTCAATGATTCTTTTTAAAAAATCAGCCAAAAAACTTCTGCGCAAATCCCCAATACCAATGTACAGTACACAGATTACATGACGAGGCCAAATCCAAGTAGTTTATTCATGGAACCAACATCACCTGCTGAATTAATTACAATAACGAATTTAATGAAACCTAAAACGAGTGCCGATTGTGATGGCTTATCCACCAAACTTTTAAAAAATTCAATTCATGAAATTGCAGGAGTATTGACCCATGCTATAAATCAATCGCTACCCAACGGAATCGTCCCCAAGAAAATAAAAATTGCCAAAATTGTGCCAATATTTAAATCAGGAGACCCTCAGAAATTCAAGAATTACAGGCCCATTAGCATATTGCCCACGTTCTCAAAACTGCTAGAGAGAACTATTCTAGAAAGATTAACAAGCTTCCTAACTAAGTACGATATCCTGTACCAGCACCAGTATGGCTTTAGGAAAAAACATTTAAGAATTGAATGCATTTTTTATAATCTTTATTGGAGTATCCGGGATTCATACATAATTTGTACCCATTCCCACACGTTCATACTCCAATAAAGATTATAAAAATTGCATTCAATTCTTTTACCAAACGACAAAGCAGAAAGACGAAATAAAACATGTACGAACGAACGAGGCGAAAAACCACCCTCACAGAAAAGACAAAGCGCACAACTCTGAGTTGAGCACCGGTTTTCGGAATTGACCCAAATTTGTCAAATAGCCGTCTTTCGCAACGAAACTCGGAATGTTCAAAACAATTTATTTTACATATCAGTAAACTTTAATCACCGATCACTGCGGGAGGCGCTAAAAGTTATAAACCCGCCCAAAACACCACCCGAATTACATTCTGTCAACTGCGTTCTACCGTAAATGCGGGTCAAAGTTCGACCAAATGTATTCATTGGAAAATGTATTACATTTGGTCATGACGTTTTCATCCAGCTGACCAATGGGAATTGAGTATTTGGACCCAAAACGTATAACAACATTAACAATGTAATTATTCAACTATACACCCCGTACTGCAACTTCTCCAGAGTATTGCAAACAATAATGACAAGGCGACGACAGATTGCACCCTATCGATATTCCTAGACTTATCAAAGACATTTGATACTATTAGCCACATTATTTTATTGAAAAAAACTAGAGTATTATGGTGTTAGAAGCCTTACCAAGAACTGGTTTCAGAGTTATTTAGATCGACGAGTGCAATACGTCACTTATGACGGAAGCAGTTCTGGATTCGCGACCACTGAGTGTGGTGTTCCACAAGGATCAATCTTGAGTCCTTTTCTATTTTTAATTAATGTAAACGATTTTAGTGCTGCCACACAGCTAGATCTCTTGTCCTTTGCTGATGACACTACAGTTCGTAGTTCTCACTGTTGTCTTGAATCGCTTTTCAGTGTTGCGAACCGTGAGAGTTCAAAGTTAACAGATTGATGCGCTGCAAACCACCTTGTTTTGAATGCCCCAAAAACTCGGTATATGCTGTTCGGCCCACCAAATAAAATATACAATACAAACGATAGACGTTTGAGTGTCTACAACCAGGAAATCTCGTTGGCGGAAACAAATGGCGAGTCCGTGATAAAGTTTCTTGTCATATACCTGGACAAAAACCTTAAATATAAGTTTCACGTCTCTAATATATGTACCAAAGTATCGAGAGCAGTTTATGTAATGAACAAGGAAAACACATTCTACCATACTCTGCCTTTAAAGCTCTGTACTTTTCACTAATACACAGTCATCTGCAATACGGAGTCGAAATATGGGGTCATAGTAATGCCGTTCCCAGATTATTCTCACTTCAAAAGCGAGCAATTCGCCTGATTAATAATAAAAATACAATTGCCACATTGATCCGTTGTTTAAAAAGTGTAGAATATTAAACTTTAAAGACCTCTACAAAATGAATGTATCCTTATTTATGTTTGACTGGCACCACTCTAATTTACCAAAAACGTTTGAAAACTTCTTTAATATCAATACATATTCAACGGGCATGGCAACAAGGCAAGTAGGCCTGTTGCAGTGGGTAAACCAGGGGCCAATTTTTCGGCTCAATTACCAAAGTACGCTTTTCCGAAAATATGGAATGAGCTCGATAGAATTTAAGAGAAACTCCCGCTAGAGGATCATTCAAGAAGAAACTTTTCATGACAATTTTAAATTCATATTCTTCAAGCGTAACATGTAATAATCCTTACTGTAACGATCAATGATAAGGTCAGCTGTCTTCCATGACTTCTACTGCAACGATTGCAGACGCTAATGAAGGTTGGATCAATGATAAGGTCAGGTGTCTTCCATGACTTATTTATTGATCTATTTGTATCTCATCTACCCATGTATTCTTCTATCCCATTATCCCAATCCCATTATTCTTATCTCATCATCCCGTTACATATAAGGAAATGTTTAGAGTTCAACATTGTTGTTATAATTATTTTCTATAGAACCGGATAGCTTCTTCTGACACATTTTCAACACATTAATGTTACTGGAGACAGCAGGTAGACGGCCAATGTGGCCATGCTTTCTCCCAACAGAATGTCATCAATTACCTACATTTACAGATTTTCACAATTATTGTACTATAATATTCTGTTGAATAAACTCTACTTACTTACTTACTTACATAAAATAACAAACAAATATGTGACCATCATCATCATGTTTGCCTATGTGTCACTAACACAAAAGCTATCCACCACACTATATATGGACATCTTGAGAAGGGCTGTGGTGTCCTCTAGGTTATCCATAACAGCCAGTATTGAGTGGTGGTAACCAGGAAGAAGAACACTATTAAGATAGCCTTGGGAGGATTGAGGACAGGTCGGCATCCAGCTTCCCCCAGCTTCCACAATTTACCACATCATTCAAATTTCCACGGTTTATTACATACAATGTGTTGAGTACGTGAACAGCACAATCCATTTCTCTGGAAATAAAGCCCACATTTAGCCCTATTAATAAATTAAATGCTTCAACGTATTTTGTTGTGCTTTCACAATGACGAGGTGAAACATACTATTGGAAGAGTCAACGGGACTCGGTGACTCATTGGTTATACATGTAGTTTTGAACTTGAACCCAAATGATTAACGGTTCGCCCCTCACCTACGCATCTGCTTTGTGTACATGGGCAGGGCACTTCGGCTCGATTTCATATGAGCGAGCACTGTAGTGATGTGCACTAAAGCGTAGGGCATGACGACAGTACACATTTCGTCGCATGAGAACTATAAGGTTCTATCTTCCATTGGAAGCTAGAACCTTATGGTTCTCACTCGACGAAATTTTAACGATGCTTGTCCTGTTCGTGCCTGGTTATTAAGTTGGAGAATCAGTACAGCCGTACCCGGGTAGTACCCGGTGCTTCATTCTTTGAAAAAGTGATGGCGATTTCATTATTTTATGTCGAGATTCACCATTAACGCATGCGTGGAAAAATAGCCTACGCGTGAATATTGGCTTTTCCACGACGCCTGCACTGTACTCGCTGTTGCGCCTTGGTTCTATCCTGGTCCTCCGCCTTCTTCCATCCGTAAACTCCGACACTATGGGACCTGGCTGATTAGTGTGTCGCTACATAATAAATAAATAAATAAATAAATAAATAAATAAATAAATAAATAAATAAATAAATAATCCATGACATCAAATAAGCGTACTAACGAACCGAAATATTCTATAACCCTTTGTTTTTTCTCGCCAACAGCATTTATTATACACATCATTGATACGGGTGCGATTTAGGTCATTAGATTTCTCCTGCAGTGCAAGATGGTGTTTGATACTGATGATACTGACAAAACGAACTAATGTGATGATGGAAACCGAAAACGAGGCTGAGTTATAATTGGGTCTTCTTCTTTCACCTTGTGCAATAAAATAAGCTCCAAATCCACAAGCTATCAATTAATTAAGACTTTGTTCATTCATCTTCGTCATTGGACAAATGCATCAATTCATTTTTCAACGAATGCCGTATAATATACATCAAAATAATGAGATAGATCGAGAATACCCAGTCCGGAATGGAGAACACACAGTAGCAACAGCTGCGAGCAAAAAACTTTCCGCCTGCTTTCGTGCAAAATTGAGTTAACAGATTCCGAAATCGATTGGGCATGCTATTGAATTATTATCTGAGGTTAGGTATATAATAAAAATATCATCAGAACAGTCAAGTGTTCTTGAGTACTGTATCTCATCTTGTTGAGAACTTCACCAAGCTTAGCTGAATGTTCTCACGCCATAGCAACAGCTGAATCAAAACCCTTTCCGCCTGCTTTCGTACAAAATTGAGTTAACAGATTCAGAAAAATTGAGTTAACAGATTCCGAAATCGATTGGGCATGCTATTAAATTATTACCTGAGGTTACGTACATGTATATAAAAAAACTATCATCAGAACAGTCAAATGTTCTTGTGTACTGTATTTCATCTTGTTGAGAACTTCACCAAGCTTGGCTGAATGTTCTTTGCCGCAGCAACAGCTCCATCAATTAATTAAGATTTTGTCCATTCATCTTCGTCATTGGACAAATGCATCAATTCATTTTTCAGCGAATGCCGTATAATATATGTCAAAATAATGAAATAGATCGAGAATACCCAGTCCGGAATGGAGAACACACAGTAGCAAGAGCTGCGAGCAAAAAAACCTTTCCGCCTGCTTTCGTGCAAAATTGAGTTAACAGATTCAGAAAACCGATTGGGCATGCTATTTAATTATTACCTGAGGGCACGTATATAATAAAGAGTTCATCAGATCAGTGGAGTGTTCCTGTGTGTTGTATCTCATCTTGTTGAGGACTTCACCAAGCTTGGCTGAATGTTCTCAGTTCGATGCGATATAACACACCGGGAAACTTCAGTGTACTGATAAACTCTATATATCGTCATCTTATTTGCCTGTATTTACCTTGTAAAGCCGCCTTTCGGTCAGGAACACCATACGTCATAATTTCATTAATTAGAATCGCTGCTAAGGTGTGGGGAGACTAATCAATATTTTCAACGTGCAGCCTCATGGCTGCACGTTGAAAATATTAATTGGTCTACCCCCATATAATGAATATGGACTCCCCCAATTGGTGCCACTGAACTGACATGGAAGATACCACCAGGGTTCAAAGGGTTAACAAATTAACACGAAGGTCCTGGATGGGATTGTTCAACATACTATTGCTTTGTAGAAATTGGGCGAATCTATTGCTATTTAGTGGGAGTTTCGGTACTAATTTAATCAAACAATGATTATTTATCTCGGCGTCTTATCATAGAATGATTTTCTTTTCGTCTTTCTCTCGTTCATTTATGTACGTCTGGTTCTAATGGCTGAACGTTTCGTTCCTTAGGTGTTATTTAAAGAAATATTTTGCATAGCATATCTTCACATCGGCGTTCTGTTTTATTTTCTTTAATATTATCAATTAATTCCCAACACTAGTAAAACAAGACCACCAACCATCGTATTATTGACAGCAGTGTCCTCGTATTTGCGGATGTAAACTTGACGGTTCTCAATCTCGACGCACCCCATCCTCTTCTCATCACACTGCGTATTGCTTATGTGAGTGGCTGGGTTTGGAGGCTCATCGCAGAGGGATCATGTCGAATCCCAACAGCTCTAATAGGGTAGCAGCAGGGCTCAAAATAAGCGGTGTCGCGTCGCTTTTTGCTATGCAAAACTTGCAAAAAGCTACACAATGTTCAATTATGTATAGCATTTTGCGATACAAGATAATCAACTGCGGCCTAGTAGGCTACAGTTGATTATCTTGTATCGCAAAATGTAAATTAAAATTTGCAAACAAATTTGAAAACTAGTTCACTGATGCTTTACTTCTGATTGTGAAACATTCCAGGCATAACTCAGATTAACTCTCCATCAAGCATCATTAGCAACTTTATATGTAAGATGAATTCTATTGGTTTAAAATTCTTCCTGTTTTTTACAACATTTTGCATAAAATGTCCATTAAAAATAACTTCAAGCCCATCAAATTAAAAATTCCGACTTCCATTTTGAGAACTCTGTTAAACAACCAGGACGTCATTTGAAAATATCCAAGTCCATGCAACCCTTAAAGGCAGTTCAGTTAAAAAAAAACATAGTAAGTGTTTCATGTTTTGCAGATCATTTGGAAATGCCCAGAAATGGATGGAAACGATTCTATCTACTTAGAAGAATTCAATACAAAACAGCATAACATACCTCCGGTATACAAGAATAGCTGTGCAATTTTTACAAAATGCTATTCATTTTTTGGAAATGTGTAACATTTTGCTACGCATAGAAAAAAAGTTATTTTGAGCACTGGGTAGCAGTAATCCATCCACTGATGCTTCAACAAAACTGGTTTGCTTATCTGTTTTTTCCCAAGGGCTTTGAATCACACTTGTGGCATTTAAATTATATCAAATCTGAAATCAGCAACTATTTGATTGCTTGCGACCAACATTTCAATTTTTAATGCTATTTTGTTGGCGGAACTGACACTACACACGGTGGATAACTGTTTTGGCACAATCACGGTGTTTCTGTAATAGAGTTTTATAATAATTGCATTGATTAATAAAATTTGAAATTTGTATTTTTTGTGCAAGACAAGTGGGTACGTGAATAAGGGATGGCTGAAATATTCGACATTTTAGTAAACTTACAAGAAAATTAGCTCCCTTTAATTTTCAGAAGTTGTCAGTTTATTTTAAACGATGAATATTGGAATTTCAAATAAAAAAATAAACTTCGAAATGTTACTGAAGTTGTATCATCGATGTACAGTTAAAACTAAAAGTCCTGTCCTGAAATGTGCACAAATAGCACGTCGATATGCGCGTTAATCTACGCGATATGACCATAGTAAGGCTATCAAATTCTGTAAATATGGCCTGTGCACAAGCAATGTTTCAGCAATGGACCTCCGGGTAACCCGGAGGTACATTGGCAGAAAACTTTGCCCGTGTTTGCTATGAGTAACCAGGAGAACCTGCCGTGCTTTGGATGCCACTCGATATGGCAATTGCGCACAAATCATACGCGCAATTAAGCCTAGATAAGCGCATAGCTCGTGACGGGACTTCTAGTTTTAACTGTACGATCTTCGCGCATATAAATATAGAATATACCCATCCATAGTAGTTTGGTTATCAAATGTTCACCGCGAGTGGTGAAGTGGTGTTAATCGCGAGCCTTTGGCGAACGGTTAACACCAATTCACCACGAGTGGTAAACATTTGGTACACCAAGCTACTATGGGTATATTTTATTGATACCATGATCGCCAGATTATTACGAGTGAAAGAGTCGCTATTATTGTTTCTCGATTTTACTGAGCAGCAGGCTTATATACGCGCAAATCTGTTTTTGTTTACATGAGCACCGGTCGCCGAAACGAAATGGAAAAAGAAACGCTCCAATTATGGGTTGTTATCATTTTAATAACATAATAACCTACTATTTCGAGTTATGGGTGCTTTATTAACATGATACAACGCATGTTTGTTACTTTTCGGTATCTTAGGGGGTAATCTCATTTAAAAACGTAATACGTAATTGCCGCTTTCATTTCACTCTTCTCGACGCGACAAACGACAAATTTAAACAAGTTTGCATTCAGTCGAGGTCATCAAAGGTCAACATGGACGTAGTTCCACTATAGATGTAAATTGTAGCAATTGAAATCCCATTGCTAGCTTGTTCATCACGGTTGGTATGTAAAGCTACAATTTATGTCATAGGCTTTTTATATATAGTAGAATAGGTACTCATGGTATAAAGAAATGTAAATATACAGAAGCTGACTTTTTTACAATTTTTTCGCAATCAGTATGAACGTTTGACTATATTCTATTTTTAACCCTTTACCCAAGGAGTCGCCCGCATCCGCCCGCGTAATATGCAAATTCAGCATCTTAAAAACTATTATTTTTCAGAACATTTCAACAAAACCATATCATGTGACCCCTCTTTGCTTTGGAACGAGCTCGTTGAGCTCGTTCAAAAGAGGGGTCACATGATATGGTTTTGTTTAAATGTTTTGAAAAAATTTAATAAATGATATTTAAAATAATAAATTTTGAAATCGTCTGCGTTGGGTAAAGGGTTAAACCCAATACAAAATAAGAAAACGGCGCTTTCACCATCTGTCGATATTCCGTTTTTTCTGCCCTTTATACCAGCAGTGTGAGCATCGTGACATAAATTACCGACACTATCCTTTCTTTTAGTGTAAAAGCCTAGGAAATAAGATCTACATTTTTTTTCCTGTGAAGGATAATACTTGCAATTTACTGTAAAAACATATTTGCTAAACAAAGTACAAAAAGTGGACAGTTACTTTAATGCTTCTAATTAGCTTGCCATAAAAAGGCCAATTTTAATAAACGTAAACAACAGACAGCTCAGAAAGCTTCCTGTTGTTTTCGTTTATTAAAGATAACAGAGTGGAACTTCGCTCTTTATTATCTTCAGATGTCACAGGTGTTTTTCAACAATTACTTGCATCTTAATTGGACTTTCGTCGCCCGTCTAATAAGTTCCGTGGAATTAAGTTTATCGAAAATCGATTTTCATGACGAGATAAGTCAGGGATGTAAATCAACTACCAAGTGTTATTTATTTTGCACCCAAGCCACTATGCAGACAGCTGTATCTGCGATAAAATATAAGAAAAAAGTCTATTGAAAAACATAATTATTCATATTCTGCAGCTCTCGTCTTAATCGGTAATATTTTAGATGGAGAGCACTTACATGAGTATATAGCTTGTTGCTGAATTCGGTTTCATATTTTTCATTGTACAGCATATGTATTTCTTCGTTTTGTGTATGATTATATTTATAAATGACTGAATAAAATAGTGTTTAATTTAAAAAACAAATAGCCGACGTCTCATTAACTGATCTGAGAAATTTAGAGTGGGAATCAATATATTCCTAATCATTATGTTGTTTCTAGCGTTGGACGTCTGGGATTCTTTAGCATTGTGGATGGCGCCTTGTTACAGTTAAAACTAGAAGTCCTGTCGTGAACTGTACGCTTATCTAGGCTTAATCGCGCGTAGGAATTGCACGCAATTACCATATCGAATGGCATCCAAAGCACGACAGGTTCTCCTGGTTACTCATAGCAAACACAGGCAATGTTTCTGCCAATTGACCTCCGGATTACCCGGAGGTCCATTGGCTGAAACATTGCTTGAGCACAGGATATACAGTTAAAACTAGAAATCCTGTCACGAACTGTACGTTTATCTAGGCTTAATTGCGCGTTGGAATTGCGCGCAATTGCCATATCGAATTGCATCCAAAGAACGACAGGTTCTTCTGGTTATTCATAGCAAACACCGGCAATGTTTCTGCCAATGGACCTCCGGGTTACCCGGAGGTCTATTGACTGAAACATTGCTGGTGCACAGGCCATATATACAGAATTTTCAGTATGGTTATAACGCGTTGATTAACGCGCTAATCGACGTGCTATTTGTGCGCATTTCATGACAGGACTTCCAGTTTTAACTGTATGTACATAATTTGATAGCCTTACTATGGTCGTAACATATGCTTCCTGTTCTTTTTCATTTATTTCCAATGCTACTGACTGAGCGGAAACTCTACAACGCGATTGAATATTAATCGGGATCTACTTCCTATGTACTAAACATGGGTCCGAAAGTCTAGGTTTCAAGGGGATATTTCCAGAAAGGTGAACCTAACAGTTCTAAATCTTTACAAAACAAATCAGTCGTGTCCTCTTATGGCTATCCGCAAGCTATTGTTAATCTTCAGCAAAATTTGCAATTTGTTTAGACAATAACAGTAGGTAATAATTGGGTGTTCGTGGTCAAAATACAGAGATCGAATCTTAGGTAATTTCTCGAGATGTTTCAGCTGATTTTCTCGAGAAATCGACGTAGTAGAAAACGAGCTCACATTAGATTTCCCGCAAAATGAGCACGTACACCTGGTGACGACACGCGACTTTTCGAATTAGAAATCGGATGGGAAATCGAATCGCCTAGATTGAGAGACCGCGAGTATCTGTCACGTCTACCTGATCGAATCTTGAAGATTGGCCGATATAAAAACTTAGAAAATCTTAGAAACTTTTAGAACATCTCCGGGATCCACCGGTTCGGACTCAGTGGATAATTCATGGAATTTCCCCACAAGATAACGGTGGAGATATGTGAAAGCATCCGAAGCTGAGATGAATTACACACGGAGATGACCGATTTCTACCAAAAAAATCGACTTCAGCAGGCCATAAAATTTGAGAAGAATGATTTTATCGTAACGATGTGATCGGTCCTCTTGTGGTTATCTAATTAACAATAAAAAAGACCCCCAGATAACCGAAAAGTTGATCATCTGGAACTACTAACTGTTTGTCAAAACGTTGTGGCTGATCACCTTATTTGATAGCACTGTTTTAAAATGTTCCTCCGGAAAATCCCTCTCTTCAATGTTCTAACTCCCTAGGAAAGCTGACACCCCATGTGCATGTCGCAGATGCTTTAGAAAAAATACAGGACCATTGTGGAAGGGTAAAAATCCACGGGTTGTCATTTTATCCACGCGTTTAATTCAGAGATGATCCGCAACGACACCTAGCGAAATGTCCACAAATGAAGCACCGGGATTACCCCGGTGCTTCATTAATAGAAATTTTGCTAGGTGTCGTAGCGGATCTTCTTTGAATTATATGCGTGGAAAAATGCCCACCCATAGATTTTGACCTGCTCACGATGGCTGTACTGTAATCGGTCCTCTTTATCCAGATGAACGGAAACTAAAAGTCCTGTCCTGACATGCGCACAAATAGCACGTCGATATGCGCGTTAATCTACGCGATATGACCATAGTAAGGCTATCAAATTCTGTAAATATGGCCTGTGCACAAGCAATGTTTCAGCCAATGGACCTTCGGGTAACCCGGAGGTCCATTGGCAGAAACATTGCCCGTGTTTGCTATGAGTAATCAGGAGAACCTGCCGTGCTTTGGATGCCATTCGATATGGCAATTGCGCGCAATTCATACACGCAATTAAGCCAAGATAGGCGCACAGTTCGTGACAGGACTTCTAGTTTTAACTGTAAATAGGTTATCTCAAAATTCGAGACTGTATTCTCAGCAGTTTAGGGTCGAAAAATCGCGTGCCGCCTCGAGACATACTAGCCCCACTTTGGAGAGAAATCTGAAGTGGGTGATGTGAACGTCAAAATGCGAAAACAAGTATTTTTGTCGTTTTGTAAGTGTCTCTTCGACGGGTTTCGTCGATTCGCCGGTAATCTCTCGCATCTGAGAGATGTTCAACCGCGTGACATTTTTTTTAAATCAATCTGTCAGTGGAGTGGAACATGACAACCTACAGGACAACCAACAGAGACCTGACTACGACCACTACGACATTTCGGGAGAGTGGAACATGGGAATCAACAGGACTCTGAATGCGATGTGGACACGTTCTGGGTGGATGATAGATGTACTTTCGCAAGAGAGGTTCGTGAACATACCGAGACAGTGATCCTACTACCACCACGACAAACGGGAGAACGGAACATGATAACCAACAAGTCTCCCAACGCGACCTGGATGCATTCTGGATGGATGCTACAGTAATAATGAGGTTCGGTAAGAGATATTCGTGAATATACTGAGAAACAGATCCGACAACAATCACCGTGTTTTTCGGAGAGCGAAACTTCGTAACATACAGGTCTCTGAATGCCCTGTGGATACGTTCTGGACAGATAATAGAGCAATAGCTTTCAGGGGGAAAAGTTTCGTGAACATACTGAAACATACTGAAACAGAGATGCGACTACCACAGCGACATTTCGGGAGAGTGGACCATGACAACCTACAGACGAACTCTGAACGCGATGGATATACGTTTCTGGGTGGATGATAGAGCAAAAGCTTTCGGCAAGAGAGATTCGTGAACAAACTGAGACCTGACCTGACTACGACTACGACGACATTTCGGGAGAGTGGAACATGACAATCAACAGGGCTCTGAACGCGATGTGGACGCATTCTGGGTGGATTATAAAGTAATAACTTTCGACGAGAGAGAGAGACGTGAACATACTGAGTCAGAGATCCTACTACTACTACAGTTAAAACTAAAAGTCCTGTCCTGAAATGCGCACAAATAGCACGTCGATATGTGCGTTAATCTAAGCGATATAACCATAGTAAGGTTATCAAATTATGTAAATATTGTGTTTGCAATGAGTAACCAGGAGAACTTGCCGTACTTTGGATGCCTTTCGATACGGCAATTGCGCGCAATTCATACGCACAATTAAGCCCAGATAAGCGCACAGTTCGTGACAGGACTTCTAGTTTTAACTGTACCATGACATTTCCGGAGAGCGGAACATGACAACCAATTGTGACTCTGAACGCGATGTTGATACGTTCTGGGTTGACGATAGAGATACTTTCAGCAAGAGAGATTCGTGAACACACCAAGACAGTGATCCGACCACCACCAAGACATTCGGGAGAGCGGAACATGATAACCAACAGGTCTCCGAGCGCAACGCGGATACACTCTGGATAGATGCTAGAGCAATGACGTTCGCCAAGAGAGATTCGTGAATATACTGAGACCTGAGACAGAGATCCGACTACAATCACCGCGTGTTTCGGGAGAGCGAAACATAATATCATACAGGACGCTGAATGTGACGAGGATACGACTTTGGCAGATGATAGAGCAATAACTTTCAGCGAGAGGGATTCGCGAACATACTGAGATAGAAATCCGACTACCACCACCACGAGATTCGTGAGAGCGGAACGCGACAACCGACGGAACTCTGAATGAGACGTGGATATGTTTTGGGCGGATGGTAGAACAATATACTTTCGGCAAGAGAGATTCGTGAACATACTGAGATAGGGATCCAACTACCACCATAACGGCATTCGGGAGAGCGAAACATGACAACAAAAATGACTCTCAACATGATGTGGATTCGTTCTGGGCGGATGGTAGAGCAATACCTTTCGCCCAGAGAGATTCGTGAACATACCGAGAAAATGTGTACTACCACGTCATTTCGGGAGATTGAAACACGACAGCTAAAAGGGACTCTGAACTCGATGTGGATGCGTTTTCTATGGATGATAGAGGTACTTTATTTCGGCAAGAGAAATTCGTGAACATATTGATATAGAGAACCAACTACCACCACGACGTTCGGGAGATCGATGAAACGTGATGGAAGCACCCCTAAAGGTCGTAACCAACTTTAACGCAACCTTTCTACCATGGCGAACTATCTCGGAGATTTACAGTGTTGAAACCAAGTTTGCTGGGTGGAGCCTC
Source organism: Pictodentalium vernedei (assembly GCA_031216915.1). Lineage (NCBI taxonomy): Eukaryota > Metazoa > Mollusca > Scaphopoda > Dentaliida > Dentaliidae > Pictodentalium > Pictodentalium vernedei. The sequence continues at coordinate 68,089,457 of CM062295.1, read as the reverse complement.
TCATCCATGCACTTCATGAATGGTCTCGAGATTAATGGACTAATATATATACAGTACGTGGAGAGTGTATTATCACTAAATCACCCGCAGAGTGGAGATTCCACCCAAGCAATAATTGCAAATTTGTTGCAGAGCCTAATCAGCACAAGCAAAGTTTCAGCCAAAGGACCTCCGGGTTAAACCCGGAGGTCCATTGGCTGAAACATTGCTTGTGTTTTTTATCGATATGTACAAAATTTGAAAGTTATAGCATGGGTGATAACTCCACTCCGCGAGTGATTTAGTTACAATCCACTCTCCACGTACTGTAGACTAATGGGCTAATATATATCCTCCGGATAGTCATTCAGTTGTGAGGACGTTCACAGCTGCTCTCGCTCCTGGCAAAACAATCAAATATTCGCTAAACCATACACACAGTAGTTTTTCACGAGAATAATTTCATTTTTAATTTATTGTTTTTTTCTACTGATGTATAACATAATAGAGAATAAACGAATCGAAGTATTGGAGAGATCACTTATCCTTTAATGAAAAAAACTCTTGAGAAATTCATACTTCGAAATGTTTTCTTATTGTCATTTTGTTTTTCGTTATTATTATTCTTAGCAGATATTCTGAAAAAATCGCAGGTGTTAAGACGGTAATCATACAATACATCAACTGAAAGGTCCCGACGCGTAGAGTTTGAACACGAAATGACGCACCCTACCCGTGGAATGAAGTGGAGGCAAGGGACTCAAGAAACGTGAGATTTCGAAGGGTAATGTTTTATCACCAAGCTTGAAAATGCGGCTTGAAAATGCATTCCCCAACAGAGAAATACAATATATAGGAATTCCCATAAGACATATTGACAAAAAGGAAAATAACACAGAGATGGGTAGTGGTTTGTTTGTCTTTTCATGAAAAAAGACTTCTAACACATAGTGTGTTTTAACCCTTTACCCAACGCAGACGATGTCAAAATTTATTATTTTAAATATCATTTTTTTTAATTTTTCAAACAATTTCAACAAAACCATATCATGTGACCCCTCGTTGGAACGAGCTCGACGAGCTCGTTCCAACGAGGGGTCACATGATATGGTTTTGTTGAAAGTTTTTGAAAAGCAATATTTTTTCAACTGCTGAATTTGCATATTACGCGGGCAGGTGCGTCCGATTCGTTGGGCAAAGGGTTAAAGAATCTCCTTTTCTCAGAATGTGTGGGCCCTAAAATGGACCGACACGAAGCCATAATGGTGTTAGCAACACGCTCCATGCATCTCCTCCCCTGTGAGGCACTCTTGTTCCCAGTTTTCTTGTTTCACCACTTGTACTTCTTCTTGAATCCACATGGGAAGTTCGAACCAGTGTTTCAGTCTGTTATGATATTAGACTTCCCGAATGGTCTTCCGGCTTCCTCGAAAGTGGGAAACGTCTTGATCATCTCTTGATACTCCTTGTTGGTTAGTGTTGCTGTCCACCATTTCTTAAGAGCGAGGTAAACTTCTTCATTGGCGCGCGGTGGCTTCGCGGTAACCGCTTCTCGTCAGATCACCGAAGTTAAGCAACGTCGAGCGCGGTTAGTAGTTGGATAGGTGTCCATTTCAGCGACTGATTCGTGCTCCGCGTTGTGTCCTTGGGCAAGGCACTTAACCCCGACTACCTACATGGGGGCTCGATGACGCTGTGTACTAAGGCGTACTGGTCGATGGAGCGCATGTCTTCAACCAATCTAACCCTGCCTGTGCCGCGGTGCAGAGTTCTCAGAGTTACGATGTTGGAGAGCTGAAAAGCTGCTCGTCGTTGCTCGGTGGTTCTCTCCGGGTACTCCGACTTCCTCCACCCGTAAAACTGTCACCGACATGATATGACCCTGGCTGTTAATGTGTCGTTAAACCCTAATAAAAAGAAAAAAAAAAACACTTTTTAATTAGCCTTCCACTTCATGGGATCCGAGTAGGTATCTGCTCCAGAATAATCCGTACGTCTTGGCTCCATGAGCCCTGCAACGAAAATTAGTCAGACTGAAGAGATTGATGAATTACTCCCAGATTCAGTTGGTAATCTTATACTTACCCCGGAGACGTGGGAGTAAACGTCCTAAATGATTGACAATTTCCCAGCTGTACGATTTATTACTGCCTTTTTATCAAAATAACACGAAGTGAAATGTGTTCTCTCAGTTTTCGTGTATCAAGGGAGCTAACCACTGAGGTGAAAATTTGAAAATGTTCATGTCTCGAATGAGCTTGTCCATTTTGCATGCGCACTGTGTAACTTTCAGGAGATGCAATCAATCGCAGTAAACTTCAGTAATTCGTGTCAAATGCCTTTTATTATCCAAATGTTGCTTTGGTGTAATCTATGTTCATATTTAAAGAAAAAGTCATAAAGAAATAAATATAACTGTGTGGAACCACCGAGCAACGACGAGCAACTGTCAGCTCCTCAACCTTCTAACTCTGTTCAAGCTCCGCTCAAGCAGGGTTGCAGCGGTTAAAGACACGTGCTCTATCGACGTGCAGTACGCCTTAGTACACGGCGTCATCGCGCCCCATGTACGCAACCGGGATAAAGGGCGTTGCTCAAGGACACAACGGGGGTCGTCCCGGACGGGGATCGAACTCGGAACCTCCAGCAAAGAAGTTCAACAGTCTACCACTGAGCCACCGCGCTCCCCTGTGTATGTAAATAAAGGAGGGGGGAAAAAAATAACTGAAAATCAGGATTATGAACAGCGTGATAATAGCCTTGTATTATGATATTAACATACTCATTTCAAACAGTTGTTTGTAGTGCAAGCATATCCTACACTGCAAAAAATATAGGTTCACTTTAGAACCAAAACTGGTTCTAATCTTGTCCCTGAGATGGAACCAGTTCTGTTTAAACAGTATTTATTTCAAATCAAATAAATTTACCAAGATTGGCATTCAATTTTAACAGAATGTTACATGGACTGAAGTAGTTTCAGCAGTAAACTTGGCGTTTATTCAACGCAGTCGCCAAACATTTTGAAACAAAGGAGATATGAACAGTTGGCATATCGAACCAATCTTGGTTCTGTATAGAACCAAAACTGGATCGATATGCCAACTGTTCATATCTCCTTTGCTTAATAATGATTTGAGACAACCTCGTATAAGCTCTAAACTTACGACTGAAACCCCCTCAATTTATGCTTAATTCTGTTAATATTTAATGTTAATCTTTATAAATTTATTTGAATTGAAATAAATACTGTTTAAACAGAACTGGTTCCATCTCAGGGACAAGATTAGAACCAGTTTTGGTTCTAAAGAGAACCTATATTTTTTGCAGTCTACCCTTTGAGAAGGGGGCCGTCGTCATAAAATAAGGAGAGTCGAATTAGTCGCTGCATATCTACGCTACTAGGAGTTAAACCTGAAAACATTTGGTAGCGTGGGCGCCCCTGGTTACCGTGTTGGAAATCGATAGAAACGTCGCTGCGTTTCATACTGATTGGATGCGCTAAATGCAGTGTTTTATTAATGACGGCGAGACCTATTTGAATAGACAATACCTTTTTGTTGGAGGGCATTTTGGTGTTTTTTTTTACATATTGATTAGCTTTCAATGATTGCACATGACATTTAGAAATCTTAGTGTTGGAAATTAATAATTGCTCACGATAGATAACAGTGTTTTTAAATCGTGGAGAAATTAATGATCTTTCAACCTTTGATACTTCTGTACGTCTTCTGACGCGTTGATACGTTGAGGTCCTTTGTTTTGTTATTATTTTCCAATTTTTTAAAAGATTTAACCTCAATTCCTATTTTCTCCCGAATATTGCTCAGTGACAACCGTTGAGCCAAATGTTATCGCAGCTTAAAATACTAATATAATCCTGCTGTCAAGACATCTTAACTGGTTGAGTGCTAGAAGCCCTATCAAGGCTTTTAAAACATGAGGATATCAGAGCAAAAGCCAACACTTTCCTTGCTTATATTTCATATTGAGTCAAACGCAAATCATATTTTGTTTATATAAATTTGTTTTATTACAAACTATTGGAGAGTGCATGTGGGCACTCTCCAATAATTTGTAATGAAACAAGTCTTGAATAACAAATTCAGACCACAAAAAATAATCTAGCCCTCAACAAGAGAATCACTGATGTGAAAAATATCTTGTTATTTGTACTTTCCGACGTTTGCATTTTGAAGAACGTTGAAGAAACGGAATTCGCAGTGCTATTTGAACGTCAGGATAATTAAAGTCTCAAGGGGTTAATGATAAAATCGATACTAATAAATAATTATTAGCTAGACCATACACTTGGGTACTCGTTGGAAATCTGTCGTTATTGATTCACTGCGAAGTAGTAGGCTTTATGATGCGGGAGGAAATTTGGAAAGTGTCACAGTAACACACACACAGATTGACTCAGAGGACCGCTCTCGCCCCGTAATGTCAATCTATATTACTCACAGCTACCAACTCTTTGGAAATTTATACCTGACTCAATGCACCGCCCACACATACATGCCAAAGCTCGTTCGAAGGGAAATCCCGACGAGTCAGTGACGAGACAACACCCAGGGTAATAAGCGAGGTCATTGGAGATGAGATGCCTGTTAGACAATAGGCCTGAAACGCGAGTGCAAATAGTCAGAACCATGACTCCCCCTTCGTTGAACACCTGCAGACACACGTGGTATTACATGGAACAACAAGGCAAGGTCGTAGGACAATAGGGGGAGTGGCGCGATAAGCCTCTAAAACAAGAGACTTTATCGTCAGACAAAAGTCAGAACCATGACTCACCCTTCTTGAACAACTGCAGATGCACGTGTTATTACCCAGAACAATGTTATCAAAGCCCCATACAAATCTCATACAAAAGGAAAATAAATCCTTCCTCAAAATTAGATGGCGGTTTTGTATAGAGCATATAGGGAAATCCTCTCTAAAAAATCCCTCCTGAAAACAAGATGGCGGATTTGTATTAGAGTATATAAGGAAGAGGTGTCCTATGGAATCCGGTAGTACTACTATTGCTAACAACACTTGATAGGGTGTCCACGCAGGCTGCTAATTTTCTCATGCTTGTGGACAATGAGTCAATTTTATTTTCTGTATCTGCCAGACGCTTATCTATTTGTTTTTGAGCATTGTTGGTACTAGTGCTTTGGCTGACAACTATAACACGTCGCAATAACTCACAGGTGATTTCCGACACAGTAGGTCAACGTGATAAACAGAATCCTGGTTTTGAAGAGTACCTTGAAGAGTCATTGTTGTTCAAGTGGAGGTCGATTTCGCTGTAGCGTAGGGAGCAAACTGGAAAAGACAGTGAAAAGGAGTGCCAAATGTGTAATTTGGGCGTAGTCGGAATCCCGAAACACTTTCTATTTGAATGTACAAAATACCAGTCTAACAGAATAAGATTCACTGGGAGTACAAAGTGGCATGGGATAGGAGGGAGTGTGATTAGTGGGTGAGAGGTTAGTGTTATTATCGGAGAGATTGGGAAGAATGGGGTACGGGATGTTATCGAGCAGATGATTTCCTAGTGTTGAGGGCAGAGAAGAGGCGTGGGAACAAGGGGGCATCCGGGAGCACATGGGTAATCAGGGGCCTTATTTTTAGTTGTAATCAACTTTTATTATTATTATTATGAGTTCATTTCATGGCAAGTAATAAAAAGATTAATTTGTTTGTTTCATCTTCAACTGTTCGCTTTGCTGCCGTGCTGACATTACCGAATTATAAAAGCAAAAATGTTTTGGTGCCTAATTTTTAACACCAAATCAAAAGTTATAGTTCAATTCGCTAAATTGTCACCCAATAGCATGGACACTGGTGCACTGACCACAAACAAAATGGTGAGATTGGTAAATATACACAGAACGACACTGCAGGGCTCGAGTTTTATCATTCCACGATGACACAAGTGGCATATCAATTAACCCATTCATACGCGTGTGTCATTCTGTGTTTATTACACGCCTTCAAGCCTATAAAAAACAATTATTGGAAGGACACTCAGCAATTCATTGCCCATGTATCTCACAGAAGAGCTTGTGCCAAGGCATCTTTAAGTCCTCCTCTGTCGCCCGAGACCATTTTGTGAGTGACACTAACCTCAGATTTGAGAGTGGCGTATCCGTTTTAACTGTATTTTAGGAAAGTCCACCAGAGATCAGCCTATGATCTTCGTGTCCAAGGCACCTTTATTAAATGATCTGACCCATGTTCCGGTTATTAGCCCTTTACTCAACGAATCGGTCATACCAACTGCGTAATATGCAAATTCAGCAGTTAAACAAATATTATTTTTAAAAAAAAATTAACAAAACTATATGATGTGACCCCCTCATTAGAACGAGCTCGACGAGCTCGTTCCAATGAGGGGTCACATGATATGGTTTTGTTTAAATGTTTTGAAAAATTCTAAAAAAATGATATTTAAAATAATAAATTTTGATATCGTCTGCACAAGCAAGCCCATTCATTAAAATGGTAATGCACTGCAATGCATTAACATAAATCATGTTTCTCGTTTCATTTAAGTGTCTTTGTGTGTGTGGGGGGGGGGGGGGGGGGGTGGGGGGGGGGGGGGGGGGTATCATATAATAACTTAATAATAAGGTAATATGGAAATTTACAAAACTCGTCCAGGAAGTCAGTTCTGGACTGAGCTAAAGCGCGATCTAGACCTACTTTGCGGAACGCGTTTCGTAAGTTTCGATATAAACTGGGGACTCTAGTTGGAGATTTCCTGTTTATAAAACGCTGAGCGTTAAAAGTACCACGCCGCAACATAGAATTGTTCAGATATTCTCTTGTTTTGTCTTTTTGTTTTGGGTCTTTTTTTTTTTTTTGAAACACTATGCTGTACTAGGGTACTTATTTTAGAAACAAGGTTCTGCTCTGTCGAGATTCAGTCGCCTATCCCCGTCGATTGTGAACTAATACTAAATACTCTTACCTTTATATTTGTTACCGGTATAGTTAGAGCAATTATAACGCTGACTTCTTTAACTCTTTTGGCGCGGATTATCCCGAGAAACAGAATTCTCAGCGCGTAACAATTATCGGGCATTTTACTAAAATACGGTAGTAGTAGGACAGGGTCTAGACGTCCCCCATCTTATGGACCCAGGTTGGTGGACCCCGGAAGTGACGTCATACGGCAATGTATTATGGGTATCACGTGGTTGTCATGGTAACCCATGTGGGCGGCCATGTTGTGACGTCATTGTCATGGTGATGGGTGATGTGAGTGCGCATGCGCAGCTCGTGTTGTTAGGGTGATACGTGTTTACGTCATCCATTTTGTATGAAGGGGGCCGCCATCTTTGTTTCTATGGTGGCACGTGGTTGCTATGTTACCCAAATTCTTCTTATAGGGCTAAGAGGTCTGTAACAGGTATGTTCGATTGACTGGGAGTATTTTCTGGAAGACTTCCTTATATAATTACCCAAATAAACCCGAGAATCCCTCCAAATCACCGGAAACGACTTTATTAGATATGGATTCCCCGCAGAATCCTGCTTTTAACTGAAATAGATTTGCTTAGAGTAGAACGTAGTGCTATAGATGTTTTAAAAGGTCGTGTTCGATTGAATGGGAGTATTTTTGGAAGGACTTCTGAAGACAATTACCCAAATAAACCCGTCAAGTTGTACTATTTCGATTTTTTTCAGAATTATCCGCTTCTATCTATCTATGTAATAGTTTCCATCTATCTGACCATGTTCCTTTTTCCTGGAGTATACTCCAGTAGCGTAGAAGAGCCAATCAGTTGGAACAACTTTGCTTATTATTACTATATTTAGCTATCCTAGTCTATTCTTGACAGTTCTGACCATATTTCGTATACTCTTATTGTTTCATTTATCTTGAGCATTTATATAAATTATGACTAACCAATCAGATTGCTTGATTTCCCATAACCTGTCCTTAGTCGTATAGAGTTATCTCCCCTTATTACAACAAAGCTGTATCCGATTCTCATCACCTGGACCATATCCCCAGGCACCCCTTTTTTGCAAAACACCTGTGGCTATGGAATTACTTTTTTGTCATATATGCTTATGTGAAAAGGCACAATGTGCCCTAGCACAAACATGCACATACTGGCACATTTTACATGTGCTATTTGCACATATTGGCACATTTTACATGTGCTATTTGCACATACTGGCACATTTTACATGTGCTATTTGCACATACTGGCACATTTTACATGTGCTATTTGCACATTGTGTGCAAGTGCACAATGTGCGCAAAAAACATGCAGCACATGGGCACATACGAGTATTTGAGGACTGATGGGGACCAGGATTTGGAGACCAAGACTTGATGGACCAGTGTTTGGGGGGCCAGTTGGGGGACTAGTTAACAAATAACAAAAGAATACATGATATCCAATTCATTTTATTTCACTATTCTCAGTTGCATTTTACATACTAGCACATGACAGTTTAAATTGTGCAAAGTCAATCCTGCAGGAAATCGTTATCGCCAAAGGCATCTTTTAATGGTGTGTAGTTCGTTGATTTTCGATCCTTTCTTCCCGAAATGGTGGATAACCATCTGCTAAATGGCGGTGTCTTGGTTTTAGGTGGTTTTGAAACCTCTTTAACTTTGATGTTTTCTTTGGCTGCCAAATGAGGTTCTTTCCGAGTGTGCTATCCAGTTTTATTTGTTCGATGTTTACTAGCAGGCTGCTTGGCCTTTGACACCGGTAATTCGACTTCGTTGGGTGCGACATGACCCATCTCGTGAGCTCCACTATCCATTTGATCTTGATTCAGAATTTCAGTCTTCGTTTGGTTCAATGTTTGAGTTGAAGTTGCACTCTTTGTTTTGTCTGAAAGCTGCCCGGCACGTAAGCCTTTGTCATCTCGTGTAGCATGACCTTCGCACGGTTTGGTGGGCTTTGTAATTTGGTTCGTTGGCTGGTCAGCCTGCTTAGCTGAATTTTCGTTACTGACTAGTTGGTTACGTCTTGGTCTCTTTGTTGCAACTACAGCTTCATCTGATTCAAGCGTCTTCCGTTTAACCCTTTCCACTGTTTTATGCAACAGTTCTACATCCTTAGATGTGAATTTTATTCCAGCAGAATTCTTGAAAACTTGTATTTGAATGTCATTGTTATATCTGAATATGACTGCGCACAATTTGTCAGACATCTTCACTCTTCGATGGCAGGAACACAAATGATTTTTCTTTCGGTATCGATTCTCTTATATATGTTTTGTCACACGAGCGCTACCTGTCGGTACATTTTTTACTGCAAAATTCACCCATGGTAAGTCAAAAGTGTAGTATTTAAGTCTTGGAAAACACTCCCTTATATACTCTCCTTCTTACGACTCGTCATCAGATTCTGTTTCCATTCCAAATGTGTATTGATCCGAAATGGGATCGAACAAAAACTTTCTCTTTTCCAGAGCATATTTCTGGGATTCAACAAGGTCGTAGTCTTCATTCTCTCTTAGCTGTTTTGCTGTTTCCTGGATTTTTTTATAAATGGGATCTTGTCGAAAATATTTCATAAACACGAGTGTGTCAAGATATCCCGCGCCGACTGCTTCTCTAACTCTACTTCTGAGACATGCAGCTGCTTCTTCCACCGCTTCATCTTTATGAATGAATGAATGAATGAATCTTTATTTTGCAGCATACTATTACATATGAAAAAAACAAAAACATATAACATTCAGTATTATACAAAGTATATAGCATACTGAATGGAAATGGCATAGCCTTGGCGACTGTCTTCCTGCCATTCCCCAAAAAGGAAAAAAAGAAAAAAAGTTTAAAAAAGTTTTTCCTGGCGTCAGAGCGAAGAATCAATGTTTCTCTAGATTTTTAATTTTTTTCCTTCTATGGCTGTTTTTGACTTTGTCCGGTCTCGGGTGCATTTAGAATTATACCTACTGGAAATAAGTCTGAAGCGGTGGCTTTGGGCGGGTAATTATGCTCAGGATTCAATAGAATTAGATACGGTCAGGGCACTGTGGGTTATTACATGTGACATTACTTGAGTATGAATTTAGGGCAGTATCTATCAAGAATTGCTTAAAGCACGGTCTACTGAGGTTCTGAATTGTTGGGTCAATGTCGTTCCATATCCTCGGAAAAGAATGAATAGGAAGCTCAGCCGAGAACTGCGTTCTAGGTGTTAGTGTTTGTATTTTTCCTGATTGTCTTGTGTTCATATCTGCGGGATGCCTGTATATTTCAAAGGTGTCATTGAAGGAGGCGGGTAGATTATTATTGGACCAATCATGCATAAAGAGGAGGACATGTAAATTGTAGAGGTCTCTAAATTTGAGTATGCCACATTTCTTGAAAAGTGGGTCAGTATGCGAAGTATAACTCTTTTTTGTTATAATCCGAATGGCTTTTTTTTTTGCAAGTTAAGAATCCTGGTAGCGGATGTCACATGTCCCCATGCTTGGATACCATATATCAAATGGCATTGGATTAAAGAATAGTATAATGTTTGCAAAGCTTTCAGGGGTAGGAATTTTTTTTGCCCTGTTCAATGCGTAATTAGCCCTCGCAATTTTCAAGCATATCGTAGATACGTGTTGCTGAAATTTGAGATTTTCGGCCATGTTGATTCCTAAAAACTTTATAGTTGTCTCGTCCTGCTGGTTTCCAACCAAAGAATTAGGATTGTTGTCTTTATCCATTCCATCTTTTATGTAACAACTAAGGAGTTTCTCGAAATCCTCCTGGTACTCACCATAAGCACCTCTAACGATACACGCCATCGGATCAGTGGAATCGTCAACCTCCATTAACTCTTCTTCAGATTCTGTATCTCCTTCTTCGCTTTCTGAATCTTCTGACTCCTCACTGGAATCATCTGTTGATGGAGGGTCACGCTCGGATGAAGCGCGACAGTATTGCATTGTGTCTTCACTCTACTGGGACCAGGGCACAAATGAGCACATTGTCATGTGCGCGTCCCTTTTATAGAACGTTTGCAAGGATTGTTGATAGCCCACGGACTACTGGTTGAAGCAACTTTCCTAAAATCCACCGTTCTGTATGATTCGTCTTGCTTTCTGTCCAGGTAATCTTTTGGCTATTTTCCTTATTTCGTACTTGTGTGGAATGAGACAAGCTCTCTCAGATTTAGTCATTGGCACATTATAGCCCAAAAGGTTGACGGCGCAATCACATATACATCGAATCAAGTCATTACTGGCCGTCCACATCGTAGTTTTCACTTCACCTCTGTCAGCGTGGGCAAGATATCGCAGGATATCTTGGTTTCTTTTCAGTCTCTCAATCCCTGCGTTTTTGAATTCTTCATTCCTTTCGTGTCTCTCGAGGCAATAACCATCTTTGTGTCTTTTGCGTGTGAAGCTTCTGGAAAATTGCTTCCCACAAAACTACAGCAGTGACTAGGCATGTCTTTACTCACTGAAGGCCGGGGATCGAATGAGAGCTGGATGATGTGCACATGTCTTTTGTACTTTTTCAAGTGATTTTTTCAGTGTTTCCTGGAGGACTGACTTTGTACAATTTAAACTGTCATGTGCTAGTATGTAAAAATGCAACTGAGAATAGTGAAATAAAATGAATTGGATATCATGTATTCTTTTGTTATTTGTTAACTAGTCCCCCAACTGGGCCCCCAAACACTGGTCCAACAAGTCTTGGTCTCCAAATCCTGATCCCCATCAGTCCTCAAATACTCGTATGTGCGCATGTGCTGCATGTTTTGTGCGCACACTGTGCACTTGCACACAATGTGCAAATAGCACATGTAAAATGTGCCAGTATGTGCAAATAGCACATGTAAAATGTGCCAGTACGTGCAAATAGCACATGTAAAATGTGCCAGTATGTGCAAATAGCACATGTAAAATGTGCCAGTATGTGCATGTTTGTGCTAGGGCACATTGTGCTTTTTCACATAAGCACATATGACAAAAAAGGGATTCTCTAGTAGGTATCCTCAAATAATACAATACCAGGTCATAGGTATCCTCAAATACCCGTATGTGCCTATGTGCTGCATGTTTTGTGCGCACATTGTGCACTTGCACACAATGTGCAAATAGCACATGTAAAATGTGCCAATATGTGCAAATAGCACATGTAAAATGTGCCAGTATGTGCATGTTTGTGCTAGGACACATTGTGCCTTTTCACATAAGCACATATGACAAAAAGTAATTCCATAGCCACAGGTGTTTTGCAAAAAAGGGGTGCCTGGGGATATGGCCCAGGTGATGAGAATCGGATACAGCTTTGTTGTAATAAGGGGAGATAACTCTATACTATTAAGGACAGGTTATTGGAAATCAAGCAATCCGATTGGTTAGTCATAATTTATATAAATGATCAAGATAAATGAAACAATAAGAGTACACGAAATATGGTGAGAACTAACAAGAATAGACTAGGATAGCTAAATATAGTAATAATAAGCAAAGCTGTTCCAACCGATAGGCTCTTCTACGCTACTGGAGTATACTTCAGGACAAAGGAACATGGTCAGATAAATGGAAACTATTACATAGATAGATAGAAGCCGAGAATTCTGAAAAAAATTCGAAATAGTACAACTTCTCGGGTTTATTTGGGTAATTATCTTCGGAGGTCCTTCCAAAAATACTCCCATTCAATCGAACGCGACCTTTTAAAAAAATCTATAGCACTACGTGCTACTCTGAACAAATCTATTTCGGTTAAAAGCAGGATTCTGCGGGAAATCCATATCAAATAAAGTCGTTTCCGATGATTTACGGCCATTCTCGGGCTCATTTGGGTAATTATACAGGGAAGTCGTTCCAGAAAATACTCCCAGTCAATCGACCATACCTGTTACTGACCTCTTAGCCCTATAAGAAGCCTTTGGGTCACATAGCAACCACGTGCCATCATAGAAACAAAGATGGCGGCCCCCTTCATACAAAATGGACGACGGAAACACGTATCACTCTAACAACACGAGCTGCGCATGCACACTCACATCACCCATCTCCATGACAATGACATCCCAACATGGCCGCCCACATGGGTTACCATGACAACCACGTGATACTCATAATACATTGCGATATGACGTCACTTCCGGGGTCCACCAACCGGGGTCCATAAGATGGAGGACGTCTAGACTCTGTCCTACTACTTACGGTTTATTAGATTAAAGAGTTATAATTCTTAAAAGCGTTCCAGGAATCTCATAGAGTGTTTTTTTATAATTGAATTATGAGTTTTTTTATATATTTTATGTATTTTTTGCCGTACATTTTAGTAGGATTTTGTGGGGCCATTCTCTACTGATTTCTGTATTTCTACAGTTAAAATAACAGAGTAGGATCTACATTATTAGAGACAATGTGATATAGTCATTTCAAAGCGTAAAGGTGCCAACTGCAACGCAGATACGTTGCAGTTGGCACCTTTATGCTTTCCAGTGGCAATATAACTGTTCTTGGGTAGAATAAGAATCGTTCACGAAACGTGGGAATGAGTTGATGTTTGATCGATAGCACTAGGAGATGGACACACACAGTTGTCTAAAATGCCGACCATAGTTGCCTCCCGCGGGTTGCCGTGCTATCAACTTTATAGCTGCCTGTCGCGCCAAAAGTGTCAAGTTGTGTCCTCACTATAGATTTTTATCGAACGTCTTTTGTCGATCGATTTTTGTCGAAAGTCAAAAATGTGAAGGCTGTTCCCACTATAGACTTTTGTCGTTCGATTGTTCTCTGGAGGCTGGTCAGCCGTAATCCTTTCGACAAATCGAATGAGTCTTTCGATAGAAAATAACTTAAAATTAAATGCGTTTGATTGTTTCGACAAAACTCGTATCAGACCAAAATCGAAAGAAAGTCACCCGTCTTGCCTGTTCTCACTATAGACTTTTGTCAATCGACACCAACTTTGTCATTTACTGAAAAACTCGATAACAATCTAATGTAAGAACACAGCTTTAGAGTATATCAACGTTCATTCATTCATTTTTCATTTCCGTTTATCGTTAAAATGATATTTGGAAGATAAAAAAACATTATGTAGTTACTACAAAAATAATCATTGCGTTGAGGCTGAAAGGACCCAATTGAATAATCAGTACCTATGGTACTGATACTAGCAGTAACCAAAGACTCCCCTAGATGATCCGATGACTCATTTAATTAAATGTGTTTAACCCACGTTTCAAACAGAGAGTAGGGTTATCTATATGAAAATATAATTGATATAGATATAGTCTTGTATCTTACAATCAACATGTATATTGTCTGTATTAACTCCGCAACTGTCGTGTATCCGACCCCCTGATACAGATGTTTGTATCAGGGGGTCGAATACAAGCATGTTCCTTTCGCGTTAGTTCCATTTTTTTGTTCATCCGTACGAATAAATAGTTCGTTATATATTCGTCTACATTCATGACTTATCCCCAATATATTGTAAGATAAAATGATTATTACCATTATGTGGATGTACAAAATATGTATCCGAGTCTCGCTCCGGGTCTGAGGGTAGATCACGACTCGTCTTCGACTCGTCGTGATCTGCCCTTAGAACCCGGAGCTCGGCTCGAATACATATTTTGTACATCCACATAATGGTAATAATCTCCATGTCTATAATACGCACATTTTGCTTATTTAATTTTCTATTATATTATATATAAGCTCAGTATGAGAAATGAGTGGGCTCGGTCGAGTGTAATCAAACTGGTCTTTCAAATCTTTAACTATACTTCTTCGGTCAAGTGTTCCAGTCTGTACATCACAAAACATGCAGAAAACTAAACGCCGACGTGAACTCTAATACGACAGAAAGTCCTTAAGTCTCAAGATCCTTATGAGTACCATTATCACCTTTTCCGAAATAATGTTCAGACCGACAGTCTCATAACAAAACATCAGTTTCAACTTTTACGGACAGGCTGAAGGGTGTTTCCTTTACCGGCGTTTCGTCCATCTGCAATATTATATTGATATAAATTAGCATCAAACACTATTGTCAGTGCCGACAGTTATTCGTTAACCCTATAAACAAAACAAGACATGACCCTAGTACATATCTATACGGACAAGACTGGTCCCTGGCACATATCTAAATGGACAAGAGAGGGTCCTATCACATATCTATAGAGACAAGATATGACCCTCGCACATATCTATACGGACAAGACAGAGCCCTAGCACATATCCATACGAACAAGACAGGGCCCCATCGCATATCTATATGGAAAAAACGGGCCCTAGCATATAACAATACGGACAAGACATGACCGTAGTACATACAGTACGTGGAGAGTGTATTATCACTAAATCACCCGCAGAGTGGAGATTCCACCCGAGCAATAATTGCAAATTTGTTGCAAAGCATAACCAGCACCAGAAAAGTTCCAGCCAATGGACCTCCGGGTTAAGCCCGGAGGTCCATTGGCTGAAACATTGCTTGTGTTTTTTGTCGATATGTACAAAAATTTGAAAGTTATAGCTTGGGTGATAACTCCACTCCGCGGGTGATTTAGTTACAATCCACTATCCACGTACTGTATTTATATGAACAAGAAGGGCCCTAGCAGATATCAATATAGACAATACAGGGCCCTGACACATATTTATACGGACAGGACAGGGCCCTAGCACATATCTATACGGACAAAACAGGGCCCTAGCACAGATATATTCGGACAAGACAGGGCTCTAGCACATAGCAATATGGACAAGTCATGGCCCTAGCACATAACTATACGGTCAGGACAGGGTCCTAGTACATATCAATACGAGAAAGACAGGGCCCCGGCACACATACATACGTACATTGTTGTAAATGTTATTTAGTTCCAGCAAACATGCCTAATAACGCCTGATATGCAGTTGAAACTAGAAGTCCTGTCACAATTAGCGCAGAAAATGCTCGTTAGTTAACGCTCTCCATACTGTAGAAGAGTGAAGTTGCCTGAAATACATCAGAACGTTTGTGCTGTGCAATGCAAAATATAATGCAGTATTAGCGAGGTCTGTAGTGAAATCAGAAAATGAACCGATCAAACAGGAAGATAGTATTGAGACTACAGTATGTGGAGTGTGGAATGCTACTAAATCCCCGTGGGATAGATTTTATAAGTTACAGTTAAAACTAGAAGTCCTGTCCCGAATTGTGCGCTTATCTAGGCTTAATTGCGCGTAGGAATTGCGCGCAATTGCCATATTGAATGGCATCCAAAGCACGGCAGGTTCTCCTGATTACTCATAGCAAACGCAGGCAATGTTTCTGCCAATGGACCTCCGGGTAACCCGGAGGTCCATTGGCTGAAACATTGCATGTGCACAGGCCATATGTACAGAATTTGATAGCCTTGCTATGGTCATAACGCGTAGATTAACGCGCAGATCGACGTGCTATTTGTGCGCATTTCATGACAGGACTTCTAGTTTTAACTGTAGTAATTATTTACAATTTCTGAGGACAAGACACACGAAGCACTTGCAAATGTTTATCACATGGACCACCAGGTTGCACCCGGTGGTCCATGTGATGAAAGTTCTCAAGTGTCTCGCGTGGTGTTAAGAACAATTTTAAGTACTTTTCGAGTACTGTACATAAACTGGAACATCGCAAAGAAGTGCAAACGATTGAAAAAGGTGGTGTCTGGGTTGCAATGCGGGTAACACGCGGGAAGGAAACAAGCAAGCTTCCAGCTAAGGGAATTCTGGGTTCAACTCAAATGCTTTTCGCAAAATTAATACGTCTACTGTCCTGTCGCCGTGGAAAGATCAAAATCCATACGCGTGCAATATTACCACGCGTGCGTTTACAATGAATCTCCAACATAAAACAATAAAATCTCCATTAAATTTTATATGAATGAAGCAGAGGTACAGTTAAAACTAGAAGTCCTATCATGAAATGCGCACAAATGGCACGTCGATTTGCGCGTTAATCTACGCGGTATGACCACAGTAAGGCTATCAAATTCTGTACAAATGGCCTGTGCACAAGCAATGTTTCAGCCAATGGACCTCCGGGTTACCCGGAGGTCCATTGGCAGAAACATTGCTTGTGTTTGCTATGAGTAACATGGAGAACCTGCCGTGATCTGGATGTCATTCCATATGGCAATTGCGCGCAATTCCTACGCGCAATTAAGCCTAGATAAGCGCGGAATTCGTGACAGGACTTCTAGTTTTAACTGTTCGGTGATTGAGAAAAGCGCTTGATAAACAATACAGCCCACCCGTCGATTTTGACCATTCCACGGCGGCTGCACTGTACGTTTTCACAGCGTGTGTACAACTTGATGTTTATACACATAGGTCATTACTACCCTGGATTATCCAAAATGGTGTATTGGGCGTCTCGATCTTTTGCCCCCGTTCTATATGGACGAGTCTGATATACGGCGTAGGTGAGACTTCAGTACATCACCCACCCTCCACCCCCACCCCCTCCCATACACACTAATACCTAAGTGGGATAATGATGAATTGATCGCACAATGCCCAGCTGGCCATTAAACAAGGATTCGTTTTATCGTCTTCAAAAAAAGAGTTTTACCATAATTGGAATCAGTGGTTTCCTGCAGAAGCTTGTACCAACCAACAAATTTAATTTGTAACAAATAAACTATAAGAGAAGGAATGGCTATCACCCTCATGTTGCAAAGCAAAGAAGGCCTTTGATAAGAGAACACCTCGTATCTTTAAGGTTGCATGGTAAGGTGAAAGCATTGTAGTATTGTGCAGTAAAACATACTACTGTTTTGGACCCATGGATAAAAGTAGGTGCAAAGGAATCAAGAAACGTCAAAACAACTTGACAAAGCAGACACACATGTAGATGTATGTACTAGAAACAAAAACCCAGGACTGCAACAAACAAGGGCTTTGTTGTCAACGATAACAACATTTTCAAGTATAACCAAAGAAGAGATGGTTTGTAATACTTCTATCCCAAAAGAAAGATACAATCAGATGGTGTTGCGACCAATCTATTGGATATTTAAACAGCAAAGAAGAAAAAAAATAGGTGAGTAACATATTTTGTACAACCAGGAAAGTCCAGCTTTTGCCTACAAAACTTTTGTTAGACCAAAAAGTTTCTAAAGCCGTAATGTCAGTTTTTCTTTGAAATCCTATATGGCAGTCCTCTAATTAAAAAGTCTTATATGGCAGTCTCTAAAGTCCTTTATAACAAGTCCTCATAAGTCCTTTATGGCAAATTCTCATGAAAAGTTATATATGGCATCCTATAAAATATTTTATGGCAAGTCCTCAGAAAGTCCTAAATGACAGTCTCTCTATCTCATTAAAAAGCCCTGTATGGAAATTCCTCACAGTCCTTGGAAAGTCCTTAAAAAGTCCTTTATGGCAGTTCCTTAAAAAGTTATTTATGGCAAGTCCTCCAAAGGTCCTATATGTAATTCTTCAAAAACGTCCTTCATGGCAAGTCCTCAGAAAACCCTATATGGCAATTCCTCAAAAAGTCCTTAATGACAATTCTGAAAACAAAGTCTTACAAGGCAATACACATGGCAATCTGAATGGATTGCAAGTTTGTTTCTCAATTTTTATTTATTCTAATACAGAAAGTTTTTATCATCTTCATCATCGTCATGTTGTAATTTTCTGGTATACTTTAGGCTAAACCGATTGGAAGTGGAGGTTACTTCTCACTTTTATTTGCATTCCAAACTTTTTAGTTTCATTCTGTATGTTTAAAAAAAGTTGATTCATGGTATCTTTTAGGTTACCCCTATTGGGACCAGATGATAATCTTTTATTCAAACTTTTAATTTTCATTTTCGTTTAAAAAAAGTTGATTCATGGAATATTTTAGGTTACCCTTATTGGAACCGGATGATACACATCTTTATTCAAACCTTTCATTTTTATTCAAGCCTTTTCTTTTTGTTCCATGTATTTAAAAAAAGTTGATTCATGGTATATTTTAGGTTACCCATATTGGAACCGGATGATACATCTTTATATTTGTTCAAACTTTTTTATTTTGATTTTATTTAAAAAAAGAAGTTAATTCCGGGTGTCTTTTAGGTTACCCCCATTGTATAACCAAAGAAATAAATCATCATCATCATCATTACTAAGATATTCTCTGTTGTGAATATTTAAAAAATGAGAAATGAACAAAACGTTTGAATTTCTAAGTTGTACATGCTTTTCATGAAAATTAATTTTCCCAAAAAGGGTACTTGTACGAACTGTAGGCGGTGGGAATGCACTCGAGCTATTTGACTGATCCGCATTGGACAGAGGTTTGTAGCTTGACCTGTCCCAAGCCTGTATAAAATGCAGAGGGCCATATCATACACTTTAAGGATCAAGATTGCAGTTTAATAGCCAAACTGATCAAACAGATCGAAGTTAATCGACCAATCAGATTAGTGTATTCCCATTGTGTTTCTTTTCCATTGACTTCTACACTATTTTACTAAATTTCCCAACTTTAACCTATAATCCCATAGAGAACAAACACAAACCCCAACCAAGAATCAAAAAGTGGATCAAAGTTTGTTAAAATGAGATAATGTTTTCAAACACGTCCGTCAAGATATATAAGACCAGACGAAGCATGGACTTGGCATCAGTCACGATCGAACCACTAACCAGATAACTTGGCACCAAGCAGACTTATTCTAACGTCACCCAGTACCAGGGTGAACTGAAGATTCATCTCCGAAGACCATTTGAGGGAAAATACCAGAAACCTTATCCTATGAAGACTGGGA
Source organism: Pictodentalium vernedei (assembly GCA_031216915.1). Taxonomy (NCBI): domain Eukaryota; kingdom Metazoa; phylum Mollusca; class Scaphopoda; order Dentaliida; family Dentaliidae; genus Pictodentalium; species Pictodentalium vernedei. The sequence continues at coordinate 68,069,745 of CM062295.1, read as the reverse complement.
TTGGTCTATATTTAGATGAATGGAATGCTCTGAAATCCCAAATACAAAAAGTAGATACAGTCGTTAACACCCAACAAACAGCTTTAACTAAATACTCTAAACCTACTGATCCTGCTCAACCTGAAGACACAACACCTTCTAAACCGGAACCTGCTAACCATGAAGCCTTCATTAAACCAATTCAAGAACCGCATCAGAAAAAGAAGAAGATCATAGTGAGAATAACCAAACCTGACCATTGATCATTGATGAAATTGATAGTGAACTCAGGCGAGTTCGTTTGCAACATGAACTTTGTTTGGCCTATGCTCATTATGTGGAAGAGAACATTGACGCTGTAGTGAAGGAAAAATGCTATGGATGTATAGTCGATCACAGAAGTCAGATTCAGCATTATGCATGCCTCATGATGTCTCAAGAAGAGAAGGTTATACCATGTTTTAATGAAGCACTTGAAAGAGTTAACTAATGACGCCAATCTACTGTGGCGCCATAATACTTCTGGAATGAATCCACCCCAGTACAGAAAGACTATGAAGATATGTTCGGAAACCTCTCAAAAATGAACAGAGACTTTGTATCGTGGATTTGGTGGTTGAATTTATGACCCTCAAGACACCACTCAGTCTGAAGATGTAAATAGATGTTGTACAATAGATTTTTTTTTTATAGAAAAGCAAAAAAAAAGAAGAAAACAAAGCAAAAATGTGATAATGGCGCTTAAGTTATTTGATGTTTTCTTCTGTACAAATATCAAACAAACTTGAACTGTCCCCAGCCAGTAAACCAGAGGTCTACCTATCGCTGTGTATGTTTTTAGAGGGCGGTCCAAAATACCACCTTCCTAAGAGGTATAAAAGGGGAGCAGACACCCACATTTAGTGGCCATTATGTCCACCTTCCCAAAAAGTATAAAAAGGGTAGCAGCACCCACATTTAACAACAAAGATGGATCCTCGTTGGAAGCATCCATTCACTTGTTTATTGTGTGGTCCCACGTGTAGTGGTAAATCATCCTTTGTAAATCTGGTTATTCAAAACATTCAAGATATTATCTCACCTGTTCCAAGTCATATCGTTTGGCATTATAGTGAATGGCAACCACTATACAATACGTTACTCCCATGTAGAATTCGTAGAAGGTCTCCCACAAGAATTGAAATCTGATAGTTTAGTCATATTGGGTGATCTGATGCTCAATACGATATTCGAGTGTCCAAATTATTTACTAAAGGTAGTCATCATCGTAAGATTAGTGTGGTGTGCATTGTTCAGAATTTATTCGACAAAAATAAAGTCCACCAGACTGTAGCTCTCAATAGCCATTACGTGATCGTATTTAAAAATCCAAGGGATCGTTCCCAGATTACACACTTGGCAGCACAGATGTAACCTGGTCATTCCAAGTTTGTGAGAGAAGTTTTTGAAGATGCCATTTCGACCCCATATAGTTACCTTTTAATCGATCTCAAACAAGATACTCCGGAAAACATGAGATTGAGAGGTCAATTTTTTCCAAGGGAAACCCAGCGCGTGTACCCCCGAAAGGAATAAAAGAGGAGCAGCAAGTCTGCCTCAAGTCAGAAGTATGTTCGACCGTCTCAAGCGCAACATCGCACTGCTCAAGCTTCTGATTTATTCGAAACCCAAGCTCGTCAAATCCATACTAACAAATGCAGACAAAGATTTCATTACTTGTTTGTGTGACTGTGCCTCGAAGAAACTGACGGGGGCAGTAGTTCTGACCAAGGCTCAAAGAACCAAGCCCGTTCATCAGAAACAACTAGCGCGGACAGTAGCAAATAAAAGTACCTTTGCCCAAAGAAAGAGACAGATCTTGCAGAGAGAGGGATTCTTGGGTGCATTACTACCTCCTGTACACTTGGGTGTTGTTAAAGGTATTTTTGGATGATGGAATACGCAAAGAAGATGGCTTTAGTAGAACCAATGTTATTGGAACGTCTACAAGAGACTCCAAGACAACCGAAAGAAATGGCAGATTCATCATTGGATCGAGAAATGAGATATATTCTCGATGCCCCTTTTCTCACATTTGACGAAATGATGCTTCGATATTATCAAGTCTTCAAGTCTTACAAAGGTTCTTGACATTCCAGCAAAATTGGTAGTGACTCCTCGACCCATTAAAATAGAACTTGAGAAAGATAATAAAGACCATGACATTCTCGATTCTGTACCTATGACTATGAAGAGAAAGGGAAAGTTGTTGTTGAATCGTATCAGAAACGATCCAAATATATCTTGCAACGAGAAGGGCGAACTAGTATAAAGACCAAACAGTGGCAGGGTCGAATGTAACAGATCTTTAAAACAATTTGCTTAGAAGACGAAACTCTTTCCAACCTACGGAATGGGAAGTGTTGGCCGAAGCCCCGAGAGATAGTAACATACCCCAAAAATTGAATGGCCAAAAAGAATGTTGGGATTTTATGAAACAGGCGGCGAGTAAGTCAGAGACAATGTCGGCGACTGAAACAAAGTAAGAAGCAAAACCCAAACAACTAAAGAAAACAAAAACGCCAAAGTGGTCGAAGAAGGGTATAAATATTGTTGGCACTTGAACAAGGCAGTCATGGAAGCATTGCTCTATGATTCTGAAGCTCCAGGAAGTTTTGGTGGAATAGACGCTCTTCGCACGGCGTCCAAGAAAAAAGACTAAACAGATTGTGAGACTTAAGACACATACACTCTTCACAAACCTGTTCGTTGTACATTTCCTAGAAAATGGTATCGATGCACAATGGCAAGCTAACGTGGTAGATTTAGCGAATATCAGTAAGTATAATAATGACACACACTTTTTGTTGGCATGTATAGATGTGTTTAAAATATGTTTGGGCCATACCCCCTCAAAAACAAACTTGGTGATTCCATCGTTAAAGCTTTTAGTAAAATTTTCAAATAAGGTCGTAAACCATCAAAATTACAAACTGATCAAGGCAACCATTTCTAAACTGGACATTTCAGACAACATGGAGTAGAATTATTCACTACACAAACCGTGGAACCAAAATATTCTATAGTAGAAAAATTCAATGGAACTTTGAAAACCAAAATGTGGAAACATTTTTCCAAGAACGATGCACTAACGTTTCCACTTCAAAACATGGTGAAATCTTATAATCGTTCTCATCATCGTAGTACCGGTATGGATCTCATTGCTGTGAACATTGAAAACCAAGAAAGGGTTTGGCAAACACTATATGGCAAACCCATGAAACACAAGACCCCAATGTTCAAAGTGGGCAACAGAGTGAGAATCAGTGAAGTTAAGAAAACGTTTGCGAAAGGTTTTTCCCCAATTGGGCCGAAGAGTAGTTAGCAGTGGTAACCATCAAGAAAGGACATCCAGTCACATACGTCTTACAAGATGATAATGGGGAAGTATTGAAAGTGTTGTTCTAAACTGAAGAGCTTCAGCGAGTTGCACATAAAACTATTCACAAAATCGAACATGTACTCAAGAATCGAGGTCGTGGAAAAAAACAGAGAACTGTTCGTACTTATCCAACTTCGTCCAATTCGTAGACCAAGCAGAGTCAGCTCGCCTATAAAAGGAATTGCACCCGCTGTGCTCCTCGAAAATGGACGAAAAATCGAACGAATCCTGGCCTCTGTTCGGTACACAGATAATCATTTTGCACATCATCATCATAACCAGTGTCGTTATTCTCACTCTCGAGAACACAGACGGCAAGTTGTGGACTGCTCTCTTGAGTAGTAGCATAGGATATTTGTTTGCCTAATCCAACCATCAAGAAAAAATAATGTTTTATTTGAATCTACCAAGAAACAGTTCTATGAACATGTTTCCGGACAACACGATAACTACGTACACCACTCAGTTATCACAACCAGTGAATCTCATGGGGATTGGGAAGTAGGTCTTGCAGAGATCCAGTATCCAAATACTTGGTTCAATATTCATGGTGGAGAAACTTTCGTTACAATGTTCTGGTCTTCGAAAAAGAATTACCGACTTACTCTACAAGAAGGTCGTTATTCGGATCCCGCTGATGTCATACGGGCTATTAACGGTGTTAAAGAATTACTCTTTCTCGTCACAATAAGGTAGATTTTGAATTGGATGAAGTGACTGTTAAAGTTCGTGTCAAGGTTCGAGATGGAGTCGTGGTCACATTGAGCCGTACTCTTCAAAAGATTTTGGGATTTAACGAGTGTGTGTCTTAAATCAGGAACTTACAATTCTTCCAGAGTGGCTAATGTCAACCAAGGATTCTATTGGCTCTACGAAAACTGTGACTTGGTTCGTGACCAATTCGTGGGAGATGCGAGAATACCACTTGGTATAGTACCCGTACGTGGAAAATATGGAAACATTGTCTCCATAACTTTTGAGAATATCTATTATGTGCCAGTGGAACGAACATATTTCAGCACCGTCCGGGTGTATATAAGGGACGACACAGGAGCCAGAGTGTCATTCGAGTTCGGGACAGTGACATTGACACTTCATTTCAGAAATCGTAGATCTCTTCATTTCACTTAAACATGACTTACTGTTGGTTGTAAGTCTAAATTATACAAAGAATATTACACGAAACAAGCTGGGAACGGTCTATCAGTTTTTTTTCTACAGCTCCGATACATAGAAGTTATGGATTGGGAAGTGTATTGGGAGAACTGAAGAACGTCGCGTTACCCTTATTGAAAACTACAGCCAGACCGTGGGAAGACAGCTCGTTAAAAAAGGAACGGCCTTTGCCGAAGATGTCACTGAAGGGAAAAATGTAAAAAAGGCAGCAATCAAAAGAGTTAAAGAGGCCGGTGTGAGTGCTGTGAATGAAGTAGTTGGTGGGTCGAACCACCCGGCAGGACAGGTATAAAAAGCCCACACGATGCAAAACTGGCAATTCGACAAAAAGGAGGAGAACTGTACAGACGCAAGACGTTCTCGGTGCATGATGTCTCTCATCAATAACAAATCTTGTGAGTGTGTCAACAGCGAACTCGACTTGTTTTCCATACCACCAACGCAGACTAGTGTGGAACATGGGCAATGGGTAGAACACAGGACAGTGGCGACCATAGGGGTCCAATACAATTCCACATTGCAGAATTAGGAGATGTTTATTTGAATTTGGCACAGACATACTTGTATGTTAAAGCAACGGTTGTAGATTACAATGGGGCACCAATTGCACCCGATGTCAATGTGGGTCCAGTCAATTTATGGATTCAGTCCTTATTTAATCAAATCGATATCAGCTTCAATGATAAACTGGTATCTCCTTCCAACATCACTTATCACTACAAAGTTTTCATCGAAACTTTGTGGAGTTATGAACCAGCTGCCAAGAAGTCACAACGGACTAATGCATTATGGTACAAGGATACGGCCGGGCACATGGAAGATTTGACAGTAGATAACAGGGAATTGATTGTTCGAAAGAAATTTATAGAGAAAAGTAAAATCGTAGACATTGACTGGAAGATTACATTTGGACATGTTTACAAACTCGTTACTTGTTGAATGGAGTTAACGTTCTTGTTAAAATGACCAGAGTCAAGGACGATTTCGCATTGAAGGCCGATGCCGAAACACACCAATTCTAGATGTATCCGTATCTGTACGCAAAGGGAGACTCCAATCATTCCAAGGCCAGTGGCGTGGGAATCGATACTACCTTCTAGAAATGTTCAACGAACAGGTTTGTGAAGAGTGTATGTGCCTTGAGTCTCACAATGTGTGCGTGTGTGGGGGGGGGGGGGGGGGAGGGGGTAAGGAGGGTATTTACCCCCTCCCAAAATTTCCTAAACTTTGTAAATCATATCTAGTATCTACACGAAAATAACCACATACATCTGCATATTCTACATCATACAGACGCACATAAAAACTATGTGATATACACCATTTGCAGTGCATAGAAAAGTTGGTAGCCGATGTTACTGACTGATTTGGCGCTCAACAGGTTAACATCTTCCTCTCTGACATACATCCTCCTTTAACCCTTTACCCAACGTAAAGTCCAAAACCGGCCAGCGCTAGTCTCAAAAATCGCTAATTAATTTTCATGATTTTTTTCATTTTTTGTCTCCAAAACATAGGTTATGACCCCTTATTGGAACGAGCTCGCCGAGCTCGTTCCAATGAGGGGTCATAACCTATGTTTTGGAGACAAAAATGGAAAAAAAATTAGTTATTCAAAAATTGTTTTGCAAGTGTCGTCTGCTTTTCGTGTTAGGTAAAGGGATAAACACCAAAAATTAACAGCAATGATACGTTGATTTTTTTTACTTGAGAAGCGTGGAGATGAGCTCTCAGTAGTTCATATTTCACAATTTTTCCTGGTATCCCCCTCCCGCACTCTCCCCGGGTTTGGCTACGCAGAGCGGGCGGGCCGCTAAACGTGACCGTGCTGTACCCTACAAGCTCCCGTTACAACCCCCCCCCCCAATATTATAAGCTTCCTACGCCCCTGTCCAAGGCACTAACAAAAGAAACGGCAAAATACCCCATCGATCGTTAGGAAACCAAGGTGTCTTCAGTGTCGAAAGAAAATCTGAGCATTACACACGAAAGTTTATTTTTAGGCCAACTACATGAACGCATCGTGGTGGGATGTGTAGACAACGATGCTTACAATGGACACTTTTCAAAGTATCCATATAGTTTCAAGAACTTGAAAATCAATTACTTGGCTTTGTACGTGAATGGACAGCCGATTCCAGCCCAACCATTACAACCTCGATTCGAACAACAAGAAGTGGCGAGATGTTATGCGACCCTGTTCCATGAAACTGGGCAAATGTACGAGAATGAAGAAAACCACATCAGCCGTGAGGAGTACATAATGGATACACTCTATTCGTATTCGACCTGACTCCAGACCTATCACATGAACAACACTTCGGTCTAGTGAAGAGAGGAACGTTGAGACTAGAAATCCATTTCGAAAACCCGTTACCAACTGCATTCAACGTACAGAATTCCAGAACATCACAGATGTGGATAAGAATAGACAAGTAATCTCCGATCACTCGACATGAACACGTTGCAGTTAGAGAAGGCCCTTCGGTCAGATAGTTGTTTGATGAGAATATGTTTGGCTGTATTTGCAAGAAATAGATTACCAGGAAGATTACCAGACTACTGACCAGTGGCTTTGACAGCCGACACGGATCCAGACCAAAGAAAGGGATAACACTGGGTGGCTCTCTTTGTGAGTCACCACAACGCAGAGTACCTTGATTCCTATGGATTACCACCACAGCACACATCATTCGAGAAATTCCTGGAAAAGAATTCCAGATATTGGATGTATAATACAAAACAGCTTCAAGGACCATTACCAGCGTGTGGACAGTACTGCCTGTTTTACGTGAAACATCGCTGTCGCGGTGTACCGATGGAAACTATATCCAACATGTTTACGACTTACCAAATGGATAATGATGTGTTGGTTAATGATGTCATAGAAGAAACCTGCGACTGTATTGAACTATAAAAAGGGCGCACGTGGCTTTGAGCTCATCTGTGTTTCGACAACCAAGGAAGAAGGATGCCAACGAATGTGACCGTCTTCAAAATCAACAACGATTTACCGATTCAACTCTTTAAGAACGACGTTGGGTTCCAGTTTACCACGAGAGATTGGGAACAAGTGACCAAAGCAGTGGATATTGCAAAGAAGAGGAGCCTTGAAATAGGAGAATCCAGACCAAAGAGAGAAAGAAAACTCAAGAAGAATGAAGTTAAAAAGGATAAAAGAATGTTCACTATTTCATGTTTGATCAGGATGGCGCTGAATGATTATCATTCAAGAAACCAAGAAACAAGAAATTAAAGAGACATTGTAGAGGGAATTAGCGTTGCGTTAGAAAGGTAAATCGTGATGTCCCACGTCCAGTACTGGGGCAGCTGTTACGTGGATAAGATGATGCTATAATAAGAAAGCCACCAGAACAAAGACCACGACAAAAGCTGGAATCTTTTATTTAGGGACAGGAGACAGAACTCAATGTTATACAGTGGTATTATTGTTTGTGTCTGGGAAATAGAAGATGGTGTTATAGAAGAACACAGAAAATATTCTCCAGACTGTTATTACATTCGTAATTTACCATCTGAATTCAAGGACGTTGAAAAAGTTGAAGAAGAAGTGGACGTCAAAAAAGAAATGGAGCATCAGTTCAAGAAGAAGATTCCCGGAGGACGAAATGTAATGTGTGTTTATTAGCTGACGCCAATGTCGCTCCGCGACCAGGTAACCATTTGTGTCTGTGCAAAGACTGTTGTAAACCACTGACAAGATGTCCAATCTGCAGAAGAACTGTTTATGTTTATGAATATCTGACAATCTACAAACCATAGAAGAAACTGTCTCCATAAAAAGTTGTATTTTTGTTTTTGAATAAAAGAAATTGAAATGTAAAAATTGTGTTCTTATCAATAATCCCATCAAACCCCCATGACTACCGAGAAAATAGCTGCTCGTAGATTCTCACATGAGTATATGGAGAGCTTGAGATTAGCCTTTTGACCTTCATGTACACATATGGGCCCTACACATACATGTAATTTTAATAATAGTTAGAAACTACTCTTATAAACCCAAAAGGTAGAAGCAGAGGGTAATGACTTATACAAAAGAACGCACCTTTTATTCGGGGAAAAACGTCATGGTATGGTGGTTCTAAAAAGGATTCTGCCAGAATCCGAGTCAAATAAACAACTGTCGAGTCTATTTGGGTAATAGAAGTAAACGTAAAATTCTGGGGAATACGAACCAGAAAAACTACTCTAGTTCCATCGAACGCATCCTATCACACTACGTGCTATTCCTATAAGTCATGGTATGGTGGTTCTAAAAAAAGGATTCGTGAAGAATCCGTTGCAAATAAAGTAAATTTCGGTACTTTGGAGTGGATTTTGGTGATTTGTAGGGATTGTCGGGTTGTTTGTGGTAATTAGATTTATTACTATTCAATCGAACATACCCTCCAAACATATCCCCGTCCTGTTATAGGCCTTTGGGTAACAAATCAACCACGTGTTACCAAAGAAACCAAGATGGCGGACTCCAGTATACAAAATGGACGACGGAAACAGGCATCACCCTAACAACACGCACTGCGCATGCGCTCTAACACCACATATCACTATGGTTATAGCGTCACAACATGGCCACTCACGTGGGTTACCATGGCAATGCAACATGGCGCCACTGGGTCACGTGCCATAACGTCATTTCCAAGGTCCCCCACCAAGGTTCCCCTGCTATCACATTACATACTACTACGGGTAACGCTCAAGAAAATAACAAAACTTACAGTTGCATTAAGAGGAAAGTTGGAATTTTTACATTCCATAATATATCGTTGATTGAGTGCAACAAGGCGCCATCTTTAAAGCCGTTGCATTGCAGATGGTGCATCTTTGCTGTCAAGAAACGGTTTAATTTAACATAAAGTTTAACAAATATATTGATTAGTATTTAATGTATTTTCATGTAAGAGCAGAAAACTTCTGTCAAAAATCAATATTGCCGTAAATACATGTAATATTTAAAATACATATAATGTAATGTATTTATTTTATCTATAAATTGCCACAGACAATAATAATCAAGAAACCCTAACCCCCCTGCAAATACAATACAGACTATACTTTAAATATCTATTGTCCAGGCAATTAATACATTTTTATGAGAACAAAGTAAGAACATCCCATTCCAGTGACAAAAACCTTCATAAAAGTAATGATTTGGGAAACTGAAAGAAAAATATTTTTTTATTATTTAGCAAGATCGATTTGAAGTTATTTCTCTTTGATTGAACGCAATTCAAGGACATTGGGAAATGACGAGTCGTTATTATTGTGGGACACAATTTGACAATAAAGGTGTTTCATTCGATACTTTGGTACGGTGTGTGTCTTAGAGAATCGGGGACACGATATTCAAACTTATACAAGTGCTTTAATAAGTTCCACTAAACAGACAATTCATATAACTAGATATGTTGCATGTTTCTTGAAACCACTACGGATCTGTAGTGTAAAAACACCGCAATAGAAACCCTCTTCTCGACAATAGAATCGGACACTGAGGGTATGTAACATGTTTTATTTCAAGTTTTCGGAATATTCTCATGAAACAATATTGCTCTCATTTTGTTTGTGAGCCTGAATGATTATTATTACTGACGAAAATGTTTGAGGCGATGGGTGAAAGGGAAATCGGCGAAGTGTACCATAGCATGTCTGTACACCCTTTCTAGTTGCCACGTGTATTCTCATACACCCAGTTGAACTTCGTAAAGCCCTTTGGAGTTAAATGTTCCGTAGTGGACGCATTGATTACTTATCAGTCTGGAAGCTTGTATAATTTTAAAAGGGTAATACAAATTTGTACTTAGTCCAGACGTTAATACCTGTATTGTAGAATATATAAGCCTGTTGTAATATAACACAAAGACAAAGTTACACGCTCAGTGAAAACTGATATGGGTAAACGGACAAACGATTACGGTGGTGTTTAATCGAGAAGCTTCTGGCAGGATGGATACGAAAGTGGATATGCGTGTGTGAAAACGGAAGATAATACGCCCGGAGGAGAGTATGAAAGATACTATACTTTGGAGAGCGGTGTCTCAATAATCCTTCATTAAAATAGTAGTATATTCAGTTTGGTCTATAATACTATAGTTGAAAACTCTTTCACACCAGATAGGGAGCGTGGTGGTTCCGTCAGTGGTTACGGATTTGCACTTCAAACCGAAGTTCCACGGTTCGAACCCCGCCAGGGGTAAATGGGTTGTGTCAGTGGGTAAGGCCCTCAATCCCGATTGCCCACGTGGAGGTATGGTGGCGCTGTGTATTCGGGCGCATTGCACGTCGATGGTGCACATGTTTTCAAACCGTGCTAACCCTGCTTGTGCGGATTTAAAACGTTCGAGAGTCTGACAGTTGCTCGCTGGTTCTCCCCGGGTAGTCCGGCTTCCTCCACCCGTAAAGCTGTCCAACAAGAGGAAGGTGATCCTTGCTGTCAAACCATATCGTTAAACCCCAATAAATAAATAAATAAAATAAATATTTTCACATCAGACACCACTTTTGTTAATCGTGAGTTAGAAACAGGGAAACCCTTGCGCAGAGACGTCATCTCCAAAAAATGAAAACGTTTTTTTAAAATCGTAAATAATCAGGCCCCCACATATCTCTCTAACTTATTGCAACGGACCTTCGAGGACATTTCCACGTATAGCACCCGGTTGCACACTAATTTTCAATTACCTCTTACACACACGGCAACATTTAAGCGCTCATTTATCCCCTCGGAAGTATCTCGGAATGGAATGCATTACCCCAAGAAATAAGACAGTCGAGTTCATTGAATAACTTTGTCAAATATTTTAATAGTGGCGCATGTAGACCACCTAAGCACTTCAACAATGCCGATAGAGCCGTCAATATTATACACTGCAAGTTGCGGAATTCCTGTAGCGACCTAAATTATGATAAATACTCCAACTACATCTATCTGTTCGTGTGCCTACGAGACTGAAGATGCGAACCATTACTTCTTCGACTGTAATAACTATTGAAACGAAAGACTAGTCATACAGAGAAATCTTGCGCATCTTACAATAAGATCGATCAACGATCTTCGTTATGGTATTCCCAACCTACCTGAATCCGTCAACATCCACCTTTTTCGAAGTGAACAAAATTTCATTAAGGCCACGAAGAGATTTTAAGACTGGGCCGTAATCAGGCAGACTAGTCTGACATCATCTTCCCAGCCAAATGTCCTATAACATGAGTGTCCATTTCCACTTCCATTTCCTTCAGTCATGGCTTTGTGCATTCCGCATGTTTGTCCTGTAGCCCTGGCTTTAGCAGTGGTAACGGGGCTCCGCCTAAATCGCGGTTCCGCTGGAATCGCGATTGTGCCGTAATATGACACGTTGGCTAGTTGACTAAGTCCAGAAGTGTTGCGATGTGGCAGTTCACCTTTCTGCTCGCCTCCCTCTCACCTATCTGTTATGACTCTTGTACAGTAGAATACTTATCAACATTCATCTTGAAGAGTGATCATACACAATATTGTTTTAATTATTCATAATGTTTGCTTTGCCATTGCATGCACATTTTGGTAACTTTTTGTAATTAAGGAATGATCGTTTCTTTTTGTCTATTTCTTGAGTTATGAACCCCCAAAAACAAAGTCCAAACTGTGTAAATGGGTTGGACTTTGTTTTTTGGGGTTCATAACTCAAGAAATAGACAAAAAGAAACGATCATTCCTTATAATTAAACGTTCGCGACCCAAATAAATAAATAGTGTTAGTCGTCCTCTACTTCAGCGAACAAACACTTAAAAACTAAAACTGGTAGACATATTATTTTTCTGGCATAAAAGAGGGCGCATATTATTGAAATGCAGGTAGCAATTGACACACTTTCCAAGTCAAATGCACTTATGTCATTAAATTGTTTATTGACCAATGAATTACGAAATGCAAATAAAACGTCATAAGCCACGCCTCCCTCAAATTTCATTCAACTGTTCACTTCACGTAAAAGTTACGTTCCATGGTAGGTGGAAGTAGGCCATCAGTATTACATTGTATTTTGGTTTTGACCGTTTCCCGAGAACTGAAAAACACAGTTTGTAAAAGTGGAGTTAGATATAAAGCCAGATGACATGAAATTAGTTGAATTCAATGTCAAAATTGCCGTATTCGTCGTCATCAGCCATTGTTTACAATCGATTTGGGTAAAACGATGAACCCAGACGATCACCCAGTGTGCGTTAAAATTGAAATGTCAAATAAGTACAGTTGTAAAGCAAAAGAAAAATTGACCCATCACGGTCATTTAAATATTTTATAAATAATTTCATGGTGATAAATTAGTAATATAAATTTATTTTTCTTTTTCACATTTAGAACGTGCCAGTGTTCTAACTTCTACTGATTTGACACCATGTTGCAACTCCGAAGACTGGTATTTTAGGGGCGTGGCTGGGGGCGGACCTAATTGTGTTTTTTTTTCGGTTCATTGAGTTATGAAAAGAAAAAACAGAATCGTGTGAGCCAATCGTTTTATCTGAAAACGCATGAACCGAAAAAAAGTTTAATTATATATTTGTAAACATAATTTAAAATTTTCAAATGTATACTGAGGAAAGGATATTATCTAAGAGCTCGGCACTTGTTATCCAATCCATTTTGTTATAACAAATAAAATATGTTTAATAATAACAGGTTAGAATTTTTCCAATAAGGGAGAAAACGGCACTTCAAGTTATCCATTATTACTGAGTAGCTGACAATTGGTTATTTTTGAAAAATTATAAAAAAAGTAATTTTAGTTGAGATAAACTAGTCATTTTTATTGTGCATAGCATTGCAATAAAGTATTTTGTAGCTTTAAATGGGAAAACTAATTTTGTTTTCAGAGTTTGCTATAATTTTTACAAACAATTTGTATTTTTGGGGAGTTTTTAGCGAAAATATTTGAGGCAAAGTAAAAGACGTTACGTTTTCAGTGTGTTAAATAAATATGATTGTAACACATTATATATTTTAGGAAAGGTACCACCTTAGCTGCAGTCGGTAGCAACATGAGTTGCAGTACATGGAGAGTGCATTATCACTAGCTCACCCACATACTGTAGATGAACGAAAGTCAGATTTATAAGGAAATGATTACCCCAACCCTCAAAATAAGAAAACTTGAAGTTATCGTTAAAATCTAGAATACTCAAAAAACAGTAATTTATTTAGTCATTCAGCAAAGTTGAATTGACTCATAGCGATCGTTAGCATTTTTAATTTTGATTTTTTTCTCCTTCAGACAATCACGGCCAAGTTACACGCACAAAATTTGTCACAAATGTTAACGGCCATCAGGGCGTGAATGTAACGGAGCCTTATTTCTGATTTCCGACCTTAACTCTAGGGCTGAAACGATTGGCTCATTTTTACAACCGACTAACCGAAAGTTAAAACCGGTTAATATCCGGTTATCCGTAGCCATTATTTCACCGAATCTGGGATCAAAACTACAGGAACTGGAAAGCAGTATTCTCAGAAACTATTCCGTAGTGTGTATACAAACGAACGTTGTCGAGTACTCGACAACGTTTGTTTCTATACATACTACGGAATAGTTTCTGTGCTTACTCACCACTCACGGACATTGCCGATCGTTAACGGAGTCTTGAAGCCAACGTCGATTATCTCTTAATTTACACAACGTGGCTTCGAGGTGTAATCTATTCCAAAGGAGACGCGGCAGATTTTCTACGTTTTAACCTTGAAATGACGATCAAGATCGATATTTCGGATAACCGGTTGACGTTTGTTTTCAAATCGGTTAGGAAGGTAACCGGTTTCAAACCGGTTATCCGGTTACCAATTTCAGTCCTACTTAACTCAAAACAATGCCCAATTGTACGCGTTTCTCTTGACTTTTTTATATCAACTCCTGTATCAAGCTTTCCTCTATCAAGTTTTACAAATCTTATCTTTGACAAAAAAACATATCTAACAATGTGGGAAAATTCTCAATATTGATGGCCGATGTTTCGGGTAAAATTTTTCACATCAACGCCACAAAAAATAAATTACGTCGGATTTCCGAAGAAATTGTTGGATGTCGTGGAGCTCACAAAATACAAAAAAAAAATAGGTGTGTTGTGATTATTTTTATTTTAATGTTATTTTTGACGTTATGGAACCACTTTTTGTTTTTAACCCCCCCCCCCCCCCGCCCATTCTGTGAGCACCACTACACCACAAATTACAACAGACAGACCTGCAATATTTTTATATACCGTTAGAGCAATAATTGAAGTGATATGTCATAGCATTTATATTCACATTATAGAACATTTAACACTACAAGGAAATTCTCACCGACGACCGGGAAATGTCAAAATTAAATTTCAACACACGGATGTGAAATATGGCACATTTTAGGACTCCTACATGTAGTCAAAAAGACAAGGTTGAAACTATTTTGAAAATTAGATCCCAGATACTTGAGATATGGCGTAAAGAATATCGGGGGTACACCTTTCCAACAAAACATTCAATAGAGAGTAATCACTTGACTGGACTGGTTGCGTGAAATAATTCATGAGAGGTTAGGGACGCTGTACAAACACGAGTGCGCGTCCCTCGCCTCGAATGCATTATTTCAAATAGTTCAGGTAGCCAGTCCAGTCAAGCGATTACTCTGTTTATTACCTTTCATTATTAACGATAATTATATTATTTAACACCTTACCTAACGTAACGGCCAAAACCAAGGGGGTCATAACCTATGTGTTTGAGACACAAAATGAAAATAATAGTTATTCAAGAATTTGTTTTTCAAGTGTCCTCTGCTTTTCATGTTAGGTAAATGGTAAAAAAAAAACCCAAAAAACAATGAAGTCCCCATTACACCCACGGCAGAGCGTCTTCATTTGCGCGCACGGATACATACGGATACATGACCCAATTGTTGATTGCATAATTCACTTATTAAATTATCGTTTATAATCAAACCCGGAAATTCCAGTAAATCACACTTTGGAAAGTAATAAAATATAATATTCTACATACCACCCAAGAAATAGTTGAAGTGAAGACGCGTATCATTTTATTGGCACTGTCGGAAAATATTCATTGCTAGGACGATGATCCCCACCGACAGTAGAAAAACGTAGAAACTAAATTTAACACAAAAAATTTGAAGTTTGGGGACATTTTAGAACTCGTGATCCCAATCACAAGGTGGAAAAAAATCGAAAATCAAACATCAGATACAGGAGATGTCACGTAAACAACGTCGGGGTACACTCTCCTTCTATTCTGTGAGCAATCTACACCAAAACTACAACAGATACCGCTATAATATTTCCATACATCTCAAATACCACTATAATATTTCCATACTTCTCAAAGAGTAGTTGAAGTGATGTCGCGATGCATTTTTATTTACATTGTCGGAAAATATTTAGTACTACGATGTTAATTCTCACCGACGGCGGGGAATTGTTAAAAACTAAATTTTACTCAACGGACTTGAAATGTATTGACATTTTTAGTACCCGTGGTCCTAAACCTAAGGTTTAAAACAATTCGAAAAATCAGAAATCGTTTAAATACTATAGATGTGACGTAAACAACGTCGGAATACACTCTCCCATTGTATGAGTGCACCTGTCTCAAAAACTACAACACATTGCGATGATTTCTTATGGTTGAAGTGATATCTTGGCCCATTTTTATTTATTTTGTCGGAAAATATTTACTGCTACGACGTTAACCCTTTGAACCCTAGAGACCGCTTTTCCGGTCCGGGAACATGATACTTCATAATTTCATTAAGTAGGGCGACTGCTAAGGGAATGTGTGCGGTACACCAGTGAATATTTTCAACGTGCAGCCCGAAGGCTGCACGTTGTAAATAGGGCTGTCGCGACTATCATTTTTTGTAATCGACTAATCGTGACCAGTAATCGACGGTTAGTCGATTAATAGTCGCTTCCCATGATTTTTTAGCAAATCATTCTTCTGTTCGTAAAACTCTGAAAATGACAATGGCACCAGTGTGTTCAGACGAAGTGGGGTTGTGGGAACAACAAATCGGTCCCGACTGAAGCTACATCCAATCTTGGACCCACAGTCCGTAATATAATTTTTGGGGTTGGTACGTCCTATAGGACGTACCAACCCCAAAAATAATATTACTGACTGCGGGTCCAAGTTTGAACTAGATTGAAGCCGATGAATTAAAATGGATTTACCAAAGAACGTTCCTGCATATGTTTCCTTTCTGCGATAAGTTTCTCGAAATTTTGAACATTGAGATCTATGCATTCCCTCGACAGTTGTTAAAATTGGATCTTAGTCTGAAGTTCCGAACTTTGAGAAGTGATCTGACTTTCGTCATAATTTTGTCACTTCCGCGCTTTGGGTTTTCCAATGGGTGCATTCTTGTGTACAAGACTGGAGAAATTCAGAAGAATCTATTCTTCTCGAGTAACTGTGAGTGTTCTTTCTTACACAGTCAGTGACAGTCGTACAGTCTTCCGGATATGAATGTTAACTATGGTTAGATATTTAAAGTTATTCACCTTCATTGATCATTCACCTCACAAAACAATGCAATTTAGCCCCGACGTGTAGTAGACGTGTACCACCTTGAAAATGAACCACGATCGACTAAAAATAAAAAACGTCGACTACTTCAATAGTCGACGGTTAGTCGACTAATCGAATAATCGCGACAGCCCTAGTTGTAAATGTCAGTTGTTCTACCCCAGATAATGAATATGATTTGATATGGAATATACCACCAGGGCTAAAAGGGTTAACGGACTTGAAATGATGGGACATCTCAGTACTCGTGACACCAAACACAAGGTTGAAAACAAATTGAAAACCAAACTTCAAATACCGGAGACATGATATAAACAACGTCAGGGGCACATCCTCCCATTTTACGAGCACCCCCATATCACAAAAACTAACCAACACATTCCGCCATAATATTTCCCATATTTCACAATGAATACCTGATATGATGTATCTGCGCGTTTTATTTGCACTGTCGGAAAAAATACTACTGCATCTTTAACACTTACGCTGCCAAAAGCGACTATTGTCACCTATTTAATGATGATTATATTTACGTTATGGTATGGGCAGATCAAACCTACCACCTGATAAATTGTTGGAAAGGGCTCTCACCTAATTAATTGTTGGAGCCCTTTCCAACAATTAATTAGGTGATAGAGTTTCAAGTATGTCATAAAGGGGTTAAATAAGTTGTTTTGTCACGACTACGGCATGTACAGTTAAAACTAGATGTCCTGTCACGAACTGTGCGTTTATCTAGGCTTAATTGCACGTAGGAATTGCGCGCAATTGCCATATCGAATGGCATCCAAAGCACGGCAGGTTCTCCTGGTTACGCATAGCAAACATGGGCAATGTTTCTGCCAATGGACCTCCGGGTTACCCGGAGGTCCATTGGCTGAAACATTGCTTGTGCACAGGCCATATTTACATAATTTGATAGCCTTACTATGGTCATATCGCGTAGATTAACGCGCATATCGGCGTGCTATTTGTGCGCATTTCAGGACAGGACTTTTAGTTTTAACTGTATATGCTATATATCCACAAATGATTTTTAACTAAAATTTAGACAGACGAATATACCAACACAATCATCAAATAATTCCTTTGTAGAAGGCCTGCCTTGATTGTGTGGTTGGAGTATTTGATCAGTCGGAACTTCAGCCATCGTTGTCTGTCGAGTCTGGTCTACATGGTGCATTCCCCTCGATTATTACTGGATTATTATTGGAAACTGGCAACTTATATTTTTTTCCGTTTTAACCCCATTCGACAGTGCATCCTCCGTTCAAAATTCACCAAACAAAGGAGAATTAATACTACAGCCGTCCAATTCGCCCTTCGATTTGACACTCATCCTCACATCCCATGAATGCTTCTGGAGATCTGTACAAAACAACATCCTCTTATTTTCTACTGGTCTCAATTATTGTCCACTCTTCGTTCGTTTTGTTCCTTTCTTTGTATTCAATGAATACACATGGAACTTGTGAAATGTTTCCTGACAGCGAAATTCCTGTTACAGATTATTATGTTTTAATGATTGCTATGTCTTGCAGTACATTGGATAAGTGAAACATGATGTTTCTGGTTGATAGGGTATCCAAAACACATCCCCTCGTCCACGTGAAGCATGCTTCCCAAGAATGTCACAAAAAACACTGTCATCCACATGAAATATCTGGGTATAAAATAAGAAAATTTGTCTCTTCTTTTATCAATAAATGTTGACTGTCAGAGGCATTAAGATGGAAAATCGCTAGCATGCATGCAAAAGGCATGTCATTCTAAGCTACTGGAAGGCTACTTGGCTAACATCAACAAACCAACGATGTTAAGGACCGTCCATGTCCTGGACAACCCCCGAAAGACCTCTCCGCAGGAAGGTCGGACTCTGGCACGCCTCGTTAGGTGTGAACCCTTTGCTTTAAATGGGGTTTGGAAACACCCTTGGCTCCCCAACATGCGTTTGTGTAACAGCACTGTCCGAAACCGTCTCAAAGCACTGGTTATGAGGTCCAGAAGGGTCATCAAGCCTCCAGCTCTATCCGATCAGCATCAAAGACGACTCTTGGAGTGGTGTATGGCTCTACAACATTGTAATCTCGGGACGTGGGAGGAGAGTCCATTGATCAGACGAGAGTAGGTTCCTGCTTCACGTCACAGATAGGATCAGTAATGATCTGGGGATGCCTCACTCATGATTGTAAACTTAATATGGTGACTGTACGTGGGAATCTCAGTGGTCATCAGTACATCCGGGACATTCTCATTTCGGTTGTTGTGCCCCATTTTGACAACCACCCGTTGGATACTCGCCCTGTATTCATGAACGACAATGCAAGGCCACACCGTTTCCATGCTGCGAGAATGAAACAACACTATTACAACACTACCTTGGCCTACAATGAGCCCCGATATGAATTCCTTAAAACATATTTGGGACTTTCTTGGACCTCGTGTGCAAGCAAGGGATGCGTCTGTACAGAATTTGGCCGATTGAGAAGCTGCATTGCATGAGGAGTGGCAGCAGCTGCCTTTGGACTGTATCAGAAGGCTCAATGGTATCAT
The DNA here is from genome assembly GCA_031216915.1 of Pictodentalium vernedei. NCBI lineage: Eukaryota > Metazoa > Mollusca > Scaphopoda > Dentaliida > Dentaliidae > Pictodentalium > Pictodentalium vernedei. The sequence continues at coordinate 68,050,044 of CM062295.1, read as the reverse complement.
TAGGAGAAAGGTTCAGACTGTCATGTGGGCACGTGGTGGATACACTCGCTACTGACGTCAGACACTGCTATTGTGTTCCTGGAGATCACAGGTTACATTTTCTGTCAGTAATTACCGACATTGTTTCATCATGGACTGTTCCGGCAATAGGGTCCTGCGAATATTCAAGATTCGATTCGATGTCGATACCATACGTATGCTTCGAGATCGATCCCGAATCGGTCTCAGGATTCGATTTTTTCGAATCTCTCGTACTTACTTCAATTTGTTACATTTCCAACAAAAATAGGATAAAACTGTCATTAGAAAATTCTTTCATGTAGGCTCAATTCCTATTTATTTGAGTAACTGACAATGTTTAATTGTTAGGTAAGGTGTGAATTTGGCCCAGAACATTATCCATAGTTTTGGTTTTTGAAGGCTTAACTTGTTACTATTCACGTTCTTAAGAACGTGAATAGTAACAAGTTAAGCCTTCAAAAACTAAAACTATGGACAATAGGCCTAGCTGTTTCAGCGACGGTGCTACAGAGAATATTTAGTTATTGGTGTTTAAGGTGTTCACTCCGTCGCGTAAGGGTCATCACAGTGTTCCGTAACTTCCGTTTGATGCAATATGAAATAACTTGTCTTTTAAGATTCGATTCGGGATTCGATTCGATGTCAATATCAGAGACACGATTCGATTCGAGATTCGATTCGAAAAGAAATTTGTGATTCGCAGATCCCTATCCGGCAACATAGTCGTCGAGAGAACATTTTTCCATCAATAACATTAATGATAGATATGTGTAATTAGCGTCATTAAAATACTGCATATTTTCATCATTGTGTTGCCTTTCATTTGTCAATAGATCAATCTTTCCGCAAACAATCACTTTTGGCCATGTGAAGGATAGCATGCAAGTAATGACAGTTTCTGTTAACAGGGAGTGCTTAATTAAGTTCCAGGTGTATATATCCTGGGCATTGTATATACCTTCATTGTCACTTCAAATATTTAGTGTAGTTACAAAAGTGTAGGAGAGGGGGCGCAGTGACTCAGTTGGTAGAGGTGCAAGCTGCAGGTCGAAAGGTCCTTGGTTCGAATCCCACCTGCGGCAACCGCGTTGTGTCCTTGGGCATTGCCCACGTGTGGTCACGGTGGCGTTGTGTACTAAGGCGTACTGCATGTCGAAGGTGCCCCTGCCTCCAACCTATGCTAATCCTGCTTGTGTGGAGTTTGTATGTTGAGGAGCAGGTAGTTGCTCGCCATTGCTCGGTGGTTCTCTCCGGGTACTCCAGCTTCCTCCACCCACAAACCTAACTGTCATGGTCATGATTAGCCATTGTGCAAAACTATGTGACCTTATACACCAATAAATAAATAAATAAAGTGTAGGAGAAAGCTTACAAAAGCTACATATTCTTATTCTATTTTATTTCTTTATGAACGTACTTCTCTGCTGATTATTATGAGAGCACTAGTGTATATTTCTCACGTGTAATTTTTTGAATTAAAATATTTTTGAAACCAAACTGTATTCTGTGATGAATAAATGGTCTTGTGAATAACTGTTCTGTTCAAATGTACCGTAATGTGAACACTCCAAAATAACAGCACAAACATTCTACTATATAAAATCAAGAGCTGTCATGAACATTCGACCGTCGTTCACAGCATAATCGATTGGTATTTTCTCTTGGCAAATAATCTGTAAAAATGTTACTCCCATTAAAAACAAAGAAATTGAACGCACCTCTACATTCCGAAAAGTGAACAATTTTTTGCTACTTATTAAACACATCGGGTCGAAACAATGAGGATATTTGTTAGATATGGAGCAAAAAGTAAGCATATCTTTCGACTTTAAATGCTGTTGTAGAGACAAGCCAAACGAGGGAATATTCAATCGCATAAATTTAATTAACCCATTTGAGATCGCGAACCTTTTTTTCCGGACCAGGAACATAATACTTTCATAATTACATTAAGATAGGGTGGCTGCTAACTGGATGTTTGGCATAGGCCAATCAATATTTCCAACGTGCAGCCCCAAGGCTGCACGTTGAAAATATTAATTGGTCTACCCCAAATAATGAATAGGGACTCTTCCAACTGCTTCCTTTTAACTTACATGGAAGATGCTACCGGCATTCAAAGGGTTAGGAGCAAAGAGTTTGTGTATCTAAATCATGCTAATCGTCTTATTCACTACTACGTGAAAATAAAAAAAAAAACACATGGAAATTTAGGAACCCTCTATACATCGTTGTCTAGAAATCAAATTTTCAATCTGCAAAATTAATGTTTTCCATAACGAATGCAACTAGGAAATAAGAAAAACGTCAATCTTGCTTTACTATGAAGAACGCTGTCAAACAAGAGTGAACTGGTTAAAGTTCTTCTTGCATCATGGGAACATATTTGCTGCTTGGAATTATTGTATTTTGACATCATTGTTCAGGGATTAAAACGTGAATGGCCTTCTCAAACAAAACAATTTTTAGCGCGTTTGTGTACGCGTATATAGCAATGGTTCGTGAACTTTGTATATGTTCCATTCAACCCATCCGGAGTATTCAATTGACACAGGAAGCTGCAAAATGAAACACGTTCTAACTGGAACGAAAGGTAGTAATAGAATGCCTCTCATATTTTTTTCACTGTCAGTTCAGTTTGTTGGCTTTGTTCCATTATGTAGCGCAAAATAACGTACAAAGAACATGCCTACAATTGTGTTGTAGTTATGAAGTATGATGTTACACAAAGTGCCAAGCATATCCAATATTGCAAGTATTCATAAATCCTAGCACAGTTTTGTGTTACCGGAAATTCCAACATATTCGGGTGATCAACAGTGCAATACAATTCTATCTTATTTTCTGTGAATCGATGCAAGAAGTGATTCCCATTCGAGGTTTGATCTGACAGACTCTACAATGGAATGAGTTATACAAAAGGCTTGTTTCCTTGGTAAATGATTAGCTCTTAACCCGCTGAGTATTTTCAAAATATTTTTCATCATATCTAGTCATGGCTGCTTAACAGCAGCCATGACTAGATTTGATGAAAAAATCATCTAAATTTAACTCCGGAAATCATTGTTGAAAAAATCCATTCAATTTACAGGGTGGAAATTGGATTAGATGTACCGAAATTATACATATTTCAATGGCAAGAGAAATACTGTCCCGGGCAGGAATATCCGCCAGAAGCATGCAAGGAGTTAGGAATGAAGACTCACCACACATGTAGTTTTATGAGCGCGCCGCGTAGTTCCAATAATTGTGTCAATAACTTGATGTTTTCAAAGTGAATTAAATACTTATTAATTGAAATCCCTATACCTGGAGCGCTAAACAATATCTAAATATATTGTGAGTGAAGATTGACCGTTTTAAGAGCTGCGGCTAGAATGACTACTAGAAACCCGCGCATCACTTCCGTGTCGTCACATCTATGTTTGGCCAACAATTGTATTGCCATGAAACACCTGACTTCATAACAATTATAGAATAATCTGTCACTTAACCCTCAACGGCATGCCTATTACGCAAACTCAACACATATTTTCTGGATATACTTCGAACGCGAGAAAATAAATGTGTTGTATGTACTTCATTGCACACAGTGAAAAATGCTATTTTCTGCAATGCACAGAGCATGTGATACAGTACAAAAAAAAAACAAAAAAATACAAAAAAAAACGGGATGTCCACGAAGATTTATATATATTATTCAGGCCTCGTTTTTCGAAAGGATCCTGGAATTCGATTCTCGTAATATTCCCGTAAAATGAAACTACGGGAATCCAAGTGGAGTTTTGTTAAAATGTAATTATAAACTGTATTTTTTGTTCAGTTTTACATTATTATTTTTAGAACCAAAATCTGAACAGGGGGAATTAATTCCCGAAAATTGATTCGCGTAAAAACATGGTAAGTTATGCTTACTGAGTTAAGTTTACGGAGTCTCCCAAAAGGTGCTTCAAATTGCTGTTCCGGCATTTCCTACGGTAAATATTCCCTTGATAAATTCATGTGTATTCCTACTATGGTGTTGATAAATGCATGTATACTCCTACTATACTGTTGTGACAGGCTGTAGTATTGGGATTGGACTAAGCAAACTGCACGATGCGGTCAAGTGGCAAATAGAAAGTGATCCGTAATTTCATTAATTGTATTTAGGCTACTGAGTGGACAGTCATATGATTATCGTATCGCCTGGCACTTGCACTGAATATCAACATTAAACTAGCAATAATGTAAAAATAAATGTCCTGTTAATGATTTAAATATTGCAAATTGCCAATGGAATTTACCTAAGTGAAAACGCACTTTCAATTACAGTACGTGGAGAGTGTATTATCACTAAATCACCGGCAGAGTGGTGATTCCACCCGTGCAATAATTGCAAATTTGTCGCAAAGCATAAACATCACAAGCAAAGTTTCAACCAATGGACCTCCGGGTTAAACCCGGAGGTCCATTGGCTGAAACATTACTTGTGCTTTTTGTCCATATGTACAAAATTTGAAAGTTATTGTTTGGGTGATAACACCACTCCGCGGGTGATTTAGTGATAATACAGTCTCCACGTACTGCATATACCAACAATAATTTGATCCAACACACGTTTGATGTACGATAATTTATATCCAACAACATATTACCTAGTTTCGTAATATGATCATTGGGTATGTCAAGTTCGGAGAATAAAAAACTGACAAATTAGTACTGAATGTCAGGTGATGGGTGGAGTAACATATACGACCAGGGATTAACCGGGGAAACAGGTCAGTTGTCCACAGGTGAAGTCGGCACAGAACACGTCGTTCGCACCATAATTTTAAAAAAAAGTTTCATATTTTTCTTTTTAAATTCGTATTCGTATTTCTAATGTTGGCTTACAAATTTTCGCTTCTGTTTTGGTATCAGCTTCACTCTCATCAGCTGTTTACCCTCCTCCTAAATCTATAGGCTGAGGCGTCTTGCCCCCTCCCATCCACCAACCACATGTCTGCAATAACGCATAAGCCCTGACTCCTTAAACTAAAAGACCGTTAATTCTGAACCATTACGGTACGTGGAGAGTGAATTGTAACTAAATCACCCTCGGAGTGGAGTTATCACCCAAGCTATAACTTTCAAATTTTGTACATATCGACAAAAACACAAGCAATGTTTCAGCCAATGGACCTCCGGGTTTTACCCGGAGGTCCACTGGCTGAAAGTTTACCTGTGTTGGTTTGGCTTTGTAACAGATTTGCAATTATTGCTTGGGTGGAATCTCCACTCTGCGGGTGATTTAGTGATAATACACTCTCCACGTACTGAAACTCGCAACTGCTACGAACCATTCCCTCTCGCTTATCCCTCCTCAACACCTACTCCAAAACCCCATTGTTCTTTACTATTCCAGTTCGTCGCTTTCGATACAGTCACTGTCTGACGCTATAGGTGAGACAGAATTTACGCCTGACAAGTAATCTGTAGGTAACAGTTATGTATAACAGGGGCTGCGGCCCTTTTTAAAGTGTGTGTGTGTGGGGGGGGGGGGGGGGTCTGGATCGGGCGATGGATGGTGGTCGTAGGAAAGTTTAAATTCCATGGTCACAAACTCCCTATTCCGTGCATCTGGGCAGATATTTTGAGATTTTTCTGGAGATGTATTTGAAAGATTTCACACTTTGAGAGCCGTTAAAAACTTCGGTAAAGCATACAGGTGAGGTCTTTTTCTCAGCTTGTATGCTTTACCAGACGTTACCAGCCTCGGGGCGGCACGTTGAAAATATTGATTGGTCTAACCCACACATTTACTGAACAGCCATTCTATTTAATAACGTTATGACGTATCATGTTGCTGTCCGGAAAAAAAAACGGCAGGTGTGACAGGAATGATAGTCCGTAGGAACGTTAGTCCCTCTGGACTATTATTCCGCGGAATTATAGTCCTAGGTCTAACATTCCTAGGAATAGTAGTCCGCCGGACTACTATTCCTAGGAATGTTAGACCTAGGACTATAATTCCGCGGAATAATAGTCCAGAGGGACTAATTTTCCTACGGACTATCATTCCTGTCACACCGGTAGGGTTCAAATTTTTAAGGACTGAAGTACACATAAACTGAAAAAAATATTACTCCAAGTTGATTATCACTATAAATTGGTCATACAATAATCCAAATAATCCATATGTGAAACAAAATACCTTGGTAGATTGTACGTTTGATTAGAAACTGACTGTTTTCGCTTGTGATTTGGCACACTGACACTTAAGGTAACATCCGACAATACCTTCAAACAGGTGGCAATCATGGTTAATACTGCCTGTGTCGGTGGGAATAGTCGCCAAGTATCAACTGAGAAGTGATACCGTACGATTCTGCAGTCACTGATGGGTTAGGTGAATAGACACCCTCCACTCACACTCACCTCCAACGATTGTTGAATCTCCCGGTGTCAATTATATATTGCTGAAATGCCAGAAATAGTTCGTTGTAAAACTCATTCGAGAACTGGGGGTTGCCAAATAAAAGAGTATTTAGTGTTACGTTAACTTTATTCAAATTGTTCAGAATAGTGCTTTGCTGGACCGTATATAGCCGAAAATTAAAAACGTAGTGTTCAGTACTTGCGTACCTCAAACCACATGCACCTTTAGGATCGTCCACAATAAATCTATCGAATTTGTGACCGTTTAAATTGCTACATCCCAAGCGCAATTTTGCATGGAGAACTTGGCCTGCTCTGCAACCCGAGAGGTAGTACTTTGGGACGACATCCCAGTCATAGCGTGTTAACATACGCTTGGAAGCTTGTACTCTTACACAGTTGCGTGATTCAGAATCCAAATCATTCCACAACCAAATTACAGATGGCAAAATTGAATCTTAGAAACCTTTTGTTCTACAGAATATAGTAGACAGTTGTTCATAATTTCTGAGAAAATATACAGATCTTTGAGCAAAGGTTCGATGGATTCGTCTACATAAATTAGGGCAAGTCCATTTATCATTTTGTAAATGATTGTTAGTTTGTGCATTGCTCGTTGGGTTTTCAGAGAGACAAATCCAGTTTCTGTGTAAAGAGTCAATGACTGCTTCCACGAGGGTACCATAAAGTGTACGGAGAGCGTCCTACTTGAGATTCTCTAAAGTGTATGCTTTCTACCCTGTACAGTTGTCCCGTATCACATCAGCATAACCAAACAAAGGACGTATAAAGTGTATGTACAGTGTTTTTAGAGATGAGCATGATAATCTATATTTTAAGCTCTGTAAACAATTTATCATTGGACTTATCTTACTTAGTATGCCATCAATATGCATGTCACAAGAACACGTACTTTGAAAAGTAACTCCCAAATGCTTATGATAAGCGATTTCTTTAATAAATGTTATCCCGTAAATGTAACTGAAGCTTTGGATTTGGAACACTTTTACGTAAAATACTTAAGGCATCTGTTTCTTCGGGACTAAAATTTACCTGTCATTGTTTTTAGACCAATTTCCGATCTCAGTAAGATCTGAGTTCATCATCATACTTGCCATATAAGTGTCTTCCACTGTCAAAGACAGTGACGTATCATCAGCATACAAACGAATGTTTGACTGAATATCATTAACAATGTCGTTTATATGAGTGTTCAATAGAAAGGGATGAAAACCAACCCTTGTGGAATACTTGCTTGGATGACTTCGTTACTTGAGGTTTGCCCATTGACGACGACTACCTGGCGTGGTTTATTGCCATTTCATCAATTCCCATTTCATCAACTGCCTCTGAAACTATATTTTCCCATTTCATCAATTCCCACTTCATCAACAGAATGAAAATATGGTTTAATCTTATGTAAATGCATTTTTTTAGCAATTATAAAAAATACTAAATTAAACAGAAATTAAACATGTTGGCTTTCTAAATTAAATTGTCTCTTTTGAGTAACAAATTAGTTTAGAATGCCACTAGGCATTCTAAACTAATTTGTTACTCAAAAGAGACAAATTAATTTAGAAAGCCAACAGGCATTCTGAAGTAATAGTGAGTATGTTACTAGAGTATTGTGCTTTAAATGTTACATTCTGAGAGATATTTAATAAATGTTATATGTTACTTTTCCCCTCTTATTATGTGTAGTAATCCGGTTGCTCTGAATAAAATATTTAAAGTGTGTTCGTCTGAGAAATGTCTGGAAAGTGGTTATACAATAAACCCTCAAAATATTGATTTTTCATCAACTGGCTAATTGTATTTTTAAAATGTATAACATGTAATTATGAAACACACCTGAAAAAAAATCAGTTGATGAAGTGGGAATTGATGAAATGGGAAAATATAATTTTAGAGGCAGTTGATGAAATGGGAATTGATGAAATGGGAAGACACTCCTGGCATCGCCCTTTTAGACAATTCTCAAACCAGGATAGTAAACATCCCCTTATTTCCATTGCACTATGTTTGTGAATAAGTCCGGCATGGCACACTCTGACAAACGCCTTACTTATATCACAATAGAGAAAACAAATTTCTTTATTTTCGTCCACCGCCACTCTTATATTGCGATTTATTATGCCCCACGTTTGTAACATCAGCCGTGATTGGTTAATATGACACCTTCTAAAAGTCATAGTACTGGAGTTTTGGGGCAAAACACGGGTACTATCGGAACGTTTTTCCCTGGCGACAAGAGAACGAAGAAAATGTAAGCGCCACTTCCATTGATCAGCGTCGAATTTCTCAACACCAAACGCTGGCTCCGTGTCCGTTTAGCTTTTTCAACACCGGTAGACACTAACTTACCAACAAATATATCACCTTCAGTGGGTGTGTCTTCAATTTTAACTGCAAACAATGCATTCAAAAGAATCAGAAATATTAAAAAACTCACTCACGTGTTGTTCACCACTTCAGTGAATCCTGAATATGAGTCTCAGTTATGACTTGTGTTTCACGCCGCTTAATTCTATCAACTGTTGTCCGAGAAACATGAATTTATATTCCATTAATTTAAATCACGTTTCACACAAGCATTAACAATGAATTATAACACGAACAGCGTGATGCATTTGTTAACATTGGCATTTGTTGATAAAGAAACTCCCAAAGCGACGGCACTTGTGACAAGTCATTTTCGAAGAGACGTCATTCGTTCGAAATGACGTCATGTTTTTGGATTCGACTACATTGTTGTTACAAGATCGATGGCTTGTTGCAGTTAACGCTTAACAATGAAAGTCATATTTTGTTCGGCATAATAAAATAAATAGAACGTTTCTTTTCATGTTCTATCGGTCGATAGTACCTGAGTTTGTGTGATTTCTGAAATAAAACCTGAAGCAGCGAGCGAAGCTGCTTCAGGTTTTATTTCAGAAATCACACAAACTCAGGTACTATCGACCGATAGAACATGAAAAGGTACGTTCTTATATTATAATAGATCAATTAATTGACAAACTGTGCTATGGCCTGGTATAAAGCCGGACTGCAAATTGGTCATTAGTTTATTATCCACGAGAAAAGCCAACCTCGGCTGAGATAACGTCAACCACGTTTAGTTGGTGCCCAGTAAAGGGGATACTTGGCAGTTCCTTATCAATAACAATATTGCTTTGAATAATAAAATATTTCTTTAACGTGTCGGCTGTGGTCTGGAAATCACTTATAACTTCATTTCATTCAAGGAGTGGCGGACATATTTGGCTGTCGGAGTACTGCTGTTTCGTGAAACTCTTCAAAGTTTTCCAACAGTTCTTCGATGAGAAATCACAAGTACCGATGGATGCGTCTATTCTATTATCGAATTCTTTTTCGGCGTTCATTTTGAACCTATCTAAAAGCACGCCAATCATCTAGGATATTTGGAAATTTGATCTTCCCATGAGCTTTGTCCGGAAACCCCGTTTATTTCCTAATAGCGAAGGTCATCAAAGGTTTATCTGTTTTCTGACATGAATAATTTTATGAGGAATAAACTGGTGGGCTGCATTCGTAATGTGAGTGGTGATTCGTTCGGTCACGTTATCTACAATTTCGTCAACAAATATAAAATTCCAATTAGAAAGTGACGAAGCCGAACGCATTCCAACAACATCCATGTTATCATAGTTCCATATCAATCGGCTAAACGTATTGGAAGGCGTTTGGGTCACCCATATTTGGACAATGACAGCATGATGGTCCCTTCAGAATGGGGTGTACATTCACATCTGGATTCAAATTTGGACAGGGTGTTAAAACGAGGTCAATCAAACTACACTATTCAAAACAAGTAGGGGATATCCAAACTAATATTTTCGGAAAATGGTATTGTATACGCGTGATTGGACACATCAATATGTTACCAAGCTTAGTGTGGATCATGAATGTCACCGGCCCACGGAAACTTCGTGCAGGTTTTTCGCACGAACGCCGCATTAATGCTTGTGGGGGTACGTTTTGAAATTTTCATTTGTACTGGACGGGCTTTTTCGGAGGTCTCATCGTTCGTTTCTTGGTATAAACCCGATCATCAATAGTGACACTTGAGATATGCGAAGACTGACACGTGACGAACGTTTACATGCCGTTGGCCTGTTGGAAGCTGACAACAAACAGACTGCGGTGGCTCAAATTCTCAAAGTTACTCAATCGACGATTAGCAGGTTGTGGTAACGCTACCGTCAGACAGGCAATGTTGACGACAGACGTCGGTCAAGTTGTCCAAGGGCGACAACTGCTGACCCGGATCGTTTCATCCGAACCACAGCATTATGTAACCGCCACCAAAGAGCCTCAGAAATTGGACAGCAGCTGCAACGAGCGACAGATGTGCGAGTCAGTGGTCAGACTATCCGAAATCGCCTATACATAGCTGGAATGTGTACGCCCGACGACCTCGAACAATTCCACGTTTGACTGAACGTCACATTGCAGCAAGGCGTAATTCGTGTGGAGCGCGACAGCGATGGGACAATCGTCGGTGGAGCAACGTCATATTTTCCGATGAATCGAGGTTCACTCTCGACTTCAACGACAGGCGAAACAGATTGTGGCGACGGCGGTGGAACGAACGAGACCATGGCGTAACCGTTACGCATCACGGCCGTTTTGGTGGTGGATCGGTTATGGTGTGGGGAGGCATAGCCGTGACAAACAGAACAGCGTTACGTGTCATCCAAGGAGATGGCACTGGGCAGTACATTCGTGACAACGTGTTAGTAGTTCATGTGGTGACATTTGCACGACGTCACGGCCGTCGATTACTTTTCCAAGATTGCAATGTAAGAGCACACAGAGCCTGTGTCGCTACAGCGTTCCTCCAGGGACAGAACATCACCAACTGCCTTGGGCAGCACTAAGTCCAGACCTTTCACCAATCGTACACGTATGGGGTATGCTTGGCAGGCGCCTACGACAACAGCCCCCTACCAATATCCAGGAACTCGCCGCTGCACTACTGGAAGAATGGAATAACACCAGTCAAGCTGATATTCGACGTTTGGTGAGCAGTATGCCACGCCGGATCCGCGCTTGTCTCGCGAAGCGAGGAGAACTTACAAGGTATTGATGTCTTGGACTGAATGTGGTAAATTCTCTGACTGACCGTCCATGTCTTCTACAACTCAGCGTGTGGAATGTGTGCTTGTCAGACACCCAACTATCGCTAAAATCATTCACCAGATGTTACAGTGCAATGCCTCAACTGTCTTTTGGGTAAAAATATAAATACATTTCTTCATATATCTCACTTTTATCAAATATCCCCTGCTCTTTTGAATAGTATATTATGATACTCAGATTGTTGATTTTACGATATGAACCATTCCGTGAATATTTTCTAAATTTCTTATTTTCGAATGAGTAGTATATAAGTAGTTTCTGTTGAAGTCCCCTACAATTATATACCTTGGTTCCTGATCATTTCTTGTTGCTCCTACGAAGTCATTGATCAACTGCCAATGAAAACTGTTTGCTGACGGGGGACGACAGAAAACCCCAAGCAAATATTTCTGGGGTTGTACTGCGTATTTCAGGCCATCCAAATATGGCATCTTGCCCTAGAACATGTAAATCACTACGGGTTTTAAAGATTTTTATATCACTTTTAGTAAAAATAACTATTCCGCCTGCAGGGCCCCTTTTGTGGTGTTGTCGAATAGGAGGAAAATGGAAACCTGGAATTGCAAGTTGCATCATCGATTCCTCTGGTGAGAGTAACATTTCTGTCAACGCAATTACATGGAAATCACCTAACTCGACGTTAACCCTTTACCCTAGGTAACGTCCAAAACTTGCCAGCGCTATTCTCAAAAATCGCCTATTAATTTGCATTATTTTTTCAGTCTCAAAAACATAGGTTATGAACCCTCGTTGGAACGAGCTCGCCGAGCTCGTTCCAACGAGGGGTCATAACCTATGTTTTTGAGACAAAAAATGAAAAAAAATTAGTTATTTAAGATTTTTTTTTTGCAAGTGTCGTCTGCTTTTCATGTTAGGTAAAGGGTTAATTATATCCACTTTATTGCGTAGGCCTCTTACGTTTACATAAACAGGAGAGATGGGATATACTTCACCTGGGTTGTGTTCCACATCACCACCCAAACGTAGAATTAAATAATAAACCATCAGCACGAAGCCTAGATGTCCGAAACTGCTTGTCATTATACTTTCAAATATTGCTGACTTACAAGGTTGGTAGACAACACCCCCCCCCCCCCCCCCCCCCTTCCTCACAGCCGGAAACGACCGATACTCTCACGGTATGTATTTATGTCAATCGCTATCGAGGGTAATACCTCTGTAATTTCCAACGTGAGATGATCCTCCACACCCAGCCCGGAAACATTGTCTTAACTCAATTGCCTTCACGTGAACAGGTAGTAAATGGCATGAGACAATTGAATAGACCATCCGCTCACTCAAATGTATAAATACGGGTGTGTAAATGACATCAACAATAAAAACAATATATAACACAAAGACATGATTAGCATGATATGTAAATGAGATATGGTTACTGAATGGCATCCATGCAGTAATGCTGCCTCGCTTTACGAAGGTCAAGTTGTTAGGCAGATCGTTTTTTTTTTTTACCTGTTTAAAAATAACTAGTCAACTGGGCGAATTAGGTAGGAAGAACGAATATATCATTCTGCTATACCAAACTAAGCAGTTATTTATCAATTGAAATAACACGACTGGAGCTTGACGAACGCTTACCTTAATTAACCGTCTACATTCTATCATCAATATATTACACTTTTAACACAAACTGTCTCAATACTGCAGATGGAAGTTTATGCAGGTATATTTTTCTTTCTTTCTCTCCGACAGAGCCCAAGAGGGGATACAGCTGCACACACTGCACAAGTTTTTCTATTGCAAAAGAACATTTTCGTAAGAAACTCTTCCACACTTCCTGCAGCAATGGGATTTCAGTAGTTCAATTTTACACCCACAGTACAGCTACATCCCAGTTGACGTCGACCTGAATGCAAACTTGTCTAAATTGATCGCACGTCGCCTCGAGAAGAGTGAAATGAAAGTGGCAGTCATTTATTACGTTTTTAAATGGGTTTATCCCATAAGATGCCAAAACGTAACAAACATGCATTGTCTCATCTTAATCAAGCATCCATAACTCGAAATAGTATGTTATTATGTTATTAAAACGTAAAAGGTTCCGCTTCTTTTTCCATTTCGTTTCGGCGATAAAATTTACAGCGGAAGTACAGCCCACCGATGCTCACGTAAACAAAAACAGATTCGCACGTTTGTACGTCTCCTGTTCAGTAAAATCGAGAAAAATAATAGCGACTCTTGAAAATCTGACTATCCTGGTATAAATAAAATATACCCAAATTAGCTTGGGGTACCAAATGTTCTCCACTCGTGCTGAAGCTGTGTTAAGCGCGTGCCAAAGGCTTGCGGTTAACACCACTTCACCACTCGTGGTGAACATTTGGTACGCCAAGCTGCTCTGGGTATATTCTATATACAATTTAATATTCCATATATAAACCATTAAAACTGTTGAGTCCCCATCCCAGTCATCAATGGTGCTGATTAGTGATAATCATCCCATAGCCATCAGCGGCCTCGTCTCTTCAGAAGCCCAAAACTCAGTATGTGTCTCCAGTGAGAGGAAGTCACTCATGACAGAAGAGCTTACACTACAATTTTCAAGGAATACAATGTGTTTTTTTCAAAACTGATCTAACAGAATATATACATGTATGCCATGGGCCAAAGCCACAGTAATCGATGGGTTAGTCTCAGTGGACGACAAGAGCACTGATAAAACGATGGATACGCAGTGCAGCCTAGCCAGCTTGGATCACACTAAAAATGAGCGCTGTCAAACAAGATATAATAGATTAACAACCAATGCCACTGGAAACCAAGAGCACAAATAGAAAATTGAATAATCAATGAAGACAACCCCAGCAGGGAATACACTGGGATGCGTGCAGCCAATGTAATTAGTAAAACTTTTCAATTCTACTTGGGCAATTTATATTTCAGAAGACAATAAATTTAACCTTTCTTATTTATACCATTAACCATTCCAATTGCGCATGTTAAACTACTATGCATAGCCAGAGTCCACTTATAACCCCATGTTACTTAAAGCAACTATAGGGGAGCCCAGGGCATAATCTCCCTGGAAAGGAAATAAACTGACGAGTGCAGCGGGACACATCTATGGATTACAATGAGAAACTGTCATCCATGTTCCAATCTGAGTAAAATTCTCGCCCTCTGATTGGATGAAAGCTGACGTAGTTTCTTTTATGTTTGCGGCTCCAGCAGCAAATGTTACCTTCTGACGTCACAACGCGAAATATTTGAAATCACGTCGCCCGTTTCGTAGTTGCTTCATCAACGGAGTGACTAGCTAGCCGCTTCATTTTTCGGGATATTTCACACGTGCAGCAGACGGTGTTCCGAATGAAGTGTTGTTTACATTACACACGAGTGTCTTATTGAAACATATACGTTATTGTGATGAGTTGACGGTAACATGGTCTGAGGTTTACGGCTCGGAGCGTATGTTCAACCTCGCCGCAAACCTCAGCCCATGTTACCGTCAATTCATCACAATAACTTATAATGACATAAAACTTGTTACAATAAATTTGTACAGATATATTTATTACAATAAATTCAATCTCACCTTGACAGTTCATACATTTTACAAGTCATTAAATTTAATCCTTCCTAATCACCCCCACCAATACACTATGATACTTACCTTCAGCCTAGCAATACAGCCCCGATATTTTAAATATTCTTAACGGAAATCAAATTGACCTCCCCACACTGGAAGCCACACCCAATTTGGATCTCGGAGAGGGGAAGGGAGGGGGAATCGACCATCCCCCAGAAAAAGTAACGCTGTTAATTTCCATCAGCAAGATAATATATATTTCTTCAACGATGTCAGTTAGTAATATTATAAATACATCACTTTAACCCTTTACCCAACGTAGAAAATTTCAAAATTTATTATTTTAAATATCATTTTTTAATTTTTTTCAAAAAATTTCAACAAAACCATATCATGTGACCCCTTTTTGGAACGAGCTCGACGAGCTCGTTCCAAAAGAGGGGTCACATGATATGGTTTTGTTGAAATTTTTCGAAAAATAATATTTTTTCAACTGCTGAATTTGCATATTATGCGGGCGGATGCGGGCGATTCGTTGGGTAAAGGGTTAAACAGGACGTATCAATTTTTATACTGAGTCAAAAAAGAAAGTATAATACTATAATAAATAAGCATTTTTTTTAGTATTATCGACCTTAATACCAAATGAATTATTGTAAATTCATATTTCGAGGCTAGCTGTATGAATTTCCTTAATTTCATGTTCTTACTTTGCTAGCGTCACGTCAGGACGTCGCAATTCAGACATCGGGTGAAACGAAAAGTTCACACATGTAGTCAATAGCGTGTATGTCCACCGTTTGCCTCTTGGATGGCAAGACATCGACGGCGCATGGACCTGATAAGTCTCTGGATGTCACCCTGTGGTACTGCGTCCCACTCCTGCTTTAGAACATTACGTAAATCGCCTAACGTCTGAAGATCATGGGGTCGTACTCGACGATCCAGTTGATCCCAGCTGTCCTGCAAAAACGTTCAATACGAATAATTAATAACAACAAGTACAATTCTCATACAGACCCCCTGTTTAAAGAAAACCAAATACTCAAGGTTGATGATTTGTTTAGGCTAGGCTACATGCACTACTGTTCGTGTTTAACTGGCAGAACGGCAGATTACCGGTGTCCTTCGATGATATATTTAAAATTACTGACAATCCATCTGGTAGGAGAACTAGACAGTCAGGCCTCCTATACACAGAAAAAACACGGACCCAAACTCTGGATAAATTTCCTTTATACTCCTTCCAGAAACTATGGAATGCTCTGGTCGACACAACTCGAAATATTAGCGACAGAAGCATGCTTAAGAACAAGTTAACTTCCACATTGATTTCCTCATATTCCAGTTGTGTCAACTGCAACAATCCCTACTGCCCTGATTGCACTTCGTAAACTACGTAAATTGTCAAAGTCGTGGTCCTCGTCTAAATCTGGAATCCTCGTCTTGTGCAACCTGTCGCGCTTCCTCCTTACAGTGGTGCTATGTAAAATACTATATGAATACAAGTAAGAACTTGCAAATAAAAGTCTAAACAAATAAATCATAACATTCGTCATCCTACGATGATGATGCAGCTAACGTAGACACCACGCCCAAACATCATGACCAACCTCTTTGTCGCAGTTTGAACGATACGAACTTCACGATGGGACTTGTTGCCGACCTCATGTGTTATGATAAGTAGTGGAGGGAGTCCTGTAGGCAGGTTGCTTCTTGCCTACTTTGAATCACCGTCTTTCCGCTGGCGAAAATGAAACACCAATACTCTAATCTCAGAAAAGTAATGATTCGATCGTCATTCTCCATCATGTGTGACATAATTGGCTCTCAGTTCATTCTTTCAGTCACAGTCTGTTTGCAATCACCCCATCTTCTTCCAGGGGGTGGCAGGTAGACAGCCAATCTGGCTATGCCACTTCCCACGGTATGCTTCTCATTACATTTGTGCAATATGTTTATTTGTAACCATTTTACATGTATGTGTACCGTGAATAAAGAATCTGAATCTGAATCCCAAAGATGCTCGATTGATGACAAATCTGGCGAAAGTGGGGGCCAGGGAAGAAGTTCGATGCTCTGCTCCTCAAGAAAGTCACGACAGATACGTGCCACGTGACATCGGGCATTGTCTTGCGAGAATAACTGCAATCCGACGTTTGCGTTGAACAACGGGACAACAACAGTGCTAGGAATTTCGTCCCTCTTTCGCTGTTCATTCAGATTACCATCGATGAAGATCAACTGCGTTCCATGGTGCAAGGAAATCCCTGCCTAAACCACTGCACTACCCCCGCCGAAACGTTTACATTCCCGCACGCAAGCATCAGAAAACCGTTCTCCTCGTCGGCGATACACTCTTGCCCTACCATCAGCGCACCGTAGACAAAATCGTGATTCATCACTAAAACTAAAAACAACTGTGCTACAACGCTGCTGAGTCCAGCGAACACGCTGACGTACCCATTCCATTCTGACGATACGATGGCGTGGGTAAGGGTTGGTCCGTGGTATGGACGCGTACTTCGAATGCTTCAGCGAGTCTCTTGCGGACAGTTTGTGCACTGATTCTGTTGTTAATTCTACCAGGAGTAAATTGCTGCTGTCCTCGTCGCCGGAAGGAAGCGATCCCGAAAGTGAGACGTCCTGATATGTCGGTCATGTGCAGGGGTCGTAACTCTTTGTCGACCTGAACGCGGTCGCTCGGCAGTAGATGCAGTGGTTCTATACGTTCCATCGAGACGGCAAATAATTGCCACAGTGACTCTGAACTCACCAGCGCGCTCATATGGAGGTATCCCAGCCTCATGCATACCAATGGCACGCAACCTCTGATTTTCGGTTAACCTTGGTATTTTTAAAATGTCGGAAGACAAAAACTAGAGTGTTTTCTCAATAACCCAGGTTCTCTAGCACAAAATAACACAAAGAAAATCGTCGTTCATCCATTCAATTTGACATTCTCGGATAGCACGTACTATTTTGAAATCCGTAGCAAAATTGTATACGGTTGAGTGGACAACAACAACATGCCATTAAACTCTTTGCACGACTACTTGTACATGTACACAAACATGCAACATTAGAATTATTATATTTCATCCTTTATGCTATTTTTTCACATTTATTTCTATTATACTTTCGTTTTTGACTCGGTATATATTCCATATATAAACTATTAAGTTCCCCACGCCCAGTGGTCAAGGACAGCAGAGTGACAACAAACCCACGGACATTTTCGGTTCGGTCACAACTAAACCCATCGTGATCTCCAATAAGAGAAATCCATGACAGAAAAGTTGACACTAGAGTTTACAAGAAATATAGTGAATGTGTCTTTTCAAAACAGTTTCAACTCAATATGTACGCCGCGGGTTCAAAACATAGTCACGGATGACACAATGCCACCCCTCCACTCGCCCTCCACTCAATGAGATTATAACCAGCATGGCACAGCGCCGGAGCTTTTATCTATAGTGTACATTTTGTGTTACACAGACAAGTTCTATTGCCCTCCCTAACATCGGGACTCTTGACTATAACATCGAGGTTCCGACAAAGAAATACCGTTCCTTCACTTTTAGCTTGCTATTTAGTACGTGCAAAACAAGGAATATTTATAAGATAGGTTCCAGGTGGACCAATCACACCAGAGTTTAACCCTTCATACAATATAAGCCTGTTAGCTATTACATTAGAACTATAGACAAGGGGATCTTTACACACATGTTCTAGATGAGTTAATTTCACCAGCCCTTCATACACTATCGGCCTGCTAATTATTACATTAAACTGAAAACGAGAAAACATATATAAGATAGGTTCTAGGTGGAATGATCCCGTTCAACCCGTTTTACTCTAAATTTACAAGATGGGTTCTAGATGGATTATTTCAACCATAATTTAACCCTTACCACACCATAAGCTTCTGAGATTACGCTTCCCATGGCATTTCTTGTGCTCGCAGTGAGATCAAAAAGAATTATCGATCTCTGCCATAAAAAAGATACAATGACTCTCCGTTTCTGAGACCTGTCAGGTGGACATAGTGTTGCCCCATTCATATGGGTTATATACACATGGTGTTTGTAAAAAATCTTTTATCGCGACGAGAGCGTTTTCGGGGGCATATATAGCTACGAGTCGCGCAGCGACGAGTAGCTATGTAGCCCCCGAAAACGCTCGAGTCGCGATAAAAGATTTTTTACAAACACCATGTGTATATAACCCTTTTATCTACACCCCCACCTCCCCCACTCCCGTAATAAAACAAGTTTGATTAACAAATGCAGAACACTAAAAATAATCTAGCCTTCAACCAGATAATCACTAATGTGAAAAATATCTGGTTATTTGTACTTTCCGACGTTTGACGTCACATTTTGAAAAATGTTGAAGAAACTGAATTCCCAGTGACGTTTGAACGTCAGGATAATTAAAGTCTCGAAGGGTGAAATAATCTCATTTGAAAAAGTGTAAGTTACTAATTTTTACTCTTTTCCGTCAAATTTTATTTTTACAATTCAGTAAGTTTAATTAATGGCCTTCTTTTTTATTCAATACATTTCGATAAATACGCCCCGTTTTATTTGTTTCGATCCGCGGCAGCGATAATCAGTTATTCAAAGTGTTGAATGAAAGAGTACGTCATGCAAATGAGATGGGCGTGAACGTTGCATTCTTGCGATATCACGTGACTTTTATTCTCACTGCAGTAACTATAAAAGATTTTTTATTGACGGCGAGTTTTCGATAACGATAAAAGATAAAACGTTACTGTTTTTACGTATAAAGTAGATAAATAGATTTATTTTAATCCTTTTATACCCTAGTGATACAAAATGTACATTGTCATTGACAAGAGTGTTTTTTAGAAGTCTGGCATTTTTGTTTCTTTTTACAAGTGTACTTTCCCGAAATGGATAGCTATCTGTGCGTTAAAACTCAATATCTGCTTTTTATTTGCCTTTGAGAATACAAAATATAATAATGAAACGATTACCCGTAAACTGTTGCTTTACAGTTGAGATCTACAGTAAAAACTAGAAGTCCTGTCACGAAATGCGCACAAATAGTACGCCGATTTGCGCGTTAATCTATCTACGCGTTATGACCATAGTAAGGCTATCAAATTTTGTACATATGTACTGTGCACAAGCAATGTTTCAGCCAATGGACCTCCGGGTAACCCGGAGGTCCATTGGCAGAAACATTGCCTGTGTTTGCTATGAGTAATCAGGAGAACCTCTCGTGCTTTGGATGCCATTCGATATGGTAATTGCGCGCAATTTCTACGCGCAATTAAGCCTAGATAAGCGCACAATTCGGGACAGGAGTTCAGTTTTAACTGTAATGATTAAATCAATGACATAAGGACATGACAGATAATATATAATGTTGACAATACACCGTTGTCTTTAAACGTTTAAATTTTAACTTGAAATCTATTTCGAAATTAGGGGGCACGAAGACGTTGTGTACTAAGGTGTACTGCACGTCGATGGTGCACATGTCTTCAACCGCTATAACCCTGCTTGGGCGGTGCTTGAACAGAGTTTGAATGTTGAGGAGCTGACAGTTGCTCGTCGATGCTCTGTGGTTCTCTCCGGGTACTCCATATTCCTCCACCCGTAAACATGTCAGGGTCACGATTATCCATTGTGCATAAGTATGTTACCTTAAACACCAGTAAATAAATAATTTCGAAATTATCTCGGTTTATCTATGAGCCCAGTGCAGTCTCATATTTGCATTTTCGTCGTATCAGTATATCTTAATACCTACAGTTAACCCTGTAAATCTGTAAATGATGTTACATGATATAAACATTCTGTGATTACACACTAAAAACTAAAGTGTTAAAAAATACACCCGAAGTGCTGTATTTAACACTTACTAAGTGCTGAACTAGCACTTTGTTCAAGTGTAGATATCCCAGAACTTGACAGGTGTTACAATAATACCACTTGACAAGTGTAATGTCACGACACTTAAAAGGAAACAACGCAGATGACGCGGATCAGGCTCGAACTCTCGAGCCTGATCCGCGTCATCTGCGTTGTGTCCTTTTAATTATGTACCCACCAAGCGCAAATCAAATTATGGACGATTTTAGAAGAACCACCAATGCTAGACACATGGGAAGTGCCATCCATTCAAGTTTCAGATGTCTGACGATTGTAATGTCTAAGTTTTTAAAGCATTGCACTTTGAGTGATAAAATCAAACCCTAAGAGTTAGAATGGGTTTAACAGCTAGAAAGTATCAGTTTTAACACTTTAGTTTTTAGTGTGTAATGTGGGTGAGGGGAGGGATTTAGTTTTCTCGTTTTTAAACAATATTCTCTTTTTTTGTTTTACGTCTCAATATTGTTTTATCCTATGATTGCTATAAATTTGACAGATCGGTGATATCTTATGTCTGTAACACTGCTTAACTAATTGATAGTTAACTTTCATTATTTGTTTGAAATGTCAGGAATGAATAGGTTCTTGTGGGTGTGGGGGTCTGTAGATATTGGAGATAGGTCCGTGTTTAAAATCCATGTGTATAGGTATAAAGTGGAGATGTATTTTGAGTGAATTTTGCATTGAGGCTGGGTGGATGTTTTAACGAGCGAGAACTGATAATGATGGGATCTGGGTGTTTTTCTATAAGAGCGTTTGGTTAGAGTGAGTTTAATATAACGTACATGTTTGTAATTGCATTTACTATGCAAATCAGGCATATTAACATTCTTTATATTTTCTCCTAAATTGTCAAATGAAACATTTCAACGCTCAATCTAAATATTTTAAATCTATACAATTATGTTTTTGTTGGATGCGGAAAAAGATAGGAGGTGTGTTGGAGTGTTTTTTATTGTGGGGTGTTTGGTGGGGGTGAGGCGTGGGAGATGTTGAGATATAACCAGGGACCGACCTGGGCATGCGCCAGTGCGTATTTGGTTCTGAAACATCAGGACCTGGCTCTTAAATCTCAGAAATAGGCTTCTCAGTTGGCGCGTAACTTCTCAGATCATATTTTGATATTCTTTCGATGGATAATCGAGAGAGACACTCTTACATGTATTATATATATGATTATCATTTATCATTGTTGTAGAGTGCTTAAGTTAATACTTCAAGTCTTAATTACCAAGCATTAATCTTCACTGTGGTTTCTGATCAAGTCTTGGCTGCCTAAATAGGCAGCCAAGACTTGATCAGAAACCACAGTGAAGATTAATGTTTGCTATAGTGTACTAAATGAAAATGATGAAAGCTATTACATACTTGCAGTGTGTGTTACAAACAGCAGTGTGACTCCGTAAATTGAAATCTGGCGTATGAATTGAAAAAATAGGCTCCGAGGCTAGAGCGTATTTTAAATAGTCCTGATCGGTCCCTGGTTGTTTTTTTGTTATTTTTATCAAAGTAATGATTTGTTAATGTGTATAGGAAGTAATTTGTTTTGTTGTTCAAGATTTGGTATAATTAATTACTCATGTGCTTATTTGTTATGTAACTGATGTTTTGATAAGATAATAAAAGTGGTATTGATGTACCCATCTTGTTTTAATTTCTATATCCCATATTTTCTCCTAAATTGTCAAATGAAACATTTCTACGCTCAATCTAATTATTTTAAATCTATACAATTATGTTTTTGTTGGATGCGTAAACAGATAAGAGATGTGTTGGAGTGCTTTTTATTGTGGGGTGTTTGGTGGGGGTGAGGCGTGAGGGGATGTTGAGATATAACAGTGATAAATAGCACAATTTGAGTAAGGATTTTGTGTTGTGGGTTAAGAAAGGTTATTTTAGCATATATGTATACTAGGGCTAAAACGGTCAACTCATTTACACAACCGACTAACCGAGAGCTATAACCGGATGATATCCTGTTAACCGAAACCATTATTTTACCGAATTTCGGATCAAAGGAATTGGAAAGCAGTATTCTCAGAAACTATTCCGTAGTGTGTATACAAACGAACGTTGTCGAGTACTCGACAACGTTCGTTTGAATACATTCTACGGAATAGTTTCTGCGGTTAATCAGTACTCACGAAAATTATCGATCATTAACGAAGTCTTGAACGCCAAAGTCGATTATTTCTCAATATATATAGCGCTGCTTCGAGGTGTAATCTGTCTCAAAGAAGAAGCGGCAGATTTACTACGTTTTAACAGTGGAATGGCGATCCCTATCGATATTTCGGATAACCGGTTGACGTTTCTTTTAATCGGTTATGTGGGTAACCGGTTTCAAACCGGGTATCCGATTAACCATTTCAGTACTAATGTATGCATGTATATGTCTGAGTATCAATTGTACACAGTTACAAATACTTCTGGTATTAAAATTGCATTATTTTCACATAAATAGTCCAAAGGAAATTTCGACTTCGATTTAATTATTTTAATGTTCATGCCTTTGTTTTCAGTTAAATAAATTTATTATTTGAACTGTAAATATTTCTCATTTTCGATGATTACAAACCAATTTTATGGAGGTTTCTTGTACTCATAAGAAATTGCTGGTTTATTCTCGACTTATTTTCCTATTATCCCTTGAGATACGATTCAGCTTTGAAATATGACATTAATATGTTTCTTTGTGGTATGGCTTAACCGCTGTTTTTAACACAGTACAACCGCCACAGACTTGTCGTTATCCACTTGTTGGCAGTTTGTCCATGCGTGCATTTATCAAGTTATAGATATCCTTATCAGCAAAAATTTAATTAATGAAGCACCGGGTCGTACCCGGTGCTTCATTAATTAATGTTTTACTGTTTATTCCGATAATTAGTGTTTGGAATCTAATATTATGGTATCCTTTTAATACAGTACAACCGCCACAGACTTGTCGTTATACACGTGCTGGCCGTTATGTCCACACGTGCATTTATTAGGTAACAGATATCCTTATCAGCACAATTTTAATTAATTAAGCACCTGGTCGTACCTGGTGCTTCATTAATTAATGTTTTACTGATTATTCCGATAATTAGTGTTTGGAATCTAATATTATGGTATCCTTGGTAATATTGCCCACCCGTGGTTCTTTGGTATGCAGTCATTATCATTTTATGACGTGTTCAATCATTTTATGATTTGACTTGAATTCTGTGATGGGTAAACACTGGTAAACAGGGTCGCATTATTTTCTCAACAGAAAGCTCTATCATTCCTTTTACAAAACATTCACTCATTGAGAATAACCATCAGTTTATGTAAATAATACTGTGTCAATTAATTTAATAGATCATTTATTGAAATATATTACCACCCATAGACAAAAGACGAAATTGATTTTAACTAAAGTTCCAAAGACATTTCTAAATAATGGATCGTGTCGTTATTAGATTGATGAAACGATGAATAGTAGTTGTTTTAGAGTGCAGATATTGCTCGATAATAAAAGCGAACAATAGAAGGTATGCATATTATCTGGTCCAAAGATAGATATACACCAGTACTTCTGCCAAGTCATCCATTATAATGCTGCTGGCACAATCGCATTTGACGTCTGATTCCAATGTAGCGTTGCAGCAGACGATTCAGATCCGGGTATTTAAAAATGTAACAAATCGATACTGCGCAATAAATCAAAGACACAGCGCAACTGATTCAGAGAGAGTTATTCTCTATCTTTCAATAGAACAGTCTGCAGTCTGCACACAGGTCGATTCGTTTAACTTTAGACGTTTCAGCTCATCTGTTCGAATCTGTATTACCTGTCAAACAAACCAAACTGTTTAACCGAGGAATGTTTTCGAAATGAAAACGAAAGCTGTCATTTGGCTAGTTACAATCGCCTTGTCACTGAATAATTTCTTATCTATGAAAACAGGTAGATTCCTTGAGGACGAAAAAGCAAGAGGGAAAACATTCACCATAAATTTGATCAGAGAACTGGCATCGACCACTTTAGAAGATTGTGCCATACTTTGCGGATTGGCATGTGCCTGTTTCTCATTTTTTCACGACGAAAACAGTGGACTTTGCCGACTGATACCTGGACACTTGGCAAGGAGCCAGATGATTGTGTCTGGAGGGACATCCGTATCATACTACAGGAATGGTAAGTACACTGCCAGTAACAGCCTTACAAAATGCTAGATGTCGTTCAAAAGGCAACAACAGCAACAACAAAAAAACACGTTTAAAGGATGAAATAGACAATTTTCAAGACCTCGGATGCGACGTCATAGTGGCGTGACTGATGACGCCACTTTGGCTGTTACGGTAGTTCGCGCACTCTAAAATCTGAAATCTGTTGGGTTAAAATAACCCAAATCAATTGCGAGTTCGGGTTAATTTTTAACCCAACGGATTTGAAAGAACGTGATCGATTGACAATATCTTACTTCCAAACAAGAAATGAAAGTACAGGAAAAACAAAGATTACACAATATCTTACCTCCTACAAGTTTCTGGGAATTTCATTGGTTCAAAGAAGTCACACGAAGACTGCATATAAAACCATATACTGCCTGTCAACATAAATATACGCTGACAGCTATGTGTGATCTCCCCTTTGTTCATTGATTATTCAAAATAGCGGCAGCCGATAAAGGCTTCAAGTAGAAAGATTGAGTGTTGGAATCCCATATTTGGTCTGAAGTGCAGGTTAGGCAACTTAAAAAGCTTCATATTCTGTGGATGTGTGTCATGTTACCTTCGAAATGAAACTGGTATGTATGAATTTGGCTTGTTACAATTTATGGGAGAGTGCCTGTTGGCAGTCTCCCGTAAATTGTAACAAGGCAAAGACACGCGAACACATTGTGAGAATTCTGTCATTTAGTTTTGATAGCTGTTGTTATTAGTTCTGTGCATCGATGCAGCAGTCGGTAAGATATTTTCGTTACTCAGTTTGTTAGTGGCCTAATATGGTATTTATGGTGTCAGTTAATTCCATATTGGACTCGAGCTTCGCTCTCGTCCAATATGAAATTAACTGACACCATATATACCATATTAGGCCACCAACAGACTGTGTAACTAATAATATTAACAAAGTTTGTGAATTGGAAAATGGATCCAGCAGTAAGCTGATGCTTATGTAAGTTGTCCACGCCTTTAGAATTAGGCGTTTCAGTACGGACGACCCAAAACCACTTTTTTGTCGTAATTATAAAATGATAAATTGAGATGTGAGGTTGCATTTTGTAATAACATAGTTCTGTATTTGGGTGGTGAATGTTGTAATAGGAGGTAGAGGAAGGAGCAGTGGAACCACCGAGTAGTGCATACTACAACTATCGGGCTCCTATGGGATGGACTGGATGGTATCAGTTGTGATGGCTAAACTAAGTATCAATCAGAGTTAACTTACCTTGTATTGCAAGGTAAAATGTGTGTGCTTTGTCTTGTCATGATACAATGGGTATTACCAGAGGACAATCGCCGATGAACCCCCGCAGGACCCTGAGTCCCCAGCAGCTTTTTGGCATATGTGACTCGCGGTGCTTGTTGACGAATACTTTACTAAATAAGCCCATGAATCCCAACATGACACTTATTTCCTAACAGAGTCTTGGTATTCGTGGTGGTTGATGGAGAATACCTCAGAGAGTATGCCCAAACCAGAAGTTATCGCTAGAATAGATTGACACCCAGCCAGCTGAGGCATTCTGACAAAAGCGAAATCAGCTAGTGATCCAGGTAAGGATTTCATTTGGATCAGAGAAGTTGGGCGATCAGTATATTGAATACACCATGGTGGAGATTCCTGTCCGCGAAATAGTATGATTTTCAACCAAAGCTACAATTTTCCTGAATATATCTATGAAGGCAGAGAGAGATAACATAGTTGGTTTGTACATTTTTTTGGTATTGGCGTACAGAAGAATTCTCATATCAACGGCGCAAGGCAGTTGTTGGAGCGTGTCCCTTTTTATGTCTAAATAAAGGGGACAGTTAAAGAAGTAATGATGGATTGCGTCGAGCTCCCCAAAGCGACATAACGTCGCCTGAGTGCTAGAATGTTCTATGTCTGCTGTGGGACATAGAACATTCTAGCACTCAGGCGACGATAAAGGTAGTGATGACATTATTGAGCATGTTGTCATTTAGGTTGCTACAACCCAGATGTAGTCGTCAGTGATATATACTGATGTGATTTGTGAGCGTACAACCATTTTGGGGTTGGAAGTCTATCTTTTTTCAGGTACGAATTGAAGTTAGCGAGGGAACTAGTTTCTCTAATTACATGAGTAGACTATTACACAGTATGATTGTCGATAGTAAGAAGGAATATGGGTGTTAGTCGGTCCGGTAATGTGGGCTATTTAAATTAGCATTGCTGTGGGGGACAATTCGAGGGTAGCGGATGTTCGCGAGGAGACTAGAGAGGATGCATAACCTGGGGCAAGATGATGAACCATTTTGTAGTACTGTATAAGTTTGTGCTTTTTTCTTCGGGTACGCAGGGTTCCACAACATGTTTCTGCATACATGAAGCTATACCTGCACTTCATGTAGCAGCAGTGACTATCGGAGCCGTCTCAAAATGTATTATTTGTAATCCTAATATTCGTAATCGATGCAGTTATCCCAACAGTGTCAGTATATTTCAGTAATGTTCGTATAAAAGTATAAAAAGTTCCCAGCATTCCACAATCAAGGGAAAATTTATACTTCCTTACGAGGGATATCCTGCTCCAGGCTTTAGTTGTGATTTCCGAGGTATGATTGCCCAAGGATCCACAGTCGTTCAGGATTAAACCCAATTGTTTATGATGGATGACTTCACTGATGTCAGAACAGGAAATCTTTAGAGTGGGATAATGTGGTTCAGTGGACATGCGTGATATTATCAGTGACTCGGTTTTTGCAGGATTATAGTCCACCAGCCATTGGCGTGCCCACCGTTCGATCTTTTGGAAGTCGTCAAACATAAGTCACGCAGCTTTGAAAGGGTCTTCAACGGTGCGGTAAACAGATCGTCGCCTGAGTGCTAGAATGTCTTATGTCCCCCATGGGACAGAGGACAATCTTGCACTCAGGCGACGAGATGTATCCTCAGAAAAGAGTGGAATGTTGACACCAGTCCGCCAGTGATGTCATTTATGTTGATAAGAAAACGTAAAGATCCTAGAATCGACCCCTGAGAAACCCCCGATTTGGTATTTCCCCAGGTAGAATATTCTGAGTTAACAATGACAGTCTGGTACCTATTGCTAAGGTAGGATTTAAACCAGGACAAACGCTGGTCGGTTATACCGATCTTTTCGAGTGTTCTACAAAAGGTCTCGATTCCATAGTTTATCAACTGCATTTCTGATGTCACAGAAGACACATCTTATTTCCTCTGCTTCGTCAAGGGCTGAGCTAATGGTATGGTAAAAGTTTCTCAGGTGGAGAAAGGTTGAGTCTTTGGAATCTTGTGAAAATGCCATTCGCGCCAAGGAATTCTCTATCTGTCTTTGCTATATAACTTTCAAACACCTTACCAACACAACTTAAGAGTAAAATTGGGCGGTAATTTGTTACGAGAGTCTTTTTTGGAATATTGGTGACACATTTGCCCTCATCTACTGATGTGTGAATGTAGAATTTGTGAGACAGAGCGTCACCTGAGTACTAGAATGTCCTATGTCCCCTATGGGACTATGTATTATCTCCCCTATGGGACTATGTATTATCTCCCCTATGGGACTATGTATTATCTCCCCTATGGGACTATATATTATCTCCCCTATGGGACTATGTATTATCTCCCCTATGGGACATAGGACATTCTAGTACTCAAGCGACGAGAGGTTAAATATTTCAGCTAGTGGTTTGGCTAATGTTGAAGGACATCCCTTTAGAGAATATGGCCTTATTTTGTCAAGCCCACTAGCTTAAGGAGGTCTTCAAAGCTTCCTGCACGCCCTCTGGCTCAAGGAAAATATTGTCCAAGGTGGGTTGGTCAGAGTCAAAACGTGCAAGGTGGTAGAGGAGCATTCCCACCATTAAAGTTGGAAATTGAACATAAGTTCTCATTGAATGCTTAAACCCTTTCTTCATTACTAAAAAGAGTAACATAATTGTGGATATGATTTAGTATGTCAATTTGTTTATTTCACCAAGGCAATTTGAACGTATTCCACCATAGTTGAAGCGGTGTCGTACGGGAATTCAGAGTATTTTCAACTTTGATAAAGTATAAGCTTTTGACTTCCCAATATATGAGATTGCTTCATTTTCTTTCTTACGATATTTTGCCCAAGCTATTTCGGTACCACTGCTGCGTTTGGCGGTGTGAAAAGGTAACTGCAGTGTCGGATTTTTCATTATGCATCCACTTTGGTTCATTGGGTCGTAATGTCATTACCTTTCTCGGAATATATTGAGTGGTTAGCTAGTCAAGGTGACTTGTACGCTCATCAATAATCTGGTCGGTATGGTTCGAAGATAAAGTTATATTCCAGTTAACTTTACCGATAGATTTGTTGAGACTGATCCGGCCAGTAGATAACCATATTCGTCGCTTGAGACTTAAGGAAAAGTCTTTTATGAAGATAATTTGGTCCATTATAGGGTAGCGATTTGAGATGAACTCGCCAAGAAATGAGTCTCCGGCATCATTAGATTCGATCAATTGAGGACAGTCAGTCATTATTAAGTGGAGCAATGAGGTTGATGTTTCCGTTAAGACTGTTGCCTGCTGGATGTGTTTAGACAAGTTATAAAGGAAGCGTTTGCACATCGAACTTCAATAAAAAGTCTAATTAAGATTCCAGGTCTGGGCCCCTGAATTACGCGGTCGGCAAAAATGCCCCAACGAGGAATCTTTTTAGCGGTAAATATCTGCAGCCTGCATAAACTCAAGAATGACAATTTCCAGAGCAGGACGATCTATGAATGTCATTGAGTTCCTCGGGTAAATAATGATGCCACCACCCCTGGAAAGATGATCGTTCCTTATTGGGTCGTGAAACCCATGGATTGCCACGTCAGAGCTGTGGCCCCTTCTCTGGAGCCATAACTCCATGAGCGCACAGTAATGAAGCCCACACCATTAAATATCTAGCTTGGGTTTTAGGGTTTGGATGTTCATATGGACGAGGTTATGTCCTGTCGACTTATGATTTGGATAATCTTCAAAATTGTCAGTGACTGGTGTCACAAATGATATGAGGATCCCAGATTGATTTCAATATCGCCAAATAATAGGAGAAAAACACAAAGCCGGGTACAAACGAATACGGGAATGGTCATTGCATCCATGAATGTTGGTCGGACTGAATGATGCTGATGCATTCTTATTGGTTGACGTATAGAGGTAACTTGCTGTTTTAGGACCTCTACTTTTTCTTATATAGGTGAATGACGTGAGCACTTCCACATCTTTAGACTTGCTTTCCTTTGCTGATGACACCACGGTTTATACGTCAGGTCACGACGAACACATTTTGGAACAAACAATCAATAACGAAGTTTCGAATGTGTGCGTATGGTGCCGATGCAACAAACTTGCCATAAATGCCAACAAAAGCAAAGCTATTCTTCTCCACCCACAAAATAATGAAAATTAATTTCCAAATTTAAAAGTAAAGATCAATAATACTGAACTAACAAGAATTGGTAATGACAGACAGGAGTACTTCGTTAAATTCCAAGGAGTATACATAGACGAAAATCTCAAATTTAAATACCACGTAGAAAGGGTATGCTCTACAATTGCTAATGCGACACACTGCATTGGAAAAGTTAAGCATATGCTTCCTTTTGATGTCCTAAAAAGTCTCTACTATACCCCTGTGCACAGGCATCTACTTTATGCTGTGCACATATGGGATCTGGTCTCATTAGCTGAAAAAGTAAGTCAATTACAAAAACTAGCAATCCGTATAATAAAACATAAACAGTATAACAGTCACACGGACCCACTATTTAAAGAAAACAAAATTCTTAAATAAACTGCATGTACATGAGTTTATATTTTGATTGGCATGCTCATAACCTTCCCAGTTCGCTTAACAACGTTTTTGCTTATACACCATCAATTAACCTCCATTTACAGCTTCTGGGTGGAAACCCCCAGATAGCGCGGTAGATCCTGCGATTATAGAGGCCGGTAAACAGGTTACTGAACGAGTTTTTGATTTAACCCAACTCTCCGATAAAAAAATAATTTAACAGCTATTGAACGGGGAGTGCTTGTGAACCTTCGCAAAAATAAAAATCTGATCATAAAACCGGCGGATAAAGGTGGAGCAGTTGTAGTTTTATCTCGCGAAAATTATATCAAGGAAACTATGAGACAACTTAGTAACACAAAACATGATGAAAAATTAGACAGAATTATCTGGCCTTAAAACATGGAGAAATTTGACAAAATCCACAAATCTCTTCTTGATGAGTGTCATATAGCTAAAAGGCCGCTGGGATATCTATCACCTCCACTCACTGCTCAAACAAACAGGGGCTTTAAGCAAATGTGTTAATCAACCCCTTATTAACCTCCGATATTTGGATGACATATTTATTATTTGGCAACACTCCAGAGAAGACTTTGATCATTTTTGGAAATTTTGAACAGTCATGATCCTAACATCAAACTTAAAGCTACCATAAGTCAAAATTCTGTTGATTTTCTAGATGTCACAGTTTACAAAGGCAAACAATTTCAATCCACCGGTCGGCTTGACTGTAAAATATTTTTCAAACCAACTGATTACATACCAAATCATTCCATCCACCCCACACTTTTAAGGGCATCATAAAATTATAGCTCACACGGTTTCACTGCAATTCGAATGATGCGATAAATTTTAACGAGGCCGTTCTATTCTCTTCAGGTCGCTGAGATCGAGGGGATATTCAACTCGTCTCCTCAGAAGTCTAAAATCTGAAACCCTCAGGAAATTGGACAATTTTGGAATATCAATAATTTTGAACCATCAAAATTGAAAACAATAAAGTATTATGTGTCAAAAAAGGCGCAGTTGTACATTGCGACAAACCTCGCTGCAGATTACATACTTTTATTCAGGATAAAAAAGATGAATTTTTCTCTGAACAAACAAAAAATCACTTCCAAATTCGCAGCTTCCACCATTGTGATTCACCTGACCTGGTGTATCTCTTCACTTGTAATCGCTGTCGAAAGCAGTATGTTGGTGAAACTCAGAATCCAATTGATGAACGAGCTACATGGCACAAACATGATAGAAAAAACAATTATGATACTCCAGTAGCAGAACATTTCAATCTTCCTGGCCTTTCATTAGAAAATATCGAAATGCACCCGATTGAGCAACTGCCTATTAAAGAGACCAAGGCGGAAACAGGCCATTACAGAAAACAAAGAGAGTCTTTCTGGATCGACTGTCTTCAAACACTTTGGCCTGTCGGAATAAATAAGTCTAGAGGGCAATTCGTAAAACAATCCATCATTCCATTCACTCTAACGCACAACATAAATAATGTTGAAATTTGCCAAATACAAAAAGAGGAATTTAATTCGGTGAATTCAAAATTGTCAGTTCCATTAAATCGTAGACCTATCATCGCCTATAGAAAAAATAGAAGCCTGCGTAATCTCCCCGTTAGTGCCAAACTTGAACACCTCGGGGAATAGAATAAATTTCAGTTTTTGCCAGTCAGGTTAACCCGTTTCCTTTCTCTCTATCTTTAACTCTATAAAAAAACGTTTCCAGGAGGCCAGTCTGTTTGTGACACAATCGGTCGGTCGTCCGTCCGTCTATCTATCTATATATCATGTAAAATAGAAACAAATGTGAAAAAATCGCATAAAAGATGAAATATAATAGTTATAATGTTGCATGTTTGTGAACAAGCAGTCGTGCAAAGAGTTTAATGACATGTTGTTGTTGTCCACCCAACCGTATACAATTTTACTACGGATTTCAAAATAGCACGTGCTACCCGAGAATGTCAAATTGAATGGGTGACCGTCGATTTTCTTTGTCTTATGTTGTGCTAGAGAGCCTGGGTTATTGAGAAGACTCGCTAGTTTTTGTCTTCCGACATTTTAAAAAATGCTAAGGTTAACAGAAAATCAGAGGGCGAGTATCATTGATATGCTCGCTGCTGAATTCGTAGTCAATGTGGTCATTATTTACTGTCTCATTGGAAGGTATAGAACCACTGGACCCACTGCCGATCGACCGCGTTCAGATCGACCAAGAGTTACGACCCCTTCACAAGACCGACATATCAGGACGTCTCACTTGCGGGATCGCTTCCTTCCGGCGCCGAAGACAGCAGCAATTACTCCTGGAAGAACTAACAATAGAATCAGTGCACAAACTGTCCGCAATAGACTCGTTGAACTCGGCCTCCGAAGTAGGCGTCCATACCATGGACCAATCCTTACCCAACGTCATCGTACCGTCAGAATGGAATGGGTACGTCAGTGTGTTCGCTGGACTCAGCAGCGTTGGAGCACAGTTCTTTTTAGTGATGAATCACGATTTTGTCTACGGCGCGCTGATGGTAGGGCAAGAGTGTATCGCCGACGAGGAGAACGGTTTTCTGATGCTTGCGTGTTGGAATACGACCGTCTCGGTGGAGGTAGTGTAATGGTTTGGGCTGGAATTTCCCTGCACCATCGAACGCAGTTGATCTTCATCGATGGTAATCTGAATGGACAGCGATATAGGGACGAAATTCTTAACGCTGTTGTTGTCCCGTTGTTCAACGCTAACGTCGGATTGCAGTTATTCCAGCAAGACAATGCCCGATGTCACGTGGGCTTTTCTGTCGTTACTTTCTTGAGAAGCTAAGAATCGAACTTCTTTCCTGGCCCCTACTTTCCCCAGATTTGTCGCCAATCCTGCATCTTTAGGATCAATTGGACCGTCGGGTACGACTTCATGATGTTCAGACATTAGGCGAATTACGTAATGTTCTAAGGCAGGATAGGGACGCAATACAACAGGGTGACATACAGAGACTTATCAGGTCCATGCGCCGTCGATGTCTTGCCGTCTAAGAGGCAAACCGTGGCCATACACGCTATTGACTGCATGTGTCAACTTTTCATTTCACCCCATGTCTGAATTGCGACGTCCTGACGTGACACTGGCAACTGTAAGAACATGAAATTATGCAAATTCAAACAGCTAGACTAGAAATATGAATTTATAATAATTTGTTTGGGATTAAAGTCGATAATACTAAAAATAAAAAAAAAATGCTCCTCAAAGTTTATTATACTTTCTTTCTTGACTCAGTATAGATGACTTTTACAAAAAGACTCCATTTGATATGCTTCAACGTAAACGCAAAAATTAACTAAACTGAAAGAACAGGTAAGTTCTGATATTATAGAAATGAACGTGTTCAAACTCCAGGGACTTGGCGATAGGGCGGGAGGGGGTGGGGGAGGTGTGTCACATCCCTCTCTCCCTCCCCCACAATCCTGGCCAAAATTGCCTATAGTTGGAAATTCGGAGGGCAAGTCATGAGTTGTTGGAAATTCCATCTATCTGGATTTTAGAGCTTCTTTGATAATGCTGATGTCTCCTTTACTTCTCCAAATTCCAACTGGGTTTCAAATCGGCAAAAATTCCAACTGTTACTATTTACAATTACAGTGTACACAGCATCGAGCTTCATAAGTATGCATGGTGTCAATCGGTACGAGATTTCTATAGTACGTTTACTTATCGTAATTGCAAAAACAATCCTCGAAATGCACTTCAAGAAAATCACACCATGTAAAATCGTTATCCTGACTAAATTCCATCTTTCACAGTTACAAAATGATGAAATATTCCTGCATAGGATCTGATATAATGTTAGGTCAGTGTGAATTGCTCAACGTTCTCAGCTTGAACATTTGTTTTGCACATATTCAATTCCCAGAATAATACCAAATAATAATAACCTGATAATTCTATCATTAATGTGTTGGCATTTCAGTTATTAGAATCAAGTATTTTTCTCGGTAGTGAATTTCCAACTAGGGGGGGGGGGGGGGGGGACCGGGAGGGGAATTTTCCCCTCTCGGTCGCTCCCTCTAGTTGGAAATTCACTACCCTACACCTCCAATCGACAACCTCTAGCCACGTCCGTGTCAAAATGACTCTAATCAATCTTCTGTGATAAATCTCTCAAGATACACTCCCAATGGCGCTGAATTAACAATTTTGAGAAAAGGATCAACGTTTTGTGGTAGTACACAACTTGATAAAGTTCAACTTTGAGGTGATCCGAATGAGTATTTCCGTCATTTGAGAATGAAAGAATATATTTACAATCGCTATCAACCACCTTGTGACCCATATAAGCAAGAAAGCGTTCACACTGGACACCTGATCCTTGTGTTAAATGTTATCTCCTTGCGCGCACTCACAGAGTGCTCTGGAATCTAAAACCGACAGAAAGAAAACCCTTTGAGGAACAATAGGAACATCACTGTTAAACCCGGCGACAAAGGTGGTGCCGTAGTTTTTCCGAATACTTCTGACTATATATCGGAAGGATACAAGCAACTCGATGATCCCAATTATTACGAAATCATGAAATCGGATCCAAACGACAAATCTGCAAAAGAACATTCCAACCTGATAGATTCCTTCCCAAAGGAAGAAACAATAATTACACGTTTTCTAATTGTCGAAAATAAACGCATCGCGCAGTTCTACACATTACCCAAGGTACACAAAGGAAGAGTTTCGGATCGACCTATCGTGTTTCAGGTTTCTGTGCCTTAAGCAAGGTTATTTCGCAATTTTTTGACGAGGAGGTCAAGTCTCTTGCTAAATCTACCGATAAGGAACTCTGTGGATATCCTTAATAAATTCACAGATGGAGACATAAAAAAACTCTACTTGCGACACTTGATGATAAAGCTCTATACACGAATATTCACCACACATATAGTATAGAACCATTGAGACGTTCGTTAAGTACACCCAAAAGTTGACATATACGTGTTGATTCACAAACAAAGGTTAAACTCACAAAATTCATCCTGAAACGTATATGTTTAGTTCAATGGCAAAGTGTACATTCAGAAGAAGGAAATAGCCATGAGCACCATGGCGTTTCAGATTGTTAATATATAGAGAGTAATCGCTTTACTGGACTGGTTACGTGAAATAATTCATGAGAGGCGAGGGACGTTGTACACATACAAGTGCGCGAATGCGCACGAGTGTTTTACAATATAGTCCCTCGCCTCGAATACAATACTCCAGTCATCATCTGGTAACAGTTTTAATGCCGTCACATCGTTGCTCGGTGGTTCTCTCCGGGTACTCCGGCTTCCTCCACCCGTAAAACTGTCACGGTCACGATTAGCCATTGTGCATAAGTATGTGACCTTAAAACACCAATAAATAACAATAAATTTAATGCCGTCAAACGTCATGGACTGGGAGGATATATCGCGTTGATTGACTTGTCACCATCGGTGGTGGGTGGGGGGCTGAATTGGGATGATTTTCACTGACATTACAGCAGTCCAGTTGTATATAGATCAGTGGCTTGTAGAGCAGCAAAAACATATCAAGACGAATATAATGAAATAGTTCCTACATTTAAAACCTGAAATCATTTTATAGTAATGTGAAATGAGCAGAACTGGAACATAGTACGCCCTATATGAGAGACTGCATGAGCAACCAGTGGCCAATTAATATGCTTCCGAATCCAAATCAAACCTCCACCCAGCGGTATACATATATGAATCTAAGGGCAGAGTCATCGGTCTTTACTCGAAATGGTTGTCGTTACACATAACTGTTTAACACACTTTCCCGACGTATTTGGGTTAATGCATACACAATCACATTTTTACCCATTCCTTTTGTCATTGTTTACTATTGCCCCAACCATAGTGTAACCCATCCTACTCTCTAACCCATGGTAGATCAATGGGACATAAGTGATCTCCGTTGCATGTTAAGACCTATGGCTGCTAATGTTTGAAACTGCGCGATCCAAACGTTTATCAAAAGGAAAATCTAATAATAAATAATTAAAGATGACAAGACTTTAAAGAACCAAGAACAGGAGTATGCACACACTCCGACGCACAAAGCAATCTTCACAATTTACCTTTAAGAATTGAATGCAATTTTTATAATCTTTATTGGAGTATGAACGTGTGGGAATGGGTACAAATTGTATGAATTCAATTCTTATAATTACATTCCGTAACTGTTTAAACTACTTTTTACCAAACAACAAAGCAGAAGTACGAAATAAAACATGTTCGAACGAACGAGGCGAAAAAACACCCTCACACAAAAGACAAAGCGCACAACTCTGATTTTTAATTTTCACAACTTTAGAAAAGGAAACGAGTATTTTAGTAACAGGCTTTATGTCACAGTTGGGAAATGTCACCAAAGAAACAGCAGCGGAGTTGATCACTGCGAGAGGTGCTAAAAGTTGAAAAAAAAACCCAAACGCCGCCCGAATTACATTCTGTCAACTGCGCTCTGCCGTAAATGTGGGTCAAAGTTCGACCAAATGTATTCATTGGAAAATTAATTACATTTGGCGATGACGTTTTCATCCAGCTGACCAATGGGAATTGAGTATTTGGACCCAAAACGAATAACTACATTAATAATGTAATTATTAATTAATAATTAACAAGGACACAGAGTGTAAATTATAGGAGTGGTCACATTCCACACAAAATCAATCTATATTGCAACTCCTTGTTGAAGTCAGATGAACTGACGGTAACATGGTCCGAGGTTTGCGGCTCGGGGCTTATGTTCAACCGAGACGCGAAGCCCAAAACCTACATCGTGAAACACGAGAGTCTTATTTTCAAAACTTGTTATCGTTAAAAAGTAGCCTTGTTCAAGGCAACTTTTAACGCTCATAGGTTTAGTAAATGAACCCCTCGTGTACCCTACTACGAACTGGATAAATAATCAGTAAACCAAATCAACTCATTCCATCTCAGTTCAAAGCGGAAATCGGTTTGTAATTTAAACAGCACTTCATCCAGAACACCGTCTGCTGCACGTCTGAAAAATCCAGAAACATGAAGCGGCTTGCTAGTCACTGCGTTGATGATGCAATTACGAAACCGGCGACGTCACTTCAAATATTTCGCGTGGTGAAGTCAGACGGTAACATTTGCTACTGAAGCCGTAAACATAACATAAACTACGCCAGCTCTCATTCAATCAGAGGGTGAGGATTTCACTCTTATTGGAACATATTTTATTTTAACATCGTGGTGAAATCTCGCTTTTACTGTCACGTTAATTGTATAAACTTATGCAACAATTAGGGCTCTGCGATTTTTAAAAAAAAATCTAATCTCGAATCGGTTTTACGATTTGATTCGATTCGTTTTCTAAACTTGTCTATCGAATATTTTCGCTCTTAAACGATATGTGGTAGTGTATTATTACCATGCCACGTAGAATATTTTGCTACGGGGGTTTCGTGCAAAATAGGAAAGGTTAACGGATAAATGGAATGGGTAATC
Source organism: Pictodentalium vernedei (assembly GCA_031216915.1). NCBI lineage: Eukaryota > Metazoa > Mollusca > Scaphopoda > Dentaliida > Dentaliidae > Pictodentalium > Pictodentalium vernedei. The sequence goes on along the minus strand of CM062295.1, from coordinate 68,011,493 downwards.
AACGGCGTGTCGGCGGAACCCAACTGTACCTATTTTTCTTACATGTCTATTCCATGAAATCCCCATTTACAACAACACTAAAACATGCGGAAAATGAAAATCCATCCCGCAAACATGCGTCGAACGTAAATCGTTGACGGACAATTATTTTTAAATAGAAGGAAAATTCCACTGGAATTTTCTACAAAGCGTGCACCGAAATTACAATTTGAATCGCTAGCGATAGCTAAATATAGTAACACGGGTTCCCTCGCAAACTTGGTTACCGATAAAATATGTTCTTGTCGTCGATAGTAACTATTTTCAAATGAATTGCTGAGTGTCCTTCTGATAATTGCTCCCATAGGCGTGAAGGCGTGTAATAAACACAGAACGACACATGTGTTTGGATAGGATCACTCTGACTCATCTTTTAATAATCAATATCACTTCTCTAAATCTGTTGATCTCTACCTCACTATCATATTCTGGATAGACGACAACGTTGATCACCATTTTAACCCTTTACCCAACGTAACGGCCAAAACCGACCAGCGATATTCTCAAAAATCGCCAACTAATTTTCAAAATATTTTCAATGAAAAAAATTAGTTATTGTAGAATTTTTTCTGCAAGTGTCGTCTGCTTTTCACGTTAGGTAAAGGGTTAAGAGCTTGAGCAAACTGAAGTTCAATTCGAAGATGACCAGATTTTATTATTTTCCAAAATGTGATTTACTGGGATTTCCGGGTTTGATTATAAACGATAACTTCACAAGTGAATTATGAAATGAACAATTGTGTCATGCATCCTTGCGCTCAAACGAAGACGCTTTGACGTGGGTGTAATGGGGACTTCATGTTTTTTTTAACCCTTTACCTAACATGAAAAGCAGACGACACTTGCAAAAAAATTATTGAATAACTATTATTTTCATTTTTTGTCTCAGAAACATAGGTTATGACCCCTCATTGGAACGAGCTCTATGAGGGGTCATAACCTATGTTTTAGAGACAAAAAATGAAAAAATAATGAAAATTAATTGGCGATTTTTGAGAATAGCGCTGTCCGGTTTTGGCCGTTACGTTAGGTAAAGGGTTAACTAATAGAATTATCGTTAATAGTGAAAAGTAATAAACAGAGGCGAGGGACTATATTGTAAAACACTCGTGCGCATTCGCGCACTCGTGTTTGTACAACGTCCCTCACCTCTCATGAATTATTTCACGTATCCAGTCCAGTCAAGCGACTACTCTCTATTTATAGGAAGAGCCAATGACCCACTACTATACTGATGAGACATCACATCAATTCCGCAAAGAGTATATCCTGGCGCATAATGCTGCACACATAAATCAAATGTTTGTTTTTTTTTTGGGAGTACGATGCAATTTGATTCACATCTCAACTCCATTTGGTAAATATTTTTCTTGAGCAAATAGATCTGAATGTAATTTTCCTCTTAAATGTAGTGTTGAGTAGCTAAAGATGCTAATTAACTCCTTCTTTAAACAACTTTGTCAAGTGATCGCCTCCAGTCCCATGGGACCTTTCGTTGTCAGTAGTAACTAAAATATAATGTAAAAATGCATATTGAATTGCCGTGGAAAATGTGTTTATCATCAACACATTTATTTTTACAGACAACAAAAGTGAAAACCTTTCACAAACTCCTCCACCCCTCCCACACACCTCGAGAAGGCAGCCAGGGAGACACCTTTGTATATGTGGCCAGTAAGGATTCCTGCATTCCATTTGTATTGAGATTCACCGATAGAGTCTATACTGTTAAATTCTATTACTACTGCAATCGGAGATGTTATAACCGTCGGTATATACCAGGCAAAGTAACTGTTAATTCAAGTCATACTGTTGGGAAAATACAAATGTACTTCTAATGATTCGACATCAGTCGCGAACATAGAATCAGCAAATAGTTCTAAAGGCATCAACCGTAAACACTCGTCAATAAAACAAAATGAGGCAAACCACTACCGTGATTGTTATCAGTTCGGGAAATCATTAGTGATGCACAGGCGGTTTCACACGATGTCATATTGTTCATGCTAGACTTACACGTTCCTTTTGTTGGAAATATTTCTTCTCCCTCTTTGAGAAATCTCTGCTATAAGCAGAGATTCGTCAAAGTGGGAGAAAACATAGTTCAGCTATCCGAACGTTGTGGTTTCCCCAGTGAGAGAGCCGAGGCGTTTGGATAGCTGAATGTGGTGAAGAGAAAACTTCGCATTGTCTGAGAAGAATGAGAAATAACATCACCGTCTGAAAACTGTGGAAATATCGCATTTTCTGAAAAGAATGAGAAACAATAACATCGTCTGAAAACTGTAATAGATCGGAGCACATTTTGTAAATATTTTGTTGGTATAATAAATAAAGACGTCATTGAAAAGTTAGTTTAATGGTGACTCGGTAACTTTACATTAGCCTTCAACATCTTTTTATGGTTCGCACAATTAAGGATGTGGTACAGTATTTTAAGCTGGTTGAGGGCTGAGGTGAAGTTACCGAGGGCTGATATCTCGGCAAATGTGAAAGTAACCAAATATTTTTTTTTCAATAGGGTTTAACGACACATTACCAGCCAGGGCCATATTATGTCAGTGACAGTTTTACGGGTGGAGGAAGCCGGAGTACCCGGAGAGAACCACCGAGCAACGACGAGCAGCTGTCAGCTCTCCAACATCGTAACTCTGAACTCTGCACCGCGGGACAGGCAGGGTTAGATTGGTTGAAGACATATGCATCTTCGACGCGCAGTACACAGCGTCATCGAGTCCCCATGTAGGCAATCGGGGTTAAGTGCCTTGCCCATGGACACAACGCGGGAGCGCGAATCAGTCGCTGAAATAGTCACCCATTCAACTACTAACCGCGCTCGATGTTGCTTAACTTCGGTGATCTGGCGAGAACAGGTTACCGCGATGCCACCGCGCTCCCAACCATGTAATAACCTCTCATTTCTTGGCGAGTGATTGGGAAACAGTTTTGAGAAAATACTGGCTTATTATTTTTATTTATCAAATTTCCATTTCACAATTACTATATTTCAAGTTTCAATTGATTCCTAGCCAATTTTTGTCATTGTGTTGCCAACGTCACAGATATTGCTCCGAAAAGCCGATTACCTTTTTGTAATGATTGGATTTTATTTTTTTTTTTAAATTATTATTTTCTTTTCTTTGAGAAAGGGGTGTGGGCTGGAAGATTTATAGTATTCCCCAATGGGCCTCCGAGAACACAACTGGGGGCTGTTCGAACCGACAGTTATTTGTTGTCTAATGAATGGCGATAGCATTACATTTCTTTTAAATGTTAACCCTTCGCCCAGCGTAACGGCCAGAAAGGCTAGTGCTGTTCTACAAAATCGCAATTATTTTACATTATTATTTCATTTTTTGTCTCAAAAACATAGGATATGACCCCTCGTTGGAACGAGCTCGTCGAGCTCGTTCCCACGAGAGGTCATAACCTGCGTTTTTGAGACAAAAAATTCAAAAAATTAGTTATTCAAGAATTTTTTTCAAGTGTCGTCTGCTTTTCATGTTAGGTAAAGGGTTAAGGGGAAATCCTGTTCCTTGAAAGGGGGGTGGGTTGAACAAAATTCTACGTTTTAAATCCACTGCGAGGAAATTTGCGTAAAGTGTGGAAAATACTTTTTGTTGCTCAACAATGCTTCTTCTTTTTCAGATCTGAACGTTTCTGAGTTCTGTCCCCTGGACTTCAACAGTCAATACATACCAACTGTATGCTTCAAGAAATTTGACAGCCAGATCTACACTTACTCCGTAGCGTCTAGCATTTGCAAAGGCTACACAAATGGGAACATTGTCGGACATCTTTTGAGGGTGAGCACAATTGAGATGTATCAAAAGCTGGACGATCTGCTCAGTAAGTAGCAATACAGTTAGTTTTGTTGAAAGACACTTTAACCCAACATATCTTGCAGATTTATCATTATTGCACATCCATTAAACTTTAAACCCCTGTATTTAACGGAATCGCCGCTATGACATCAATAAATGTTTCTGTTTTCAACTGGTGGTGTACAAGCCTGAACTTGTTTCCCAGCATCGTTTATACTAGTTCCTTTCCCGTAGAGTCATTTGTTACACTTCGAAATGTTTCCAAATTTCGTTATAGAATCATTGATTATCGGTCGCGTAGTGTGAAAATGAAAACGTCAAAGCAAAATAAAGTCAGTTCACAAAAAAATCAGTTAACCACAAATGAGATAATAATAATAATAAATTGAAGCTACATTGCTACAAACACTGTTACCGCTACACGTCAGTTGCGTTTCCACTCGGAACCTTCACAAACGTATGGCCGACGTATATTCGAAAATATTCGAATTTCCCATTTCGAATCGAATCGGAAATTGATTTTCGAGCCGAATTTCGAATTTTCCTAGGAACGTCAGGTCAGTGTCATCAATTGAAGTGATCTTATCCTAATAAAAACTGTTGTGGTTGGATAGTCAATAGTCGTAAAATATCCAACAGTTAGCTGTTGTATTCTACAGCTATCCAACTATTAAGCGTAGGATAGTCAAACTGTATACCAATGATTAACAATGGATGACGTCAGTAAAAGTTTTTAAAATCTTAATCTGCAGCCTTTAATGTATCCATATCTGGTTTGTCTTTTACCATTATAAAAACATCATTGAACCTAAAAAAGGATAATTCTCGAGTTATGTTGCTATATTATTAGTTATCCTTTGGTTTCCCAGGGTGTATGGGAATTTACACCGGTCTGAAAACTCATACACCCTGAGGCCGCAGGCCGAAGGGTGTATGAGTTTTCAGACCGGTGTAAATTCCCATACACCCTGGGAAACCAAAGGATAACGAATTTATTTCCAAAACCAATAAATATTGGGTTACTATTGCAACATTGCACCAGACAATTCATTGCATACCCCCCCCCCCCCCCCTCCCCCCGATCATGGGCCAACAAAAGGCTACATGCAGAATCTTGCAGAGTGTTTATTGACAAATTGACAGTTCAATACCGTATCATAAATGTAAGATTCATTAAACTTTTAACAAGGAACATGAAAAGTTGCTAATATTAGTTCATTCTTGCTTGTACCAGTACCAAGTTCATTTGCGAAACACAATTTCAACTTTACCAATTGAGCAATTATTGAACATTGAACATCTACGTGGTCCCTCCGAAGCCGCTCTAACTGTTAGTGATTCTACCTGCCTACTTTCCGTCACACGCTCTAGAGGTTCTAAATCAAAATCATCAGAGAATAACTCATCGAGTGCAGCAATATCAAGAAAGTCCCCACTGGGCGTCCCCCAGATTGGCGTTTCACTTGTAACAACAGGCATGACCTCATTTGAATGTGAAGGTTCCTCCGTGTGCGACACGGCAGGACCACTGTCGTCAGTACATGTTGGTTGTTTTGAGTTACAGTTGACGTCTAAAGTTTCATTTATTGTTGTTCCCATTGCGATTTTCTCTTTCGTTGATACTCTGTGATAAACAGCCAAAGAATTTACAGACTTATGACCGGTTACTGCCATTATCTGTGACGGAGAGAAGTTGTTTCTGGCTAATATGACAATACGCAAGGCGTAAGAAGGAACCCCAAAGTATCCAACGTATTGAAATATTTCATTCCGCAACCATTACTCCAAAAACATTTTGGTTTATTCAGTCGAATTCCTGCAATTGTTTAATTTCAGCCAAACAAGAATACGTTTCACAGTACTAAATATTTTCCCATAGGCGACCATTATAACGTTCAGGCGAAAAAAATATGGTCGCATCATTTTAAATTTAGCATTCAAATATTTTTTGTCAACTATAGCCCTTCCGACAACCTTTTAATGATTTTTAAACAGGGGTCATGCAACAAATAAAAGAAAAACTAACAGAAAGGGAAGTGCTGGTCACATGTTCATATTTCTCAGGGAATTCCCAAACAAAACACACCAATAGTCAAACAAATGTTTAGGTTCTAAAAGTCCTCAAATCATCCTCTATATTCATCTGGAACATTCAAAAGTAATGCAAAATGTCAGTAGAATTCTTCAAATGTTTATTGAAACAATATATTTCCCCAAGACTGCTTAGTTTTGGGAATTACATAATTTCCGATCGCAACTTTTCGAGGCATGTAAACCTAATTTACAACAGTTATACCTATGAGCAAACCCAACCCTACCAAAGATACAGTTACCTCTTTCATGTGATGAAAGAGTCATTTCTGCAATAGAATTCAACTTTTGGCTTCTGTTTAGTCCAAAGCATGGGAAATTTGTTCTTTTCAAGAGAACTGTCCAATCTGTGTCAAATAGGTTCAAAAACTGTTATTGCCTCCGACAGAATTTCTACTCTATTACCCAATAAGTTGGGAGGGATAAGAATTCACAGCTTTCTTTGAAACTACCCAAATCCCAAAATAAAACTAAAATCTGCATCAGCACACAAAACCTTTTCACAAAATCTGTTTTAATTAATCATACAGCAAGATAAATAGGGCCCCACCACCACGAAACAATATGTCAATTTTGTTTCAAAATTGGGGTTGTGCAGGGCTTATAGTTCCTCTAAATTTGGGAGAATCCATTTGGATTCTTGCGGAAATCGTTCCGAGAATTCAGACCTGCTATGGGCCAGGATCCTATTAGGTCAGTATGATTGAACCCCTGTTGCATACTGATAATACATGTTAACCCTTTACCCAATACAGCTTTTTTAATTTTTACAACACCAACTACTGATTTTTACCCCCCCCCCCCCCCCTCCTCCCCCTGGGCCCTTAATCGCTCACCTGACGAGGTGGTTCAGAGAAGTGTATTTTGGGTCAGATTCAGTTAGTCAAGGTTCATGGACACTACATAGGAATAATGTTATGAAATTATTCATAATTCTATTGTCCATGTTAGATGATCATTAGCATAGGTCTTCCTGATTGCTTCCAATTCTGACAGCTGTAGACAAGTACTGCCAAACTTCCAAGGGTTGTTGTGTCACTGCACTTTGAAAGGCAAATTTTATGGAAAAGCTCTAAGGAATGGATTTGAACATTTATGAACAACCTCAAACCTAACCCACCCCTGCCCAAATATTAAGCCACAGACCTGAAATGAACAAACTCAAATCTGCCCAACCCCCCCCCCCCCCCCCCGCGATACCAAATATGAAAGTGTTCTGACTAGCAGGAACCAAACTGGAACAAATTTACATCTGACCTCCCCAGAGATGTTGTACACCAAATATTAAAGCATTAAACTAGTGGGTCTGAAGAAAAAGATTTTTAAAGAAATTTTCTCATGTTGCTTTGAGTTAATTTGCACTCCCATAATGAGCCCATATATTAACCCATAGATTTGGCTTGAACAAACATGAATCTGACCGCCTTAGAGATGCTGTAAGCCAAATACGAAAGGATTCTGACTGGTGGATCTGAAAAAAACGAGTTTTAAAGAAATTTCCTCATACTGCACTGAGTTAAACTTTGGGCTTCAATAGATAGACCAAATATTAACCCAGAGACCCGATTCAAACAAACTTCAATCTACCCGCCCCCCTGCCCCCCACCCCACTAGAAATGTTGCATTCCAAATATGAAAGCATTCTGACTGGTGAATCTGAAGGAGGTTTTCAAAGAAATTTCCCCATGTTGCACTGTTGATATTTGGGTGCCCATAGGGAGCCCAAATATCAACTCAGGGACTTGATTTGAACAAACCTGAACCTATCCCTCCCACCCCTAGAGATGCTGTATACCAAGTATCAAAAGATTCTAAAACATGGTTCTGGAGAAGATTTTTTTTCAATTTTGGAAAACAATTTATGCATGCTGTCAGAGAAATGCTTGGGGCCCCCTGTCGGTGTGGCAACGTTATTTGAACAAACTGGAATTCATATATGATAAGGAACATGAATATCAAATTTGGTTCAATTCGGCTCAGTTGTTTATGAGGAGAGGTTAGTAATGTAAAGTTCACACCGGACAGGATGGACTGATGGTGGACAGACAGAAAGTCATCATTTAAGCGCCCCCTGACTTACAATCAGGTGAGCTAAAAATAAACAATATTCATCAAGCATAATAATTATGGATGTTTGTTTGTTTGTTGGTGGTTAACGTCACATATTTATGCACCATGGCTAATCGTGACACAACATGGAGATGAAGTCAAGTTTAGTCAATCGTTGATCAACATGTTGCCCATTTTAGAGGACTTTCACCCCAAGCATTGGTGACTGGGTCCTATTTTACTAGTAAAACGGAACTGGTTCACCACAGTAAACAAGTGCCGCTTACTTCCCGGGGTTCCCACGGGGAAATTATTGATGTTACTAGAACCGGCTGATGAGAGCCGGTTTCAATGACAGCCATATTTGTACAAATTGTATTGCCAGTGTCACAATATTTCAGGTCATGTTAGTGTTGTATTGATTAATTTGCTGCCTTTGTGTTAGGCAAAGGGTTAAACTGACTCAGTTCTTTTCATGTGAATCCTAGCAGCAATGTTACGAGAAGCTACATGGTTTCTCACTGGTTTTGTTGCACGGATCTCTACGGGAATCGATTCTCAGATTCTTATAAGCCCTGGCTGAGGCTATATAATCCCCAAGCTCTCAGTATGCATTCTTTCCTAAAACAAGAGACCCCAGGGGGCCTTAAGGCGCCCACCTGTACATGGTAACCTAAATATCAACCCAGAGAATTGATTTCAACAAGTTGCATCTACTCCTCCTAAGAAAAGCTTATACCAAATATCCAAAGATTCTGACAAGTGGATCTAAAAAGAATATTCGTCATATTGAACCGAATTATAATTTGGGCTCCCACAGGAAGCCCATATATGAACCCAGGGACTTGGCTTTAACAAACTTGAATCTCACCCCTCCCCCCCCCCCCCCCCCCCCCCCAAGGATGCCGCACATCAAATATCAAAACATTTCAGCTGCTGGATCTGAAGAAGAAGATTTTTAAAGAAAATTTCTCATTTTGAACTAAGTTACAATTCGAGCTCCCACAGTGAGCCCAAACATGGACCTAGGGAGATGGCTTGAACAAACTTGAATCTAGCCTCCTAAGGATGCTGCATAAACAATATCAAAAGCATTCATCTGCTGGACCTGAAGAAGATTTTTTTTTAAAATTCCTCATTTCGAACTAAGTTACAATTCAAGCACCCACAGTGAGCCCAAATATGGACCTAGGGACATGGCTTGAACAAACTTGAATCTCACCCCCCTAAGAATGCTGCATACCAAATATTAAAACATTCTGACTGCTGGATCTGAAGAAGAAGATTTTTAAAGAAAATTCCTCATTTTGAACTAAGTTACAATTCGAGCTCCCACAGTGAGCCCAAACATGGACCTAGGGACATGACTTGAACAAACTTGAATCTTGCCTCCTAAGGATGCTGCATAAAAAATATCAAAAGCATTCATCTGCTGGATCTGAAGAAGATTTTTTAAGAAAATTCCTCATTTCGAACTAAGTTACAATTCAAGCTCCCACAGTGAGTCCAAATATGGACCTAGGGACATGGCTTGAACAAACTTGAATCTCACCTCCATAAGAATGCTGCATACCAAATATTAAAACATTTTGACTGCTGGATCTGAAGAAGATTTTTAAAGAAAATTCCTCATTTTGAACTACATGTAAGTTATCATTCGGGCTCCCACAGTGAGCCCAAATATGGACCTAGGGACATAGCTTGAACAAACTTGAATCTCACCCCCCTAGAGATGCTGCATACCAAATATCGAAACTTTCCAACTGCTGGATCTGAAGAAGATTTTTAAAGAAAATTCCTCATTTTGAACTAAGTTATAATTCGGGTTACCACAGTGAGCCCAAATATGAACCCAGGGACTTGGCTTGAACAACTTGAATCTCACCCCCTAAGCATGCTGCATACCCAATGTCAAACGATTCTGCTGCTGGATCTTGAGAAGAAGATTTTCAAAGAAATTTGCCTCCTATACTGAGCCCAAATATGAACCCAGGGGGCTGATTTGAACAAACTTGAATCAGATCCACCCCACAATGTTGCATATCAAGTATCAAAAGATTCTGCCTGCTGGATCTGGAGAAGAAGATTTTTTAAAAAATTTGCCTTAAATGCACTAAGTTCGAATTCGGGCTTCTATAGTGAGCCCAAATATGAATCCAGGGGGCTGATTTGAACAAACTTGAATCAGATCCACCCCACAATGTCGCATACCAAATATCAAAAGATTCTGCCTGCTGGATCTGGAGAAGAAGATTTTTTAAGAAATTTGCCTGAAATGCACTAAGTTCGAATTCGAGCTTCTATACTGAAATTTGCCTAAATTTGCCTGAAATGCTTCTATAGTGAGCCCAAATATGAATCCAGGGGGCCGATTTGAACAAACTTGAATCAGATCCACCCTACAATGTTGCATACCAAATATCAGAAGATTCTGCCAGCTGAATCTGGTGAAGAAGATTTTTTAAGAAATTTGCCTGAAATGCAAATTTTGAATTTGGGCTCCTATACTGAGCCCAAATGTAAACCCAGGAGATATGGCATTTTACTTTTTTCGATTTTTAGCTCCTGTGGTTTTCATGGGGCTACAGAAAAAGAAAATTTGGCATAAATTAGGTACTTATGACCCAATAAGCCCTCACATAAAATTTGATTCAATCAGCCTCTCGGTTCGGAAAATAGAAATTTTGGGTGGGGCCAAAAATTTTGCCCCTCCCATAACGACGCCAAATATAGCCCATCAAACTTCGCTTAAAGAAATCCAAGTCTACACCTTAAAAAGGAAGCTGCATACCATATATCAAGTCTCTGCTACTGCTGGTTGATGAGAAGATTTTGGTGGCCCTTGGGGGCATGGCACCACCCAGGAGAAGGGGGCAACTTCATTTGAACAAATCTGAATTGGCATTAGGTAATAAACATTTACCCAACATTTGCATAATGTAAAGTTAATGCCGGACGGACGGCAGACAGAATGTGATCAGTAAAGCTCCCACTGAGCTTTGCTCAGGTGAGCTAAAAAACTTTATTAATTTATAAATAAATTGATGGTGACATGAATTTCCCATTATTTTTTAATCACATTCTTGCTTCTGAACACATTTCACATTGTGTTTGATTTTCTGCAATCTTTGTAAGAAAAAGCCTAAGTTTTCTCAGTTAAGGCACCTCGAGTCATAAAACAGTGATTTTTTCCAACAGAATGACCAATACCTGCTACTGTGGTGTCTCATGACACTGTTAAAATTCCTAAAATCATCAAATATTGATTCATTAGTGCTGTGCTTGTGCTGCAAATATCCACAAGTGCACTTTCACTATTTTGGTTTTAATCCCCACAGGCATGCATTCTGTCAAAAGGAGTGAAATTGTGGAAAATATGTTCACAAAGAGGACAAGTTACAGTACAGTCGCCGTGGACGGGTTGTAATACACGCGTGGGCAGTGATGTCCACTCATGCATTTACCAGTCAATAAAAATCATCATCTACAAACTTTTAATTGATGAAGCATCGGTTTGTACCTGGTGCTTCATTATTTAAATTTTTGATGATTATACCTATAGTTAGTGTTTGGCATCAAATATTATTGTATGAATTTGTATCCGTGGAAATATTGCCCATTCATAGAAAGTGAGCAGTACACTGCCACTGTACTGTATTTGTTTCAAGTATATAATATACTCTTTGATGTTTAATATACTTGTGATAGGCTGGGTCCAAAGTACTCAGTACTCGTAGTACTCGAGTACCACTTTTTTGATAAAATACTCAATACTTGCCAGCCCAGATTTTTGTATGTGTGTGTGTGTGTTTGTGTGTGTGTGTGGGGGGGGGGGGAAGGTTGGAGGGTGGAAGATAGCTGCAAATTATTTAAAATGTTGACCCAGGCAAATGAAAAGCAAAGAAACATTTCATCCGAAGGACAGACAGACAGACATGCAGTAACAAATTTGGGTAGCCTAAATAAAAGTAGTGACTAACTTAAAATGAAAAATATAGATAGAAGAGCCAGGGCAATGTTGTCAAACAGAAAACAAACAAGAGCCCCCAGAGGGCCTGATGGCATTCACCTGACAAGGTAGCCTAAATATCAACCCAGGGAATTTATTTGAATATTTAGTTGCATCTGCCCCTCATAAGAAAAGCTTATACAAAATATCCAAAGATTCTGACCGGTGGATCTCAAAAAAAAGGATTTTTAAAGAATATTCCTCATATTGAACTAAGTTATAATTCAGGCTCCCACAGAGAGCCCAAATATGAACCCAAGGACTTGGCTTGAACAAATTTGAATCTCACATCCCTAAGGATGCTTCTATATACTAATATCAAAAGATTTTGACTACTGGATTTTAAAGAATATTCCTCTTATTGAACTAAGTTGTAATTTGGACTCCCACGGGGAGCCCAAATATGAACCCGGGGACTTGGCTCAAACAAACTTGAATCCCACCCCTCTAAGGATGCAGCATCCCAAATATCAAAATATTCTGAAGAGTGGATCAGAAGAAGATTTTAAAAAAATATTCCTCATATTGCACTAATCTAATCATAGAGAGTCCAAATATGGACCCAGGGATTTGATTTCAACAAACATGTGAATAAATCTTCCAAAGATGTTATATGCAAAATATGAAAGCCTTTGGAGCAGTGGTATGGGAGAAGAAGATTCTTTAATGTTTTTCCCATTACTAAAATGATGACTCCGCATAAGTCCTGGAAAACTTCCCTATGATAAAACTGATGGCAATTTTGTTTTGACCATTCTTTTCGGCTGTTCATAAGGAAGCGTCACACAAAATAAAAATTCTCAGTGCCATGTAGTTTTGAAGATATGGGCGTTTTAATTTTTTTCTATATTTAGATCCTGCAGTTCCCACAGGGCCACAGGAAAATGTTTTGGCATAAATTAGGTACTTACGACCCAATAAGCCCATCATATCAAATTTGCTTCAAATCAGCCTCTCAATTTGGAAAATAGAAATTTTGGTACAATTCGGGCTCCTTCAGGAAGACCAAATATGAACCCAGGGACTTGGCTTTAACAAACTTATATCTCACCTCCCTAAGGATACTGTATATATCAAAACATTCTGACTGCTGAATGTGAAGAATACTTTTGAAGAATATTCCTCATTTTGAACTAAGTTATAATTCAGGCTCTCACAGTGAGCCCAAATATGAACCCAGGGACTTGGCGTAAACAAACTTGAATCTCACACTGGCTCACACCGATTAATCGACTAACCAATGATCAATATCTTGATTCATAAAAAAAAGTAATTGATCGGTTAACCGTTACTTTTGAAGTACGGTACTATATGGCAGGGTATTTGATGGCTGGATTCACATCGCAAAATACTATACAAAAAATGTCCAATTGCTAACCATTTTTCTTTCATATTGGGTAAGCTTATATTCACTATTTATCATCACTTTTTGAAACCAAGATGGAAACTGTTAATCAAATTTTTAAAAACAAAAAATACCCTGTATGGGTTAACTATGGAACAAACTTGCTCCAAAACAGGCAAACATTGTCACACTGGCTCACATCAATTGCATGAGACAGAGAAATGCATGCCAGTTACGTGCCAAAATACTTGTTCACTTGCATGATCATTATACTGTATCAGTAGCTGAAAACGGTCATTCTCAACCCTTCACCAAATGCAGGTAGCAGACGATACTTGCACAAGAAATTCTAAAGATTTTCAATGTTTGTCTCACAAACATAGCTTATGCCCCCCCCCCCCCTATTGGAACAAGAATGAGCTTGTTCCAATGAGGGGTCATAAGCTATGTTTTGAGACAGAAATTGAAAATATAATAAAATTTGAATGGACATGTTTGTATATCCATTATGCTGAGTAAAGTTTTAATTATATAAATGGTCAACGGTACAGCAATTATTCAGCTACCTATTGGGGCAAGTGATTAATCGGTTAACCAAGGTTAACCCATGCGATTAATCAATCACGAAAACCCTTTAATCATTTCAGCTCTAAAATTAATTTAATTTTATTAAATTTTATCTGATGAAAAAATGCTTATAATTTTGGGGGAATGGTAAATATGGATCTTCTTAACAAGCATTTGCAAGAACATCAGAGGAATGAAATCACCGTTCTCGCAATTTGCAAAACCCTGGTGAGCCAAAATATAGGCTTGGCTTGAAGAAACTTAAATCTCACCCGCCTAATGATGGTGCATAGCAAATATCAAAAGATTCTGATTGGTGGGTCTGAAGAAAAAGACTTTTAAAGAATATTCCTCATACTGCACTAATTTCAACATTTGGACTCCCATAGAGGCCAAATATGGACACAGGGATTTGATTTCAATAAACGTGTAAAAAAATCTTGCAAAGATGGTATATGTGAAATCTGAAAAGTTTTGGAGGAGTGAATTGGGTGAAATGGAATCTTAAATGCTTTCTTCATTACCCACAGTGTTACAGAACGCTGACTAAGCATTTTTTCAAAGTCACGAAAAAGTACCCCATGATTGACCTGACAGAAATTTGCTTAGACCATTCCACTCTGTTGGTTCCAAGGAAGCTTCACACCAAATAAGAATTCTCAGTGCCATGTAGTTTTGGAGATATGTGCGTTTTGAATTTTGTTCTATTTTTAGCTCCTGCGGTTCCCATGGGGGGATGGGAAAATATTTTGGGGCATAAATTAATTACTTATGATCAAATGAAACCAAAAATTAAATTTGGTTCAAATCAGCCTCTTGGTTCGAAAAACAGAAATTTTGGGCGGGGCAAAAATACATGCCCTCCAATAATGAAGGCAAATAAAGACCCACAAACTTCTCTTGAACAAAACTGAGTCTACACCTCAAAAGGAAGCAGCACACCATATATCGAATCTCTGCTACTCCTGGTTCACGAGAAGATTTTTTTAAGATTTAGGCAAAATTTTGGGGCATGGCCCTACTGAGGGGCAGGGCAACTTGATTTAAGCAAAATCAAAATGCAATGTCATAACAAACAAGCATCTCACATTTCACTTAAATGATTAATCAGTTCAGCAGTTTTGGAGGAGAAGACGCAAACACCATGTTCACGGACGACGGACGACAGACGGCAAGTGATCACTACACCTCACCCTGACTGAAAGTCAGGTGAGCTAAAAACTCAGTGGACCATGAGTGCTGCAGTTGGGCAAGAAGCTTGATTCAAGGAGAGAAGAAACTTGTAACTGCTGGCTTTCGAAAGTGTTGTTAAAACCCAATAAATAAATAAATAAACAAGAGGCCCCACAGGGCCTGAAGCGCTCACCTTGAACAGAACACGATATAAACAGAGAACAGAACACGATATAAGAGTCCAAGAATGAATCTACATTATGCAATCCATCTCCATAGGATACACTGCAAATCTTTGAGCCCCTCAGGAGTAACAAAAACAGTCCAAGCATCATGCCTTTTCTTTAGTTGATTATGATGTAAAATGTGGAGCTCCCCCTTCAAGCACCTTGATACAACCTATATAGATTACTCTTCACCTCTTGAGGGTACTGAATAAAAAATGTCTAATTCTTCAGCTACTTGGCCAATTCCGGCTCCCATAGGGAGCTCAAATATCAACCCAGGCACTCGATTTGAACAAAGTTGAATCTGATCTCCTTAGAGATGCTGTATACCAAATATGAAAGCATTCTGACTGGTGGATCTGAAGAACAAAATTTTAAAGAAATTTCCTCATATTGCACAAAGTTAAAATTTGGGCTACCATAGTGAGCCCAAACTTTAACCTACAGGCCCGATTTGAACAAACTTGAATCTCACCCCCCACCCCCACCCCTCCCCCCTTAGAGATGTTGTAAACCAAATACGAAAGCATTCTGACTGGTGGATCTGAAGAAGAAGATTTTTAAAAAAAAACTTCCCCATACAGCCCTAAGTTAAATTTGGGCTACCAAAGGAAGCCCAAATATTAACATAGGGACTTGGTTTGAACAATCTTGAATCTGACCATCATAACAATGAGGGTACCAAATCTTAAATAATTCTGACTCGTGGTTCTGAAGAAGATTTTTAAAGAAAATTCCCCATAAAATTTGGGCTCCTGCATTGAGTCTAAATATGAACGAATGGGCTTCATTTTAACAAACTTGTATCTGACCCCTCTATGGATGCTGTATACCAAATATCAAAAGATTCTGAACATTGGTTCTTGAGAAAAGATTTTCTAAAATGTTTGCAAAAATGCTGCACCAACATTATTCTGATGCCCTCTGCAGAACTCTCTAACAACAACAGAGGGCATTTTTTTTACCATTCAATTCTACTGGTTCTAAGGATGCTTCATACCACATAACAGTTCTCTGTTCCAAGTGGTTTGGGAAACATGGGAGTTTGAAAACATTTCTATTTTTTGCTCCTGGGGTTCCCATGGGGATGCAGGGTTTTTTTGCATGAGGTAAGTACTTATGACCCAATATTACCACGATATTGAATTTCATTCAAATCGGACCATCTGTTCGGAAAATAGAAATTTTGGGTGGTACCAAAAATCTAACCACTGCCATTACAAAGCCAAATATTGCTTCACAAAGTACGTTTGAACAAGCGTGATTCTACACCTCAAAAGGTAGTTCCATAACGAATATAAAGTCACTGTACCCACTGGTTCATAAGATTTTAAAAATATTTTGGGAGCATTTTACCCCAACCCCTCCCTATGGGGCTGGGCATGTTGAGTTAAACAAAAATGTAATACCCATTTGGTACCATTACTCACACAAACTTTAACTTGAATTGACCAAAACATGGTGTTGATGGATGACAGATGGATGGACAATGGATGGAGAGTGATTAGATAAGCCCTGCTTGACTTTGTCGAAGTGAGCTAAAAAAAAGAAAAAAATTAAACGGTTCATGTCCAATATTTTACCCATGTTATTAAAATTGATAAATTTGTCCCTGGAGTGCAACAAGGTTTATGCTATACATGTAGCATTGCAAAGCCTTCTTGCACTCAAGTGATGGAATACACCTCCATCCAAGCTATTCTGTAGATTATGAGGCCTAAAACAAACCGAGAACATGAACTTATGCATGAATATTATTACAATGAATACACTGTCTTACACAAAGGAATACCACACAATCCAGTGTAGACTGATTTCAAAAAAAACATACAGGCCCAAATAAGCTTCATACACAGTGTAAAAATTCCACAAAATTAATAAACATTCATATATGTTTAATAGAAATTAGGAGTATTGTAATTAAAAGTCAATTGTGTGGTTGTTTATATATATTAGTTTGTTATCAGGTGTTAAAAAATATGAATATTTGTAAACACACCCACCCATTTAGATTAGTCCCTGCTCATAGCAGTGACACAGACATACAGTACAGTTGCTGGTCATAATCCTTGCATGGGCAGTGCATGATGTCCATGCATGTTTTTTCCAGGTAATAGAAAATCATCATCAATAAAATTTTAATTAATGAAGCACCGAATTGTATCCTGTGGTTCATTAATTAAATTTTTGATGATTATTGCTGTAAACAATGTTTGAAAACTAATATCATTGCATCCGCGGAAATATTGCCCACCCACAGAAAGTGACCAGTACACAACACCACAGAGTCAAGGTAATTGTGTTTTACTGTCTTGAATTTCAAATTTTGTTGTTTTTTTTTTGTTTTTTTTTGGGGGGGGGGTGCGGGGGGGGGGGGTGCACCAGACCCCTCCACTGATGAGAGGGTCACGCACCCTCTTGTCCTCACCCCTATCTCACTGCTATGTGGCTCAGGTGATTCTGTGCATCATATTCTTTATGACTCCCACTAGATACATGTATTACTCTTGCCCCTACATGTAACTTAGATATCCTGGCTTAGCACCAGTATAATGGTAAACTAACATCAAATTGTGTGCTTATGTACAGTAGCTAACATATTGGAATAGTATAATGAGCTTTGTCAGAAACTTGATCAAGTATTGATGACAAACAACAATTTTCATTACCAGTACCTGGTGCCAGTAATAAAATAAGATTTGCAAATATCACCCTGCATTTTTTTCAGCTATTAACTAACATAAAATTGTGCGCTTCATGAAAATTATTTCGTAACTACCTGTTAAAAATTACCGTTTCTTGTTTTGCTCTTTTAGAAAAAGAAATCACTCCTTTTCTGGCGGGCATACTAAACACCGAGGCAACCGAGGGATACCAAGGTGAAGGAAAACAGGAGAGAAACGGGTATGAGGTGGTGTGTTCTTTTTATTATTTATTTATTGGTGTTTAAGGTCACATTTATCTGCACAACAGCTTATTGTGACCATGGCAGTTTTATGGATGGAGGAAACTAGAGTACCCAGGAGAACCACTGAGCAATGGCAAGCAACTGTAAGCTCCCCAACATACTACACAAGCACGGTTAGCCTTGTTCGAAGACAGGTGCACCAAGAACATGCAGTATGCCTTAGTACACAGCATACCTTGCCCCCACATGGGTAGTGGGGGTGAAGTGTCTTGCCCAAGGACACAAAGCTGTTGCTGCAGGTGGGATTCGAACCGAGGATCTCTCGGCTTGCAGTCTGCACCTCTACCTACTGAGCTAATGCACCCCTGATGGTGTATTCCGATTATGTAAATAGATTTAAGCAGTAGTAGCATGTGATTGGTTTTAATGCCATATTTGAGAATTATGGGTGCTGAAGTAATAAGAGTGAAAAATCTTCCCTTTGGTATTTAGTAGGTAGCTTGGTTTTGGTAAAGTGACTTCACCTCAGTAAGCAACAGTGTGAAAGCTGGCAGCCATCTTTAATATCGGGCCGTCACACCCAAAAAACACTCATTCTCATCGCAAGGTGATAACAAAGGTACCCAAGAAGTTTCATGAAGATAGGTTCATAAATACAGCCTCCAGACTTAGCGTATTGACATGTGCACTTACAGTGTATAAGTAGCACTAATAAATTAAAGGTCATCTAATTTGCATAATTTCTGCAAGAGAAAAAAACCTGTATTATACAGTATTTTTTGTGATGTACAGTTAAAACTAGAAGTCCTGTCACGAACTGTGCGCTTACCTAGGCTTAATTGCGCGTATGAATTGCATGCAATTGTCATATCGAATGGCATCCAAAGCACGGCAAGTTCTCCTGGTTACTTATAGCAAACACAGGCAATGTTTCTGCCAATGGACCTCCGGGTTACCCGGAGGTCCATTGGCTGAAACATTGCTTGTGCACAGGCCATATTTACAGAATTTGATTGCCTTACTATGGTCATATCACGTAGATTAACACGCATATCGACGTGCTATTTGTGCGCATTTCAGGACAGGACTTTTAGTTTTAACTGTATTCCATGTTACTAAACATTCATACAAAAATTTATTCAAATCAGAACTTTCATACAGAAGTTCTGTACAAAAAACTGATCGCACTAATTTTAGTACAAATTGGCTGCTAGTGGCCATCTTGAATTTCAAACTGCACCCAAAAACACTCGCTCTCATCCCACGGTGATAACAAAAGTACCCAAGACGTTTCGTAAAGATCGGTTCATAAATACGGCCACTAGCCTGAGCCGTATAGAAGTTGTGTACAAAAAACTGATTGGACCTAATTTTGGTACAAAATGGCCACTGGCAGCCATCTTGAATTTTGGATCGCACCCCAAAACACTCGTTCTTGTCCATAGGTGATAACAAAGGTATGCAAGAAGCTTGGTGAAGATCCGTTCATAAATACAGCCCATAGCCCGAGCCGTATTGACATGTGTACTTACTGTGTATAAGTAGCACTGAATAAATCAAATGTCATCTAATTTGCATAATTTCTGTACAAGAAAAAAACCTGTATTTTATGTGATGTATTCCATGTTACTAAACAATCATACAGAAATTTATTCAAATCAGAACTTTCATACAGAAGTTCCGAACAAAAAACTGACTGCAGTAATTTCAGTACAAAATAGCTGCCGGCGGCCATCTAGAATTTTGGACTCCCCCCAAAAACACTCATTCTAACATCATGGTGATAACAAAGGTACCCAAGAAATTTCGTAAAGATCGGTTCATAAATACGGCCTCTAGCCCAAGTTGTATAGAAGTTCTGTACAAAAAACTGATTGTACCTAATTTCAGTACAAAATGGCCACTGGTAGCCATCTTGAATTTTGGACTGCACCCAAAAACACTCATTCTCATCCCAAGGTGATAACAAAGGTACCCAAGAAGTTTCATGAAGATCAGTTCATAAATACTGTACAGCCTAGCCCGAGCCGTATTGACATGTGCACTTACTGGGTATACATGTAAGTAGCAGTGAATAAATTAAAGTTCATCTAATTTGCATAATTTCTCAACGAGAAAAAAACCTGTATTATATGTGATGTACTCCATGTTACTAAACATTCATACAAAAATTTATTCAAATCAGACCTTTCATACAGAAGTTCTGTACAAAAACGCTGATTGCACTAATTTCTGTTCAAAATGGCTGCTGGAGGCCATCTTGAATTTTGGACCGCACCCAAAAACACTCAATCTCGTCCCACGATCGGTTCATAATACAGCCTCTAGCCCGAGCCGTATTGAATTGCTGTTACCGAATAGATGGACAATGGGCCATGACATAACCTTAAATTTGATTTTGTCAAAGTTCAGCTAAAAATGGAGAGTATCCACAGTATCACAAAACAAAAACCTATTTGTAAAGGAGTCCTTTACTCCTCCTTTCAAGGACAATGGGGCAGTGTTGGCATTCACCACCATGCTGCCTTGAGGCTGCATTTTGAATTCCTGTGTTTGTTGTTCTAATGAAATATTATTATCAGTTAAGGTACAAATATGGTACCGATAGCACACTTTCAGGAACCGCTGATGTCTAATGTCGACTGTGTGTCAGTGCGTGAGGTGCACACATACTTTTGGGGTTCTATACACCACATCCTTCATTTTGCTATATAATTTGTGTAAATTTATTTGGAATTTATAGAATTTCAGACTTGTAAATTTCATAGTATTGTTTTTGCCTTAGTTATGGTGCTTTATAAGTAATGGGCAATTTAGTTTGAAAAAAAGGGGTTCATGAATATTCAGTCACAGGAAGATTCAGCCCTCATACTTTTTCTGAGAATATTCGGTCCCCAATTTCATTCATGCCCCCACCCCTCTCTCCTGTTAACCCATATACTGAACATCCCAAAAGACATTTTAATATCTAGATATTTATGCTTGTTCGCAACTTATTATGGACACAAATGGACACAGAGTCAAGGTAATTGTGTTTTACTGTCTGAATTTCAAATTTTTTGGGGGGGTTGGGGGCGGGGGAGGTGCACCCGACCCCTCCACTGATGAGAGGGTCACATACCCTCTTGTCCTCGCCCCTATCTCACTGCTATGTGGCTCAGGTGATTCTGTGCATCATATTCTTTATTACCCGGCCCCACTCCCACTAGATATTACTCTTGCCCCTACATGTAACTTATATTTCCTGGCTAAGCACCAGTATATAGTGGTAAACCAACATCAAATTGTGCGCTTATGTCCAGTCGCTAACATACTAGAATAGTATAATGTGCTTTGTCAGAAACTTGATCAAGTATTGATGACAAACAGCAATTTTCATTACCAGTACCTGGTGCCAGTAATAAAATAAGATTTGCAAATATCACCCTGCGTTTTTTCAGCTATTAACTAAGATAAAATTGTGCGCTTCATGAAAATTATTTCATTACTACCTGTTAAAAATTACTGTTTCTTGTATTGCTCTTTTAGAAAAAGAAATCACTCCTTTTCTGGCGGGCATACTAAACACCAAGGCAAACCGAGGGATACCAAGGTGAATGAAAATTGGAGAGTCTAAACGGGTATGAGGTGGTGTGTTCTTTTTATTATTTATTTATTGGTGTTTAAGGTCACATTTATCTGCACAACAGCCTATTTTGACCATGGCAGTTTTATGGATGGAGGAAACTAGAGTACCCCAGGAGAACCACTGAGCAATGGCAAGCAACTGTGAGCTCCCCAACATACTACACAAGCTGGGTTAGCCTTGTTCGAAGACAGGTGCACCAAGAACATGCAGTATGCCTTAGTACACACAGCATACCTTGCCCCCACATGGGTAGTGGGGGTGAAGTATCTTGCCCAAGGACACAAAGCTGTTGCCGCAGGTGGATTCGAACCGAGGATCTCTTGGCTTGCAGTCTGCACCTCTACCTACTGAGCTAATGCACCCCTGATGGTGTATTCTGATTATGTGAATCGATTTAAGCAGTATAAGTATGTGATTGGTTTTAATGCCATATTTGAGAATTATGGGCACTGAAGTAATAAGAGTGCACTGAAAAATCGTCCCTTTGGTATTTAGTAGGTAGCTTGGTAATGGTAAAGTGACTTCACCTCAGTAAGCAACAGTGTGAAAGCCGGCAGCCATCTTTATTGTCGGGCCGCACCCAAAAACACTTGTTCTCATCCCAAGGTGATAACAAAGGTACCCAAGAAGTTTCATGAAGATCGGTTCATAAATACAGCCTCCAGCCTTAGCGTATTGACATGTGCACTTACAGCGTATAAGAAGCACCGAATAAATCAAAGGTCATCTAATTTGCATAATTTCTGCAAGAGAAAAAAACCTGTATTATACAGTATTTTTGTGATGTATTCCATGTTACTAAACATTCATACAAAACTTTATTCAAATCAGAACTTTCATACAGAAGTTCTGTACAAAAAACTGTTGCACCAATTTTGGTACAAAATGCTCACTCTTGGCCATCTTGAATTTCGAACTGCACCCAAAAACACTCGCTCTCATCCCACGGTGATAACAAAGGTACCCAAGACATTTCGTAAAGATTGGTTCATAAATACGGGCTCTAGCCTGAGCCGTATAGAAGTTGTGTACAAAAAACTGATTGTATCTAATTTTGGTACAAAATGGCCTCTGGCAGCCATCTTGAATTTTGGATCGCACCCCAAAACACTCATTCTCGTCCCTAGGTGGTAACAAAGGTACCCAAGAAGCTTGGTGAAGATCGGTTCATAAATACAGCCCCTAGCCCGAGCCATATTGACATGTGTACTTACTGTGTATAAGTAGTACTGAATAAATCAAAGTTTGTCTAATTTGCATAATTTCTGTACAAGAAAAAAAACTGTATTTTATGTGATGTATTCCATGTTACTAAACAATCATACACAAATTTATTCAAATCAGAACTTTCATACAGAAGTTCTGTACAAAAAAACTGATTGCAGTAATTTCATTTTCAGTACAAAATAGCTGCTGGCGGCCATCTAGAATTTTGGACTCCCCTCCAAAACACTCATTCTAACCCCATGGTGATAACAAAGGTACCAAAGAAATTTTGTAAAGATCGATTCATAATTACGGTCTCCAGCCCAAGTTGTATAGAAGTTCTGTACAAAAAACTGATTGTACCTAATTTCGGTACAAAATGGCCACTGGTAGCCATATTGAATTTTGGACTGCACCCAAAAACACTCATTCTCATCCCAAGGTGATAGCAAAGGTACCCAAGAAGTTTCATGAAGATCAGTTCATAAATACAGCCTAGCCCGAGCCGTATTGGCATGTGCACTTACTGGGTACACATGTAAGTAGCAGTGAATAAATTAAAGTTCATCTAATTTGCATAATTTCAGCAGGAGAAAAAAACCTGTATTATATGTGATGTACTCCATGTTACTAAACATTCATACAAAAATTTGTTCAAATCAGAACTTTCATACAGAAGTTCTGTACAAAAAACTGATTGCACTAATTTCTGTACAAAATGGCTGCTGGAGGCCATCTTGCATTTTGGACCGCACCCAAAAACACTCGTTCTCGTCCCACGATGATAACAAAGGTACCCAAGAAGTTTCGTAAAGATCGGTTCATAAATACAACCTCTAGCCCGAGTCGTATTGAATTGTTGTTCCCAAACAGACGGAAGCCCGAGTCGTGTTGAATTGTTGTTCCCAAACGGACGGACAACGGGCTATGACACAACCTTGAATATGACTTTGTCAAAGCTGAGCTAAAAATGGGGAGTATCCAGAGTATCACGAAACAAAAACCTATTTTGTAAAGGACTCCCCCTTTCAAGGACAATGGGACAGCATTGGCATTCACCACCATGCTGCCTTGAGGCTGCATTTTGAATTCTTGTGTTTGTTGTTCTTATGAAATATTATTTTATTATTATCAATTATGGTACAAATATGGTACCGATAGCACACTTTCAGGATCCGCTGATGGCGACTGTGTGTCAGTGTGTGAGATGCACACATACTATACACCACATCCTTCATTTTGCTATATAATTTGTGTAAATTTATTTGGAATTTATAGAATTTCAGACTTGGAAATTTCATAGTATTGTTTTTGCCTTAGTTATGGTGCTTTATAAGTAATGGGCAATTTACTTTTGAAAAAAGGGGTTCATGAAGATTCAGTCACAGAAAGATTCAGCCCTCATACTTTTTCTTAGAATATTCAGTCTCAGTCGTGGTCGAATGTCATCACCTCTTGAGGTCAAATCCTCACATAATTTTTTTTGAAAAAATATTCTATGCATTTTTTCTATTGTTTTATGTTAAGGATTTATGATTACTAATTATGACAAAATTACAAGTGCGATATGAAACAAACCTTAATGAAGCTGGAACAAAAAAAACCTTCCCAAAACAAGCTGTGAGAGGTTCTCAGCTCGAATCCCAACTGCGGCAACTGAAATAAGGCGTACTGCACATCGATGGTGCACTTGTCTTCAACCAATGCTAACCCTGCTTGCTTGGAGTTACAATGTTGAGAAGCTGACAGTTGCTTGTCATTGTTGCTCGGTAGTTCTCTCTGGGTGCTCTGGCTGGGTTCCTCCCCCAGTAAAACTGTTGGGTGGCCCTGGCTGTAAAAATTGTTGTTAAACCCAATAAATAAAGAAATCAAATTTGCTGAATCCAAGACCTTTGAATGATGGTTTTGATTGGGGTGTGTGTGTGGGGGGTGGGGGTAGGTGGAGGGGGGGGGTTATACAGTTGTGCCCACTTAATTGGATATATCTTAATTGTATACAGTTGAAACTAGAAGTCCTGTCCCAAATTGTGCGCTTATCTAGGCTTAATTGCGCTTAGGAATTGTGCGCAATTGCCATATCGAATGGCATCCAAAGCATGGCAGGTTCTCCTGATTACCCATAGTAAACACAGGCAATGTTTCTGCCAATGGACCTCCGGGTTACCCGGAGGTCCATTGGCTGAAACATTGCTTGTGCACAGGCCATATGTACAGAATATGATAGCATTACTATGGTCATAACGCGTAGATTAATGCGCAAATCGACGTGCTATTTGTGCGCATTTCATGTTAGGACTTCTAGTTTTAACTGTATCCCTGTTAATAGAATATAATTTCCCAACACAAAACCATTTACCTCCAGTACAAATTTGACTTGGTAATTGAATATAGGTTATAGAGTAATCTCCTGTTAATTGAATAAAAAATCTTGTAACATGTTGAGAAATTGCCCTGACTCTTCCCAGTTTTCCTTTGGTTATAGACCAATTTGGCCTCAGTACATTCAATACAGGCATTTAATCTATTATATCTTGTTTGACAGAGCTCATGGAGCTCTGTCAAACAAAATATAATAGAATAAATGCTAAGTTCATCTCTGGAATACAGGAAAGTGACACAATCCCTGTTAATTGAATACTCCTGCTAATTGAATAATGTTATTGGCAAAGTGGCTCTTCAATTAACAGGGTTCCACTGTACAGCAAAAACAAATATCACAAACTAATAATGAAACTATGTACTTGTGAAATTTTCATGTGGTCATTCTACAAAATGTTTTAGCTGGTACTATACAGTTTTGAAGGTTAAAGGGCTCACTACTTAGAGGTGAAGGCTGCAGCCTGCAAGTCAAAGGGTCCTCTATCAAATACCACCTGTGGCAGCCACTTTGTTTCCTTGGGCAATACACTTCATTCCCACTGCCCACGTAGTGCCATTGCATACCAAGGCATACTGCATGTCAATCGTACACTTGTCTTCAACCAATGCTAACCCAGCGTGTGTGCTGTTTGTACGTTAGATGTTTGCAATTGCTTTGTGGATCTCTCTGGCTTTTCCCACCTGTAAAACTGTCCGACATGAAGTGACCCTGGCTACCGCAGTGTCATTAAACCCCAATACATAAATCAATAAGAATCATGTGTCCCTATTCTGGAGAACAGTTTGGGGCAAATTGCCAAAGGATGGTTTGGGTTAGATTAGTATCCAGTTTGGGTCAAATTGTTGGAGGACAGTTTGGATGCAAATCTCACGAATTCCAGTCACTTTGGCTCCAAGTCATTTTGGCCCCAGTCATTACAGCCTCAGGTCAATTCAGCCCCAACATACCAGGTCATTTCGGCCTCTTTAAATATTTTCAAATATTGTTTGAATTTTAACATTTTTCTATTTAATTTTTTTTCAACATATATATCTCTCAATTAGATATTCAGGTATACATGATATGTCTAGTAGATTTTCTTTCATGATGAATAAATAAAAGAAAAGTTTCAGCATGTCGAAGATGCACATGGACTATGTGGGATTTGAAATCACTTGTGACCTGAATAATTTTATTAGGCTTTTCCCTCTGGAAAAGACTATTGTTTTTCTGCGAATTATTATTATTTTTTTTTTGGGGGGGGGGGGGGGGAGGGGGGGTGGGTTTTTTTTTTTTTTTTTTCCACACATTTTGTCCGTACGATTCAGAAGCCATTTTCGAACCGATTTTCACGAAATTTTGCACACGCATAGAGGAGCACAAAATCTAAAAATGTACCGAAGCAGAATTTTCGATTTAACCCTTATTTCGTCATAATTGGCAAAAAACGGCCAAAACTGGGGTTTATCGGCACTTTCTCGAAACACGTCTTGTAGATTTTTTTTTATACATTTGTCATTGCTAGACCTGTCTGTGACACGCCCTTTGGTACACACGACATATCAGGCGATTCATATGGTAACCCTCCACAGGCTGCCAAACATCGAAATTTTGATGAAATAGGCCGGTTTCAGGCCCCCACTGCACCCAAACAATACACGAGAGATAAACATAACTTTCTTTACTGGGAGTGGAATTCACCGAGGATCATTTTTGTCTGTAATAAGGGTGTTCAAAAAACCAAGCGTTAACCCGTTTTGGGCTGGTTAAACAGCAATACCCCCATAAAGCTCAAAAATTCGTATTTTCCGTGGATTTCTCTAAACGAGTCTTGTAGATTTTCAAGAAAAAATTGTCACTCCCAGGCCTTGGTGTGACAATAGAAGTTGCATGGACAAAATACTGCGATGAGCATTTGTTAACCCTCCACCGGCTGCTAAAAGTCAAAATTGTGATAAAATGGGCTGTTTTTGGACACCAACAGCACCCACTTGGTGTACCACTGAGAAAGGTTCCTTCTTTTATCGGACGCAAAATTGATGAGGAAACATTTTTGATAGTGGTGGTAAGGGTATTCAAAAGTCGAAGTCTTAACCCATTTTTGACTGGTTAAAGAGAGATACCCCTTAAAGGCCTAAAATTCCCATTTTTTGTGGATTTCTCTAAAAGCAACTTGTAGGTTTTCAGGAAAAATTGACTATTCGCAGGTCTTTGTGTGACATTACAAGTTGCATGGGCAAAATATTCCGGTGATCATTTATTAACCCTCTACAGGCTGCTAAGAATCGTAATTTTGTTGAAATAGGCTGTTTTCAGATGCGCACAGCACCCAATGCATACCCGAGAGATAAATGTAATCTACTTTGTTGGAAGTGGAATTTACCGAGGATCAAATTTGTTAGTAATAAGGGTATTCAAAAAACCAAGCATTAACCCCTTTTGGGATGGTTAATAGCAATACCCATCAAAAGCTTAAAAATCATGTTTTCCCTGAATTTCTTTACAAGCCTCTCGTAGGGTTTCAATAGAAAATGGCCATTGATAGGTCTTAGAGTCGCATTACCAGTTGCATGGATAAAATATTCAGATAAGCATTTGTTAACCCTCCATGGGCTGCTAAATGTCAAAATTTCGAAAAAAAATAGTTTGTTTTTGGACACCAACAACATCAAATGGGAATGCTGCAGAGAAACATAACTTCTTTTACCAGACGCAAAACTGATAGGGAAAATTTTTAGTAAGTAGTAAGGGTATTCAAAAATTGAGGTCTTAATCCATTTTCGCCCGGTTAAGGAGATGTACCCCTTAAAAGCTTAAAATTCCCATTTTCTGTGGATTTCTCAAAAAAAATCTAGTAAGTATTCAAGAGAAATTGACCATTTGCAGGTCTTGGAGTGACATTACAAGTTGCATGAACAAAAGATTCCGGTAAGCATTTGTTAACCCTCCAGAGACAGCAAATTTTGAGAAAATGGGCTGTACTTGGCCACCCATTACACCCAATGTGTACCTGCGAGATGAACATAACCACCTTCATTGGAAGTGGGATTCACCGAGGATCATTTTTGTAAGTAATGATGGTATTCTTAAAACCAAGCATTAACCCGTTTAGTGCTGGTTACAGGGTGATACCCCTCAAAAGGTTAAAAATTCATGTTATCGGAGGATTTCTCTAAAAACATCACGTAGATTTTCAAGAAAAATTGGCCATTCTCAGATCTTAGTGTGAATTACAAGTTGCATGTACAAAATATTTCAGTAAGCATTTGTTAACCCTATGCTGGTTCTCAAACATCAAAATGTTGAAAAAGTGGGCTGTGTTTGCATATCCGCAGCACTCAAAGTTAAGAGTTGAAATCAACATAAGTGGAAGTAGAATTCACTGAGAATTATTTCTATAAGTAATAAGCATATTAAAAAAACAACCCTTAACCCGTTTTGGGCTGGATAAACAATTATACCCATCAACAGCTTAAAATTCATGTTCTCCCTGGATTTCTCTGAAAACATCTTGTAGATTTTTAAGTAAAAATGGCCATTCACAGTTTTTGGTGTGAAATTACAAGTTGCATGAATAAATAGTCCTGTTAGCACTTGTTAACCCTTAACAAGCTGCCAGACATCAATATTTTGGATACATTTGAGATAAAACGGACCATTTTCAAAAGATACAGCACTCAGTGGGTATGTGTCAAACAAGCATAACTCCTTTTGTCGGTCATTAACTTGTTGGACGACGATATTGATATTAACCCTCTCCACCGTTAATGATGGTTTTTACCTAAACAATTTTTTTTATCAAACTGAGTCATTTGAGACTTCTGTACTCACCTTTTTCATGACACCAATGAAGGAACTTCAGTGAGACAGTCAAAAGCAATTCATCACACAATGTGGGGTCATGACAAATCATGGAATCTCATCGGGAAAAGCCATGATTCTCCAGAATCATAAAGTCTAGTTTGCTTATGAATCTATGAGAGCCGGAAGCGAAGGTAAGTGATGTGATTTGGTTTGAGTGTACGCCTTGGAAGTGGGGCACTGGGATCAGACCCCGTGAACATCGAACTGGAAGGGGACTAGGAATTGCGCATAACTACAAGGATTCTGCTCTGTGTTTTAGAAAATGTGGACATATTTATGGTAGTATCAAAATCGCAGTTTGGTGGTTGTTTCAGAAAAAAAAGAAAAAGAAACCCTGTGAACCTCAAACTGGAAGGTGACTAGGAATTGTGCATAACAATATGAATAAATGACAGCATATTCCGGTACTTTGCAAAATTTCAAAGTAAAATAATTTCTCTTACTTCTACAGATAGCATCTTAAATGTATGTAAAATTGAACACATGGATAATTTTTAATGTCATGTATAACTGTTCTGTACACTGTGTAAATACAAATAACTGAACATTACTTAATAAAGGTAATTACCCATTATTTCTAAACATGAACTATGCACTGATCTTTATAGATCTCATCACTTAAAATGGTGCCGAAATGACCAAGGGACCAAAGTGACTAGGACAGAGATGACTTTGAGGTCGAATTGACCAGAGGACGAAATGACTTGGAGCCGAAGTGATTGGATATCATTCTAACAGATGAGAGACGATAATTAGGCCCTAATACAGAACACATTGAATGTGAATTTACTGCAGAGATAATTGCTCGACGATATATTATATTAATATTTTTTCAATAAATATCGAACAATCTATTAATATTTTTTTTAAGAATTATTTTCAGAAGTTAAAACGAATATCGTAGCGTATCTAAAATATCCTAACAGATGTGTACTGCTTTTCTTTTGGATGATTCTTCCCTGGGCCTAGTTCTCCCCAGGCTGAAGATTCCCCCAGTTCCCGAAAAAAGATGACATGCCATTTTCAATGGCGGTAAATATCCAAAAGGGTTATTATTTTCCATTTTTTAGTTTTTGAAACTACGAAGCACTGTTCAGAAATACAGATGCACCAAAAAGTAACACATTATTACTTTGTTTTGGTTTCTAACGGGACTGAAAGCAAGCTATCAGTATCACTTTTTCGAATTACACCCATTTCGTCTGCTAACCAAATCGTCCGCTACAATTTTACCCAAGTCGTCCTCTACAATTATACCCAACACGTCCGAAACTCGTTCGCTGGGGAAAGTATTCAAGTATTGCATTTTGAATCATTTTTTATTTATATAATAATTTTATTGTATAATTTATTGTATATTACCTATTGTAATATATCTTAATGTACCTCCATTGTAATATATCTTAATGTACCTCCTTGCATTAAATTTCATATATGTGTATGAAATTCTGAAAACAGAAATGTCAGAACAAAATAAACTATCCAGCCATCTAATAAATTTTAATTACTGTTTATTCAATGGATTACCAATAAAAATTATATTATTACAGTAAAAGTTCTTAAAGTATATGTACGTTATATTAAGTTCCACAACATAATCTTATAATTTCGCAATTTTTCATTGAAGAGCTCCACCGGTACCTAACAGTGAATAATTGCAAAATTATTAGCATAAGTATTATAAGAATTAATTATATTAAGAAATGCAACAAAATTTGTTATATTAAGTTCTGCAACATAATCTTATAACTTTGCAAGTATTCATCAAGGCGCACCGTCGCTTTACAATGAATAATAGCAAAATTATTAGCAAATGTATTATAAGAATTAATTATATTAAGAAACGCGTCAAAATTTATGGTTTATTAAATTCTGCAACATAATCTTATAATTTTGCAATTATTCTTGGAAGAGCATCACCGGCGCTTTACAATGAATAATCACCAAATTATTAGCAAATGTATTATAGGAATTAATAATATTAAGAAACGCATCAAAACGTGTTATAATTATATTAAGAAATGCATCAAAACATGTTATATTAAGTTCCGTAACATAATCTTATAATTTTGCAATTATTCCAGGGGGAGGGGGGTCCTGCTGGGGGGGGGGGGAGGACCAAAAATTTGCAAGACGTGATGTGGGGGTGGGTGAGACTCTTGAGTGCACCAAAAATGTGCATTTCCAACTTGTGCAATTTTTTAAAAACATATCAATATATCAGCCAATATATGACATCATTTGTGTTTCAAACCTGAAAGATGATGTTGTACATCACACTCTTAACATAAATACAACATCAGGAGGCTTTATGTGTGAGAATATTGGGCTTAATCTGGGGAAATGTCACACGTTAGTAGGGGGTGGGTGTCTTGTTCGAAATGTAGAAAATGTGCAGACAATATTTTCCTTGACAAGCGGACGACTCGGCTTGCGGACGAAACGTCCATATACCCTTTTTTCAAGCAAACTTTTCCTTACTTTTACAACACCTTAACATTCGGATAATTCAACAACTGGGTTTCTGTTCATCTTGATATTTCACGAGGTACGTGTCAATGCATATCTGTATACAATCGCACCAATATAACAACAATTATCAGTTATAGTATCGGTTATATGTACGTTTTTTTCGATTGAGGTTATCACTGGCAGACAAGCTGCAACGAAATCAGGACTGAGAGTTCGATCTGAAATGATGAGATCATCAGCTGAGCATATTGACAAACCTCCAGAAGGACAGAACTCGAGTAATAATAGTAACACTTTGGCAGGCCGCTGATTTGTCGCGGTTCTCGGTTGAGAAGGCCTGGTTACCCCTGAAGTGTAGATATGTAGGCAAATGTATCACGCAAAGCTTTGAGGCGAAACAAAAAACATTTGATTCCCAGAGGGGGACAGGCCAATTGCAATTGCATGGGCAATTCGACACCGGAAGTTACGTGGTTTTTTCACTGAAATTTACTGTCCACTTCAAAAATCACATTGACGGCTATAGAGAATTCTGTTCTGGAACACAT
Organism: Pictodentalium vernedei; assembly: GCA_031216915.1. Taxonomy (NCBI): domain Eukaryota; kingdom Metazoa; phylum Mollusca; class Scaphopoda; order Dentaliida; family Dentaliidae; genus Pictodentalium; species Pictodentalium vernedei. The sequence continues at coordinate 67,979,184 of CM062295.1, read as the reverse complement.
TTATCTGACTGGGTATGTGGAACCCTTTGCGGGCCTACGGCCCGCTTGGGGTTCCTAAAATGGTGGTGCCTGTTGCGCGCACTGAGTGATTCGTATAAATCTGGGACAAATTACAGAATTTGCTCAAGCGAGTCATGAATGAACTCAAGGAATCTTTTCCAACGCATTGTTTGGTGTACCATATTTCATCGTCGTCTTTGAAAGAGTCAATTGGGCGTTGCAGAGTTTTTCATTGTCAGGATGGAGTTTGGATACATATTTTTCAAAGGATGCCACAGGACAGAATGGTGAGTTTGGAACTTGAGTCATTACACCACCGTAATTTTCCTTGTCGCATTCACGTCTATTTTTAGACAGTTCGTCCTTGGCCTTGCTTACAAAATTCAGTCGAGTTGCGAAATCTTTTTCAATTTTAAATGTATCTTTTGTCATGTCTTTGAAATTTTCCATACCTCTTCGACAAAAATACAACCTAATGTCTAACTGAACTTTGTTTTGCAATCCAACAGGTGTATTTGCAGACAAACGAAAATTTCCGTACAATTGCCTAATATCGGCGTCTGTTATGACCGGGTAATGCACACACTCACCCTTCCCGGCGGATTTCAGTTCATACAACGCAGTTTTGAAACACTCGTTCGACGAATAAAATTCATTGTTTTTTATAATGTCAAATTCCTTTACACGTGGGGGTGCCTTCAAATACCTATTGAGTCCATATCTGAAATTTTCGAGTGATGATGTTTTGTACATTTCTCCACCACTTTTCCTTGCATCCAGGTAAAAATGCTGTAAAGTCTCATCTAGTTTTACAGGTGTATACACCTCAAAGTTCTGATTTTCACCCTTTTCCAATAAATATGCTCGCAGCAGATTAGCACATTTTCTGTTGGCCTTCACTGTATTGTATTATTATAAACCTTTTCGCTTTTACTTTCAAGAAAACAAAAACATAAAAAAATAATTCCAGAATTTTTTATTTTTGTTTTTATCTCATTTTCTACATAACTACCAATCTCAAAACATTAAATATATCTTATTTTTTATTTAAAAAAAAATAATACACCAATAAACAAACTTTTTTACTGAAAAAAATCATTTGGCAAAATAGGAACTTTTTAAGACATCTCCCTCTCAGATTGTGTATTCTTGTTTTTATACCGGGTTTAAACACGGTGTAAAAAATATAAATACCTGTGGGGCAGGAGTTACACCGTGCTTCTCAGCCAATCAAAGTAAGGCATTCTATTCAATTTGGAAATAACTTCTTTTATTTAGTGAACCAACGAAGTTGGCATGATTTATTGTGATCGTTAGGTGTTTTATTTATTTATTTATTTCAAATCAAATAAATTTACCAAGATTAGCATTCAATTTTAACAGAATATTACATGAACTGAAGTAGATTCAGCAGTAAACTTGGAGCTTATTCAACGAAGACGCCAATCATTTTGAAACAGAGGAAATATGAACAGTTGGCATATCGAACCAGTTTTGGTTCTGTATAGAACCAAAACTGGTTCGATATGTCAACTGTTCATATCTCCTTTGCTTCATAATGCTTTGAGACAACCTCGTATGAGCTCTAAACTTACAGCTGAAACCCCCTCAATTTATGTTTAATTCTGTTAATATTTAATGTTAATCTTTATAAATTTATTTGATTTGAAATAAATACTGTTTAAACAGAACTGGTTCCATCTCAGGGACAAGATTAGAACCAGTTTTGGTTCTAAAGAGAACCTATATCTTTTGCAGTGTGATGCGTCGTTTTTAAGTGAGGGTGTTTGATATCACGACATTTGAAGTCCCCTGCTAATATTATGCTGCTGTTATTTTCTGAGGCGATGATAGCCAGTGATTTTTCAAGTTTCCCCATGTCTTTTAGATTTCTGAGTGTCTAATAGAATGTTCCATTTAATAGTTCTTTGCTGTTTTGATTTTAACGCAGTCGAGTTCGCATTTAGTTACGTATGTTGGTTGTTCTGTAGCAGTGATGTTGTTTTGCTCAAAGATAAATTCTCCGCCGCCAAGGTGCCCTCTGTTATTTTTAAATGCTCTGTAGATTTCAAGACACTCTCCGGCTTATATGCTGCCATCTCGTGATTGGTTTTTACTTGGTTTCACGACTCTCGGCAAGGATTCCGTTCCGATGACTATGTTCGGTTTGACGTAATTTACGGTGGTTTTTACTTCCGCCGATTTGTCTCTTATACTTCTAGAGTCGGTGGTCATAATTCTTTGGTTCCCTTTTTTATTTGATTTCGGGTTTGCTGCTGAATAGTTCCTGTTTCTGTTTGTTCTACCTTTGTGCTTGTTTGATCGATTGTCTATATGTGCACTTTTCTCAGGCTCCTTGTTTTCAAGGGGCTGAAGTATAATGTGGATGAGTCTAGGAATCTTGTTGTTGTCGTGAGAGGTTCACGATAACTGATATTCTCGATCATGTATGAGCGGAAGTACTTAGTGGTAGCTAGTAGTTATTTGTGCATACTTCAATGCAGGATTTGTGGTGCCATGTACTGCAGTTGTAGCAGTAGATTTTGTCGGTAGACCAGATGACGGATATTTTACACATACCCCGGGGAAATATCTGGCCACTCTTGAACCTGACTGCAGTTCGATGTCCCCGTATTGAATCGTGATGGAAAGTATAATTCTGGATCCCTGTAGTTTGGCTGCTGGTAAGCTCAGTGGTCTCCGTTTCGTGGGTGACATTTGCCGGTAAAGTCGTAACGTGGTTTTTGCCGTTTAAATACTGTTTAAACAGAACTGGTTCAATCTCAGGGACAAGATTAGAACCAGTTTTGGTTCTAAAGAGAACCTATGTTTTTTGCCGTCTACCCGATTCGGTTCGCGTTTCGACTTGACCTAAAATTTGAGATTTGCAGAGATCTATAAAATCAACACACGCTTTGTAATTATCATTCGCGTTAAAGCAGAGCTTTCTATGAGGTGGTGTTTTAGTTTAAACACTATTTATTTCCTATGGTGTCTGGAAGTAATGTACAATAGTATGTGGATTGGATTCGACAGTAAGCCACGAGCTTATTGTTGTCGTTTCCAAGGCGGTGTTTTGAAATAACACGAAATAAATCATTCGCTCGGAGTCGAGATCAGACAAAAAATACACAAAACGCAAATTAAACCAATTTTACCCCAACTGTACGTCATGTTTACACTCTACTCAATGTAAAGTCATTTTTCCAAAATGGCCGACATAAAGTACAGTCGCCGTGGACTGGTCGTAATCCAGGCGCGGGCGGTGATGTACACGCTTACGTTTACCAGGTTATAAAAATCATCATAAGCAAAATGTTAATTAATGATAACCCGGTGCTTCATTAAATAAATCTCTGATGATTATTCCTATTATTAGGGTTTGGAATCTAATACTATTTCGACCGTGGAAATATTGCCCACCCGTGGAAAGTGACCAGTCCACGGCGACCTTACTGTATTTATGATAGGGTGGTATGTGTGAGACGTAAACTGAGTATTTATTCATAACTTGCAGATGATGGAAGTCGAATGTATTACATAGATGGATTTGAGAGAATGCCAGACGGAACATGGGTAGACTGGCAAGGTAACGAATTGCAATACATTCCTTGGGGCCCCGAAGAACCAGATAACTTGAAAGATACCATTGATCCGACAACAGAACAATGTATGCAGGTGATACACAGTGGAGTAGTACATGATATCCCGTGTCATTTCAGAAGAGGTGTATTATGCCAAATCGACATTTGTTAACACTGGAGTCATGACAGTTTAACACTGTGGTGAAAAGTGGAGAATGAAGCAGTCAATTGTTTTTTTTTATGATATAGTTAAGAGAGACCTTTTCTACAATGAACGACGACTGATAAGAATTATGAATGGGATTAAACGTCACTGGAATCTGTGTTCCTTCTATCAGAGTGTCCTCTACATGACATACTACTGATATACACTTTATCAAACAATTGGTGGTTGCTAAGATCTGTCAGAGTAACGTGATATTCCTGCGCATAATTGTCAGGCGTCTTTGCTACGTTTGAGTTAACATCATGACTGACTAAACATTCCATGGGGAACGTTATTATGCCTCGCTGATGTTTTTGAGGTGTGTGTGTGGGGGGGGGGGGGGGGGGTAACGGAATTTTCGACAGTCAGGGTCACCTCATATCGGACAGTTTTACTGGGGGAGCAAGCCGGCATACCCCGAAATGAACCACCTTGCAACGGCGAGTGAATCTCAGACTACCCAATATACTAACTCCGCACAAGAGGCGTTAGCATTAGTAGTACAGGATGGTCCAGCCATGCCTTATTACCCGCACTATTGTCGGAGCAGACAGTGTTAAATTCCCATAGGAACCGCACTTTTGCCGGAACAACTTTCTCCTGCGCAAGACTTCGGCTCCATCCAGTTAGATGTTACACGTGCTGCATATATAGTATGATATGGTATATATGATGATATAGTGTCAGTTTTCCCCCACGAAACGGTTAACGTTGCTGTCGACGTCGTGACGTCATGATGCGCACGTGACGTCACAGTAACTTTGACCACTGTCATTGTCCACTGTACGATCCGACATTACCTTGTTCCCGTTAAGGGTATGTCAGGCTTTAAGTACGTGAGTGATATGATAGTACAGTATGGGCATTATATACCCCTGTTTGGCCCCTGCTATCCCTTGGTATTACTAACCTACCTGATGCTTCATATCGTCCTAGACTGATATTGGTAGAAGGAAATGCTAGTCATATCAGCCATAACACTCAAGTGACAACATATCCGACAACAAAACGACTCGTAACGGATTTTGTATACCCGCATTTCTTCTGATATTTCGTCGTCAGTTATGTCTGCAAACCGTTTCTGTTAAATTCCCTATCGGTATGCATTTATTTACAAAAGCAGACGTGTGGTGATGCAGCGCGAAGGTAGTAATCCGATACCTCATTGATCACTGAGAAAATTATGGACTTTCGACAGTTTTGGGCGCATTTACAATTCTGATTGCTTTCCGACGCTTTGAATTAAAATCAAACTTTCTTAAGTGCCAATTTGCCGAACTCAGACTGTAATTTTCGCGATAAATAGAAATGGCGGAAAGTAATAATTAATATATACCTCCAGTGTCGGTATATTGCATTAATATGAGAACACTGTTGACCATTATTGTTGGTATATTCCCCACTCCTGGATACAATGTTTCACACAACGTATTAATTAATGTTTTTCCATCCAGACAAATGCATAATTCAGGAGAAAAACAACACTCGCAAAACACTGTCTGAAGGGCCACCCGTAGAAAAAATAAACTCTGAAAAATATCTAGGCGCAACAGTTCAAAATGACTTAAACTTTGACAACACACATCGCAGCCATGTCCTCAAAAAACATTCAAACAGTAGGCTTTCCAAAACGAGACCTAAACTCAAAACCACAAAAGAGCGATCCTGTCAGCCAGTTCGCCCCCTGATTTCCAATGTGTTCCAGGTGCCTACTGGCACATAGAACACATTGGAACTCAGGGGACGATTTGTCAAACCTATTATGGTATTCACCTCATCCACACGTGATCTCCATGGCGATCAGCAAATTGAAACTAGAACATGTATTGTACAGTGTAGGGCAGTCATGTATGGTAAAAAAATCGACACCACCCCACTTTGAAATGATAGACTCCCTGTAGTAGCAAAGTTTACGATAATGACGGTTCAAAACTAGGCTATCTGTTCTCTATAAAACTAAACACGGTGAATTGGGATTAAACCTCGTAAATATCCCATAAAATAAGACTGTAACAACCAGACAAAATAAAGCAACTACATACAGCCCGATCCCTACTACTCTTGATGCCCACAAATTCTCCACCCCACCCCAACCCACAGAACAATAACCAAGTATAACCTTCTCCACGTATCTGCCCTCCTGTCTGGAAATATGAATGACTTCAAAGTGGAGCTCAAACCACCAAAATTACTAAGACGTACAAGAACCAATCTAATCCTGCCTGCACTGCAGTGCGAAGTTACGATGTTGAGGGGCTGGCAGCTGCGCGTCGTTGCTCAGTGGTTCTCTCCGGGTACTCCGGCTTCCTCCACCCGTAAAACTGTCACCGACACGATTTGACCCTGGCTGTTAATGTGTCGTTAAACCTTAAAATGTTTTTTTTTAAAAATCCACCCTATATATGGACATCCTAAGGAGGGTTTAGGTGTCCTCCAGGTTATCAGTAAAAGTCACTATCTCATTAATCAGCTGTTTTCAGCATATATTTATTGAAAGAAGCACCGGGTCGTACCGGTTTCGTGCATGCTTTTAATTTACTACCCGAGGGCACGTATATAATAAAAAAGATCATCACAACAGTGAGTGTGCTGGTCAGTGTAGTACTGAAATGGTTAACCGGATAACCGGTTTGAAACCGGTTACCCACCTAACCGATTAAAAAAACGTCAACCGGTTATCCGAAATATCGATATTGATCGTCATTCCACGGTTAAAACATTGTAAATCTGCCGCTTCTTCTTTGAGATAAATTACACCTCGAAGCAGCGCTATATAGATTGAGAAATAATCGACTTTGGCGTTCAAGACTTCGTTAATGATCGGCAATTTCCGTGATTAATGGCAGAAACTATTCCGCAGTATGTATACAAACGAACGTTGTCGAGTACTCGACAACGTTCGTTTGTATACACACCACGGAATAGTTTCTGAGAATACTGCTTTCCAATGCCTATAGTTTTGATCCCAGATTTGGTGAAATAATGGCTACGGTTAACCGGATATTATTCGGTTATACCTCTCGGTTAGTCGGTTCTGTAAATGAGCCAACCGTTTCAGCCCTATGCTGGTGTACTGTAAAACATCTTGTTGGGGAACTTCACCAAACTTGGATGAAGGTCCTCAATTCGATGCGATACAGCACAATGGGAAACTTTATTGTACTGATAACCTCTATTTATTGTCAGCTCTTAGGATCAACCAATCAGCGTATGTAAATGGAGGCGGCCTATGAAACCATATCAGGTCGATGTGACGTCATCGGTGACCACATATGAAATCAATATTAGGTGTGTGCCCACATATTGTTTTTAGAAATAAAATACAACCGTCTCGTTTCAAAAATGGCAATCTTACAGCAAACGTTCTGAATCGTCTGTTGAATGTAAACTATGTTTCATTAAGCTCACTTGAACACAATTAAATAATCTGTCTATAATATGTGTCCCAATCGTTTTATTTAAAAAACTCCACTGTAGTTTGCTTTTCCGGATGGACGATGTGATTGACATTCGATTGTTATGAGAATTCCAGATGCAAACCAACCCAACAAGAAAATAAATTACCAGGCCAATTAACCATGGGGACATACTGGGTTTCGTCCGCAGGCATAATAAATACGCTAGTGGTCGGATAAGGTGTCATGTGAGGCGAAGTGAGATCAATATTAGTCGAGGCGTTTTCGGCTAACGCCTCGTCTAATATTGATCTCACTTCGCCCCACATGACACCATATCCGACCACTAAACGTCTCGTAACTTATAATTTCTTCATTTTCAGGGTTTGCTAAGTACCGTCGGTTCCACTGTTGTCGGTACCGGTACCGTACTGGGGTTCTGAATCGAGAACCGGATTGGTACCGGTACTAAGAACGGCATATCTAATATTCCGATAAAGCAATTGAATAGTCGATCGCAGTCGATTCGTGTAAACTCTAATCGGTAAAAAAGAGTGAACAGTGATTTTGGGGACCAATTCAATCAATAAGCACGTGCTATTTAGGCTGAAAAACTGAAAATCTATTTTTCAGTTTGTTGTTTGCAGCAATTGTCATCAATGTCTGCAACCCCGCGTGTTCGAATTTTGAATCAATGGGCACCCTCATAGTTTTACACAGTAATAATTTGAAGTAGACTATATAGACTTCACCTATCCGACATCCTATAGTCCGTTTCAAACGGGTCGTCACCTGAGTTCCAATGTGTTCTATGTGCCAGCAGGCACATAGAACGCGTTGGAACTCAGGGGATGGGGTGGCGGAACTCTAGTCTTTGAAGTTCCAACGTTATGGAAACATTCAGTTAACGCTTTACTGCCCGTGTAGATTCCGTCGTGTTGCTCGTGTCACACATTCACATATAATAACTACGAGTACCGGAACCGTCGGTTATGAAGGATGGGAACCGGTAACGATTAGAAGACCGAGTACCACCGGTATCGGTATCGGTTCCAGTGCCGATTGCAAACCTGTTCATCTTATTTGCCTGTATTTACCCTGTGGGCCGCTTTCAGGCTCAGGAACACGGTATGTCTAATTTCATTAAGTACAATGGCAGCTGTGTGAATATTGGTCCGTCCCCATATAATGAATATGGACACTTCCAATTGCTGCAACTGAATTGACATGGAATATGCCACCAGTTTCAAGGGGTTAACACGGGGTTAACAAATTTAACACGGAGTTCCTCGACGGGATTGTTCAACATACTATTGTTCTGTAGAAAAATGGCCGAATCTTTTGTTATTCAGTGGGAGTTTCAGTAATACCAATGTATCTCGGCTTCTTATCACAGAAGGATTCTTTTTTTCTTCTTTCCCTCGAACATTTATATACGCCCGACTGTAATGGTTAAGTGTTTCGTTTCTTACGGTTGGGTTATTTACAAAGAAAAAATATTTTTCATTGCATATCTTTCATCGGCGTTCTGTTGTATTTTCTTTCATATTATTTAACAATCATAAATATTTATTTTGGCCGGAAAACCACGAGAAACGGTAAGTATTACATAATGTGTTCCGAGTCAGTATCACATTTGATTCCATGTCATATAGACGGCTCGTTTCCGGTAACGCGACGGGCTATCATTACCTGCGCATGAATATAATCTATGTGCATTTCAGTGATCGACTCAGCTGATCGCTCATAAAACAAAACAAAATTCCTTACAGTTCGCGACAGAACTATTAAAGGCCAATGACCCCCCCCCCCCACCCCCACCCTTCTCCGCCCACAATAAACAGAAACAGCACAATTCAATATTACAGAATATTACACACTCGTAAATTCAGGCGTATCAGCATAAGAAGTGACACTAAGAGTGAATAGTTTGACAACACAACTTTGAAAATTGCGGTGACAGCGTTACTCCTTATTAGAGTGCAAGGCAATATAGTTCTATAAAATATGGGGTCTTTTTTTTTACTTTTTCTCGCCCAACATTTTGTCCGAAAACTGTATTAATAATTTAAGATTCAATCTGCTTATGTGACAGAATTGATAGATAAATTAATTATCACGATAATGTGCATGTGCTGTGATTTACATCAGATTCTCGGTGGTTTCCAAAAATGGGATCACAACTCGCCGGCAAAGCCGGCTCGTTGAGATCCCATTCTGGACACCACCTCGAATTTGATACAAATCACAGGACATGTACATTATCATGATAATCTGTATTTATCATTGAATTCCCAACAGCAGTAATACAAGGTCACCAACCATCGCACCTTAGACAGCAGGATCCTTTTGTAGATAAAAAGTTATAAACTTTTCTCGACCTCAACACACTCCAACCTCTTCTGATTTCTCATTGCACTATCTGTAGCTGAGTTTGAAGGTGCACCACAGAGAGATAATTTTGATTCCCAGCAGCTTTAATAAAGTTGCAGTAATCGATTCCACGGTGCTTAAACAAAATTAATTTGCTTATTTGTTTTCTTCCCGAGGGTGTTGAACCATACTTGGGGCATTTCAACTATATCGATTCTGAAAGCAGCAACCGTTTGATTCATTGCGACTAACCAGGGATGTGGCGACAGGGGTGGGGGGATGTCTCACCACATCACCCCTCCCCCACCCCACTCCCAGCTAGGAGTATTTTTTTCAATAGTTGGAAATTCCGAGGTTAAAAATCAAATAGTTGGAAATTCAATAAATTAACATTGTTCATGAAAAATATTAAAATTCCAACTAATGATGAGAAATGTTGATCTTTTATTTCCAACAGGAAACTTGATATCTGGGGAGTATGGACGCATGGGTTGGAGTCTCTGAAACAATATCATTCTTTGGCAAATACGATACACCCAAGAATACAGGTTGATTTAAGGTGGTCTGAAAATGGGATAGAATTCTTAGACACTTTAGTCAAAATTGAAGACGGATTTCTTAAAACCGGTTTATATACAAAATCCACGGACACGCATCAATACCTGCACGCAAAGTCAGATCACCCAATCAACACTAAAAGAGCGATACCATATGGAATAGCTTCAAGAGTAAAAAGAATTTGTTCCGATAATGCTGAATATGAATGCCACAAAAATGATATAAAACAACACCTGCATGCCAGAGGTTACGACGAAAAATATGTAAGCGAACAACTAAAAAAGGTCGACCAAATCGAGCGTAAACAGTTACTTGAAAAACGATCCAACAAATCAACCGGCGAAAGAGTCCCGTTTGTGGTCACCTACTCGCGGCGCCTCCCCGACATCGGGAAAATAACGCGGGAGCGGATGCCCATTTTACATCGCTCAAAACACATGAAGTTGGCATTCGAAAAACCTCCCCTGATTTCGTACAAAAGACTGAAAAATTTGGGAGATATCATAGTCCATAGCAAGCATAATAAAATGTTCAACAATCAAGGGATGGGATCTGATAGATGCGAGAGAAATTGTGCAATCTGTGGGTTTATGCTCCAAACAAAACAATTCGCAGACAAGAACGGAACGACCCACCACATAGGCAAAAAAATCACCTGCATGTCCAGGAATGTGATATATGGGATTCTCTGCGACAAGTGCAATGAAGTTGTGTACGTGGGAGAGATGGGGACAAAATTGTATGAGAGAATGCAAAACCATCTGAGTAGAATAAAACTTGAGGTTATGGATGAACCAATACCACATCATTTTCTGACCAAAAACCATAGTTTTAAGAATTTTAAGATTATTGGGATTGAACAAATTAATCAACAAAATACAGCTTACAGGAAGGGTCGCGAAGCATTTTGGATTAACAAACTTCAAACACTAGAACCCAATGGGCTCAATAGACAAGAATAATTCCATATATACTCATTTATAAACTTGCTGAACCGGGGGGGGGGGGGGATATAAATTAGTGTATAGAGCAATTACACCTAAAAACGCATTCATGTTGAACATAGCGGGTATATGTTGTGAGATTATGATCATTGGGTATATGTCAGTGCGTACGTCATGTGTATATGGGGGGGGGGGGGGGGGGGAGGGGGTGTATGGAATCCTAGCTTACGATTGTCAGTGTAGACATTATAGGAGGGGCTGCACTTAGATCAGTGGTGGGGGAGGGGCATATATATGCTGCAATAGTGGGTGGGGACAAAACATTTACACACCCTGGAAAGATCGGGCGGGGGGGGGGGGGGGGATGGGGTTATTACTACGCAAGGACGGTATAAAAAGATTCTATTTTTCATCAACGGTATTGATGACTGATTGACGCGGGTTGGGTACTGGGGCGGAGATATGGAGGCGCGCTTTTAAATGATTGAATGATTCGGGCTAAGGAGTGGTTGGATGTGTGAATACAGTATACGAACTTACTTGCCTCTGCCTCTGTTACCAGGGCGAGGTTTTAGAAATAGTGTCTAATTCATATTTGCTTTTTACGTAATAACGCGGAACATATCTTTACTTGTTGCCACCCAAGGAAGATATTATACGGTATTTTTTGCATAATTACACTTGAATACGAAAAGCAAAGTGAAGCGCGGAACATATCTTTACTTGTTGCCACCCAAGGAAGATATGATACGGTTATTTTGCGCGTAATAGACTCGTATGCGGGGAATAACATGAAACGGGGAACATACCTTTGCCACCCAAGGGAGATATGATACGGGGATTGTACAAGCAATACACTTGAATATGGAGAACAACGCGTTTGAACAATTCGGGTCAAGGAATGGTTGAATGTGTGAATATTGCATGCGAACTCGCTTCTGCCTCTGTTACCAGGGCGAGGCTGAGATAAATGATTGAATGCTCCTAATTCTAAGGCTGAAAACAAAATTTGCGCATAAAACGCGGAATATATCTCCACTTGTTACCACCTAATAAAGATCTGTCCATAATTTACAATTAAAAACAGTGAACAACGTGTAATGCGGAACATATCTTTACTTGTTGCCACCCAAGGAAGATATGTATCGGCGATTTTATAGATGGGTTTGTGATTAGGAGCTAGGCGGCCACTTGCTAAATAATAAATCGATATGTAAGACGTACGCGTATCTCAATCAATTTTATAATCCCCATTCAACAATTAGGATCTGTGTGACGCTAAAGTTTACGTTCCCATGACGCGATACACATTGGTACGGCACTTAACGTAACGGAATAACAATTAGTCAAAAATGAAAGCCGCTTAGAAGGAAGTAAACTTCCGAGCATGACGGCAATTTGACGAAGTTATATAAAATATTTGATGAAGTGTATATATATATATATATATATATAAATATATATAGAGAGAGAGAGAGAGAGAGAGAAAGAGAGAGAGAGAGAGAGAGAGAGAGAGAGAGAGCAGTCAAGAAGGTAGTGATGGTGAAATAGATCACTTTTTTTCTCATTCCTCCATCCACGATAATTAGTCCTCGCACGCTCAGCGCGCGTCATCGTTTCCATTTTTCTTTTTTATAAAATCTAATATTTGAGTATTTCGTTAGAAATTATTGTCATTATTTTTTCTATAATAAAGCGAGTTCAAAATTATTTCATTATATCTAAAGTAATAAAATATGTCAGAAAATATTTCGTTATTTCTAAAATAATAAATTACATGTAAGTCAAAAATTATTTCCTTATTTTTCGATACTAAAATAGGTCAAATTTTGTTTTATTATATGCTACCTTGTGAATTATCGCAAATAATCTAAAAGATTTATCTTTATATCTATCGGCACGATAGATATAGAGAAATATTTCTCAGTAGCTTCCTAAATGACGTCACGCTACGTCGCATCACGTCGCCTTGAAGGAACGATCAGGTGATCTTTGTTATTGTTTTGAAAGGTACGCATTTGGGATCGAATTGGGCTGAATATTGTGCAATAGAATGTCTCATAGCATATGATAAAAAGAAAATCTACTCTATTTTAGTCAGTATCTGCAATTATCTCAGGAGTGCGGACCTGAAAGTTTTATCTTTCACTCGCGCTTGCGCGAGTGAAAAATAATACTTTTAGGTCCACACGGTGATTTTTTTTAGTACCTTCCTAAATGACGTTACGCTTCGGCGCATGACGTCGCCTTGAACGTCGTCCTGAAACATAACTGCAGTGAACTTGGGCTGAATATTGCACAGTAAAATGTCAAGTAGCATATAATAACAAGAAAATCTACACTACTTTAGTGAATATCCGGAATTCTCTTATTCGTGTGAACATGAAAGTATTATTTTTCACTCGCGCAAGCGCTCGTGAAAAATAAAACTTTCAGATCCACACTCATGAGATAATTCCCGATATTCACTAAAATAGTGTAGATATCCTCTATTTATTATTTCCAAAAATAAATAAGTTCGTTAAATTAGTATAAAATAAACAGCAGAGGACGCGCCGGAAATTGGAAGAAAATGTAATAATCCGAATGTTCTCAAAATTTTCTAAAAAAATATTTTAAGTCTCCAGGCTCGTCCAGAGGGAAGCCAGGCAACCAATGGAGGTGTCCTCAACCCAAGGGATGCTCTCGGAGGTAGGTGGAATTGCACCGGGGGTTGTAGTACCATTCCTTATGACTGACCTTGTGGGCACTGACAAAAGAAACAGAAATCGATCTGGCCAAACACATGCATTATTCACAGTTTCAACAGTGATTTTTTTTCTATGCGGGCTATTATTGGGGCCATTGAGATTTGTCACTGTCAAAGACCTACCACTACCTTTGAGTAATTTAATATTGCCAGTGAGTTCCTAACATTGACAGACAAACCATAAGGAAATAATGGTTTTTCCCAAACTTGAAATTCCATCCCCCAACCAAAGAAACACTATAATAGGAATTACCATAGACATATTGACAAAAAGGAAAATAACATAAAGGGATTGGTACTGGTTTGTTTTGTCTTTTCATAAAAAGACTTGTAATACATAAGTGCGTTTTAAAGAATTTCTTTTGTTTCAGAATGTGTGGGCCCTAGAATGGGCCGACACGAAGCCATATAGGTATTTAGCAACATGTTTCACGCATTTCCGCCTCAGTGAAGCATTTTTCTTCCCTGTTTTCTTTTTCCTCTCTTTCACTTCTTCCTGAATCCATATGGGGAGTTCGAACCAGTGTTTCAGTCTGTTATGATATTGGACTTCTCCGAATGGTCTTCTGGCTTCATCTTCATCATCTCTTGATTCTCCTTGTTGGTTAGTGTTACTGTCCACCGTTTCTTAAGATTTATTTTCATTGATGTTTAAGGTCACATATTTCTGCACAATGGCTAATCATGACCATGACAGTGGTGGAGGAAGACGGAGTACCCGGAGAGAACCACCGAGCAACGGCGAGCAACTGTCAGCTCCCCAACATACCAACTCCACACAAGCAGGGTTAGCATTGGTTGAAGACAGGTGTACCATCGACGTGCAGTACACCTTAGTACACAACGCCATCGTGCCCCCACGTGGGCAATGAGGGTGAAGTGTCTTGCCCAAGGATACAACGTGGTTGCCGCAGGTGGGATTCGAACCGAGGACCTCTCGGCTTGCAGCCTGCACCTCTCCCTACTGAGCCCCCCCCCCCCCCCATTTCTTAAGAGCGAGGTACAATTGTTCATTAGCCCTCCTCTTCGTGATATCTGCTTCAGAGCAATCCATGCGTGTAAGCTCCGTGAGCTCTGTTGCGAAAATATGTCAGGCTGGTGAGATTGACGAATTACTCCAGATTTAGTTGGTAATCTCATGCTTACATCGACGACGCGATAGTAAGCGTCCTAAATGACTGATATTTTCCCCGTTGTAAGAATTTTTACTGCCTTATAATCAAAATAACACGCATAACGCAGGTAGGCATGAATCATAATTTAAATAGAGAGTAATCGCTTGACTGAACTGGTTACGTGAAATAATTCATGAGAGGTGAGGGACGTTGTACAAACACGAGTGCGCGAATGCGCACGAGTGTTTACAATATAGCCCCTCGCCTCGAATGAATTATTTCGTGTAACCAGTCCAGTCAAGCGATTACTCTGTTTATTACTATTCATTTTTAACGATAATTATTTTATTTAACCCTTTACCTAACGTAACAGCCCAAACCGGCCAGCTCTATTCTCAAAAATCGCCAATTAATTTTCATTATTTTTTCATTTTTTGTTTCTAAAACATAGGTTATGACCCCTCGTTGGAACGATCTCGTTCCAATGAGAGGTCCTAACCTATGTTTTTGAGACAAAAAATGAAAATAATAGTTATTCAAGAATTTTTTTTTTGCAAGTGTCGTCTGCTTTTCATGTTTGGTGAAGGGTTAAAAAACAATGAAGTCCTCATTACACCCACGACAAAGAGTCTTCGTTTGGGCGCACGGATATATGACCCAATTGTTGATTGCATAATTCACTTGTGAAGTTATCGTTTATAATCAAACCCGGAATTCCCACTTTGGAAAGTAATAAAATTACATAACTGATGGGCTGCACCTCTGTATTTCCCTATTCGCGGTGAAATGAGTACACTCAGGCTTCGTATATCAAGGGAGCTAACCACTGAGGTGAATTTTGAAAATGTCCACATCTCGAATGAGGTTTCATTTTGATTAGTAATTTGTTTAAACAGATTAACTAATCTGTATTTACAGAATACTAATCTGTTTTCACAGATTAACTAATCTGTTTTTACAAATTACTAACCTGTTTAAATAGATTACTGATCTGTTTTTTTACAGATTAACTAAGTAATCTGTAAATACAGATAAGTTAATCTGTAAAAACAGATTAGTAATCTGTAAATACAGATTAGTTAATCTGCTTAAACAGATTACTAATCTGTAAAAACAGATTAGGAATCCCTGGAAATATACTACGGTGTGGCGGTTCTACGCTGCCGTACATTTTTAATGCGCGAGGAGTAAATTTCAATAGATGAAGTCCGTCGCAGCAAACTTCAATAATGCCTAGTCTGTGAGGAGGGGGCGTCCCCACAAAATAATGAAATCCCAATTAGTCGCTGCATATATACGCCGATAGGGGTTAAACCTGAAAACACTTCCCCCGCTCGGGGCGCTCCTTGTTAGCGTGTTGGATATCAATAAAAACGTCGTTGCATTTCATACTTTTTGGATCCGCAAAATGCATTATTTTATTAATGACGGCGAGACCTATTTGAATAGACAATACATTTTTATTAGAGGGCATTTGTTTTTTTTTACTATTGATTTGCTTTCTATGATTGCACGGGACGTTTAGAAATCTTAGTGTTGGAAGTTAATAATTGCTCAGGATAGATAATAGGCTTTTTAAATAATCGTTGCTTAGTGGAGAAATTAGTGATCCTTTAATGATAAAATCAATACTGATAAATAATTATTAGCTAGACCATACACTTGGCTACTCGTTGAAACTCTGTCGTTATTGCTTCATTGCAAAGCAGCAGGGTTTATGGTGGGGTGGGGGGGGGGGGGGGATTTCCAATGTGTCACAGCAAAATGCACACACATTGACTCAGAGAACCGCTCACGTCCCGTAATGTCAATCTATATTACTCACAGCTACCAACCCTTTGGAAATTTATACCCGACTCAATGAACTGCACACACATACAATCCAAAGCTCTTTCGATGGGAAATTCCTAAGAGTCACTGCCGCAACAACAACCAGGGTAATAAGCGAGGTCATTGGATAAGCGATGACTGTTAGACATCAGGCCTGAAACGCGTGTGGAAATAGTCAGAACCATGACTCACCCTTCATTGATCACCTGCAGAGGAACGTGTTATTATCTGGAACAACAAAGTATGGTCGTGGGAAAATAGGGGCGTGGCGGGTCCAGCCTCGAAAACAAGAGGCTTTATCGTCAGACAATAGTCGGAACTGTGACTCACCCTTCTTGAACACCTGCAGATGTGCATGTTATTTCCCAGAACAATGTTATCAAAGCCCCATACAGATCCCATATAATAGAAAAAAACTTCCCTCCTCAAAATTAGATGGCGGTTTTGTATAGAGCATATAGGGAAATCCTCTCAAAAAATTCCCTCCTGAAAACAAGATGGCGGATTTGTATTAGAGTATATCAGGAAAAGGTGTCCTGTAGAGTCTGGTAGTACTACTATTGCTAACAACACTTAGTAGGGTGTCCACACAGGTTGCTAATTTGCTCATGCGTATGTACAATGAGTCAACTTTATTTTCTGTATCCGCCAGACGCTTATCTATTTGATTTCTAGCATAATTGGTACAAGTGCTTTGGCTAACAACGTTAACACATCGCGATTCCTAATAGTCCGGCCGCCAAACGCCATTTTTTCACCAAACCATGTTTTGTTGTATTAAGTTTTTTTTCTCAACGGTTTTTATTAGTTCAGACACCTCTCTTACTAATTTTTCTTACTGGACAGCTGACAGCATTGAGCATTTTTTTAATTGGACCTTAAACTGAGGTCGAAAATTAATGTGGAAATTACAGATCCGAATGATTATTTCATCTTAACTCACTATATAAGCACAAAACGTGATGTAATTGTGTTTCGATATAGTAACTACATCCGCATTGGGTATTTGGTAGAACTTGAACGGATATTACACCGCTATTTATATCTATCAACGCTATTTATATCTAACAACGCTCTCTATATGTGAACGCGTTTGGAGATTACGTCATATAACTGTTCTTTCTCTTTAATTTCTTAGAGCGAGGACGCATTATTGCAACTGCGCAGTTGTGTCTCACTACACACCTCATAAACTTACAATTTTGTCTCGCCTTTTATCACTAGCGTTTCTATTTCTTCAACTTCATACAGCATCAGGTTCGGGCGACCTTCACTTTGAAACGACATAAACTAACTCCGTCATATCAGATGCTTGTTTTTTCTCAACTACGTTCGGTTGTGCTGAATCGAGGAGAAAAGATCCTCTAATGAACGTGAAAGCAAAGCGAATTGAGAATATACTCAGGTGTAGTAGGATTTATAACGGTGACTTACATATAGCTTTGCAATATGGGTACGATGCAGACCCAGATTTGACTCTGAGTTGCCATAAATACTGTGTTGAGAAGTATTTGTACCCGAAGAATGTGAAGCAAGCAAGCATTGCTCAAAGCACATTCCTAGGTTCTGATGCTCAGCCCGAAAAGGGACCCAAACGTTCACATGACGAATTTACTTTCAGGCGTCATTGCCTATTTTGTGGTGATGACTGCATAGTTGACCGGGATACGAAGGATCCTTCAAGGTGGAGGCCCGCCTACCTGTTTCGCCAAATAGGCACACATACACCGCATTTGTCAGTTAGTGATGAAATAATTGGCATTTGTTGTCGTAGGAACGATAAATGGTCCGAAGAAGTACAACTTAGAGTGTGTGGTGCTGTTAGCGACTTACTTGCTGCCGATGCTCGGTACCATGTTGACTGTAGGTCGAAATTTACGAATCCAAAATCGGTAGAATCAGCTGCAAAACAGAAAATTGATCTTTCGTCACCACATAGTCAGGCCATACAATCTGTCATATCTTACATGAAAAATGACACATTCCCACGTGGAGTTCTGTCGAATTATTTGATCTTTATCTACAATCTGGTGGGACTTACAATTCCCGTCGACCATTTGTGTCTGATCTAGTCGATAGCTGCGGAGATGACATTTTGGTGTTGTCTTCCCCGGGAATCGCCACCGTTTTGGCAGACAAATCCAGAGCTGGCACCTTACTTAGGCACGTTAAATACTCGGACGATGACAATATTGACAGTTCCATAAAGATTCTCAGTAAAGCAATTGGCAAAGAAATCAAAGATATGGATCATGACAAAGATAACTACGCCACTGATGTTAACAGCGAGAGCGTATCCTCGTTTGAAAGTGGTACACTTCTCTCATTACTAAGTCGTTTAGCTCCACAGTTGGACTCCACATTACCTGCTCTGATGATAGGAAACATAGTGACATCAGAGTTCTGTGAAAAATACACACCGCTTCAAATTTTGTTGGCAACGCTATTAAGAGATTCTAAAGAGTTGGTAAAAAACATGCATGATTTTGGTGTTACATGCTCATATGACGAGCTTCTTTATTTATTTATTTATTTATTTATTTATTTATTTATTTATTTATTTATTTATTGTTGCTTAACGCCACATCAGCAGCCAAGGCTATATCGTGGCGATAAAAGTATAATTATAAAAAGACCATTATCCACCATGAAATAATTTAAAAAAGGAGTCGACGAAATATGAAATGTGAAGTATAAAAACTAAGGAATGTGAAACATAATGTGAATGTTGTATACACAATGCTGTGTAAATCAACCTGTGATATCGAAATGGATTTTAAAAGAATAAAACCAACTTTAAAATATATTAAAAAGGTTGATTATTTTCAAAAATGAGAGAATTTTATGCGGGCTTGTCAAATAAAATAAATCTTTTAGAGATCCATCTGTAAAGTATTGCCCTCTAACAGGATTAAAATCTGTATAATGTAAAAGAACGTGTTCCACTGACAACGCCTGCTGACAAGGAACACACTCTGGTCGCATATTACCCTCTAACAAAAAGGGATGTGTAAGTCGTGTGTGACCAATATGACATCGTGTCAGAATAACATGATCTTTTCTACAAAGGTTACTGGATGGGTAGTGATCAGAAATAGTTGGTCGGAAGCGATGAAGCTTGTTATTAGTTGCCCCATCCCAATCCGCCTGCCATAGAGATTTGATGTAGTTACTAATATGTGGTTTGAAATCACTGAAGGGGGTGTTAAAATCAGTGAGAAGCTTTGTTAAAGCCTGTTTTGCTGCACTGTCTGCCCTGGCGTTACCAGCGATACCTACATGTCCGGGTAACCAGCAAAACACGATATCATATTGGTCACACATAAGAGTTGTTAGCTTCTCACGAAGTTCCAAAATGAGAGGGTTCTTCAACTTGGGGTTGAGTAAAGCAAGTAAAGAGGAAAGAGAGTCGGAGAAGATGATCGACTTTCTTTCCTGTGCATTCTCAATGTGCTCAAGTGCGAGTTGAATAGCTTTAACTTCAGCTGTGAAAATAGAACTTTGATTCGGTATTCTGATTGAGGTGATATGATCACCAGTAACAGCAGCTGATGATACTTTGTCACCACCCTTAGATCCATCTGTATAGATCCTTGTATATGCACTATACCTGGACTTTATTTCAGCATATTTTTGTTTGAACTGCAAGGAATTGGTATCAGATTTTTTGGTAGAAGCAAGGTCCAAAATAACTGTAGGTTTTTTAAGATGCCAAGGAAGAATATGTGTTTTACGATTTTCTGTTATTGTACGTGGTTCAATTTTGGTAGACTCCATGCGGGATTTAATTCTAATTCCCAATGGAGGAATATGTTTCTGGTGGCGGTTAATGAAATCAACATTTTGAGGGTCTGAAACACAATTATAAGCAGGATTTGAAGGATTGGCCAAAAGTTTAGATACATATTGAAGAGACAATTTAATTCTTCGCTTCTCAAGAGAAGGCTCTTCCGCTTCAACAAGCATCGAGTCCATTGGGGATGTTCGAAGAGCCCCTAGACTAATTCTAATACCACTATTGTGAATAGCATCAAGTGGTTTTAGGTATGACTTGCTTGCAGAACCGCAAACTATAGAACCGTAATCTAATTTTGATCGAACAAGTGATCTATACAGTTGGAGCAAAGTTTTTTTGGTCAGCACCCCAATCAGTGCTGCCAACGACTTTTAGTAGGTTCAGAGCTCTCTTACATTTAACTTTTAGTTGTTTGATGTGAGAAGTGAAATTCAGTTTGTTGTCAAACAACAAACCTAAGAATTTCACTTCCTTAACAACTTTAATAGGACTTCCATCAGTTTTTAACTCCGGATCGAGGTGATGTTTTCGAAGCTTACAAAAATGACCACAATTTGTTTTCATCTTTGAAAATTTGAAACCGTTTTCTGTGGCCCATTTTTGAATTTTGTTTAAGCACAGCTGAAATTTCCGCTCTATAGCATTCATGTCCTTACTGCTGGAGCAGATTAAAAAATCATCCACATACAGCGAAGAATCTACCATATTCTCAATTGTCTCGATGATGCTATTAATTTTCACCGAGAAAAGGGTAACAGATAAGATACTACCCTGCGGAACCCCCAATTCCTGTTCGTGCGGATCGGATAACGTTGATCCAACGCGAACCCGAAATTGGCGGTCCTTTAAAAAAATTTCAATAAAAAGAGGCATACGCCCTCTCAACCCCATGTTAAAAAGATCTTTTAAAATCCCATACGTCCACGTTGTGTCATATGCCTTTTCCAGGTCAAAGAAAATTGCGACCACATGTTCTTTTCTGGCAAAGGCATTTCTTATGAACGTTTCTAGTCTAATCAAATGATCCACAGTACTTCTCTGGCTTCTAAAACCACACTGAACATTCGCAAGTAGATTGTTCGATTCCAGAAACCAGATAAGTCGATCATTGATCATCCTTTCCATGGTTTTACACAGACAACTTGTTAAAGCGATAGGTCTGTACTTACTTGGGTTGCTGTGATCTTTACCAGGCTTTGGAACGGGAATAATTGTAGTATTTCACCAGGAAGGTGGAAACTGTCCAGTCACCCAAAATTCATTAAAAATTGACAATAAAAGTTCTAGTGAGGAATGTGGTAAATGTTTTAAAATTGTGTAGTGTATTTCATCGGGACCAGTGGCAGTATCCTTTGCTCTATGCAAAGAGTTACTTAACTCTTCCATAGAGAAAGATTCATTGTAATCCTCTAAGTTATTGGATGTAAGTAGGTAATAAAGGCGGATTTACCAACCACTTTGTACATGTACGTGTACAACATACGTACACGATGCGTTCACCAACGTGGAATTCAGTGTTAAATCGCACGCTTGTTCACAAAAATGTACAGTGGTCTTGAATCCCCCATGTTTTTTTGTGACTCCTAGATCGCACTTTTAACGTTCAAATACTCGTGGTGAACGCACGTTTTTTAAAAAAAGGGTGAAATTGTACATCTTCAATTTTATCTTTTACTTTAAAAATTTTGTATACATTCCCATCGCAGCTCAGACCATCGATCCATCATTGGCGAACGCGAGCAAAAAATTCTAGGTTAGATAAAAAAAACGGCCTGCGGATTCAAGACCAGTGGTCCAGAACCCGCCATTGTTTTGAGGCGGTGGTTTTTTTCCCATTTATGACGTTATTAGGGGAATTCCCCACTATGGGAATTCCCAAACTCAGCTAATCGACCGATCGGATCGCTCGATTCTCCGCCAATCGACCGATCGGATCGCTCGATTCTCGTAAACTCGATCATACGGAGTTATCTCCCCTCGTCGTGTGGTGGGGGAATATCCTAGGAAATAAATAAAAGTGATCGATATATATAGGAGAGAAAAAAAAAATATATAAATAATACTTATTTAGAAAATTAAATACATCAAATCGAATAGATAATAAAAACGTAAATCATGAGCGGTTCTCAGGATATTAGAGTGAGGTTTCTTTTAAAAATGCTGATGAGAGCCTACGCATTCTGCGTGAACGAACAACTAGGTCGTCTCTTGTTAGAACGATGCGTCGGATGTCGGGATCATCTAGACTTCGATCACGAGAATCATTCGTGTCTGTGGATGGAAAGGGAAGATATGGTCGTCAAGTATTTCGAACCGGCATTCAAACGCGTTCAAATCAATGAAGTGATCGCGTTTTGGAAGAGATTACTCTACTGTAAGAATCGAAGCAAGCTCACAGATGCGGAAGAGCAGAAATTGGCGCGTAAAAGTCTGACTTTACGAGATAAGGGATGCATCTTGAAATTATTGTTCAACGAAGCATACGTCTAAGTTTTCTCGTTGATATAAAATAAGGGAGAATAGAAAATAAAAATAAATACACACATAAATTTTTTATCTAATATTAGAAAGAAAAAAACAAAAATGAGAACCAGAAATAAATTGTATCCGACGTTAGTGGACGACGAGGACGAGAAGCCGAAAGGCATTTTGCCGACGGCGCCGTCGCTAGAAGAAAGAGAAAAAGGAGAGAGGTATCGCATCGATCAAATCAATAGAATCCAAGAGTATCTAATTTGAGAGAGAGATTCTCGTCGTTCCCTCAAGAAGAAGTATTCGCGTTTCGTGACAGTCGTCAATGCGATCGACACGACACTCATCACGATTTCTCTGGGTTTACACGCAGCCGGCATCGGATTTTTGTCGACCGCGGTTGGCATTCCGATCGTGTTGACCGTAGAATGAGTGGCTCTCGCCGCCGGATTGTTTAGCACGCTCGGAAACTTTTTGAGTAAGAAATTATATCTGAAGGCGAGGAAACATGACAAGATTCGCGTCTTGGCTGACTCCAAGATCGACATGATATCCAAAATGATCTCTATGGCGTTGAAAGATGGTAGGATATCGGACGGAGAATACTTCGCGATATTGAGTGAGAAAACGAAATACGATGCCATGAAAGAAGCCGTGAGAATCAAGACTCGTCTGATCATCAAGGAAGAGATGAAGGATTCTCTCGTGGAAAAGGGAGGAAAGAGGCCAGGGAGGAATTCAGTAAGATGATAGAACTCAAGAGCAGCGACTGAAAAAAAAATATATATATAATAAGAACAGAATTTAAAAAAAAAAAAATATTAAATTTATATATAAAATAAAAAACGAAATTAATTTAAATAACTCTTAAAAAATATATTGCGAAAAGTGTAAGAGAGTTACCGAGACGAGTAATTCTAGAGAAGTGCGAACTAAAAACGACAGACAGATGCTTCACAGAATTTGCGACG
This sequence comes from Pictodentalium vernedei, assembly GCA_031216915.1. Classification (NCBI taxonomy): domain Eukaryota; kingdom Metazoa; phylum Mollusca; class Scaphopoda; order Dentaliida; family Dentaliidae; genus Pictodentalium; species Pictodentalium vernedei. The sequence goes on along the minus strand of CM062295.1, from coordinate 67,955,192 downwards.
TGTGTGGTTCTGTCAAGACGCGATTCATCAAAAAAAAGAACGCGGGCAAAGGTAAAGGCATCGTGAATAAAATGATCAACAATCTACCTTTCGAAATGCATCTGCCCGGTCACAGTTTCACGGGACCCGGAACGAAATTGAACAAGAGACTCAACGCCAATCTGACTTCCAATTCTTGGAGCAAACCTCTGAATAGGGTGGACGCGGCCGCATACAATCACGATCTGTGCTACGTCGGACATCCCGGCACCAAGACTCGCAATGACGTCTGTGACAAAAAAATGTTGGGGAGATTGAGAGGCATATCGAATCCGACCAGGAGAGAGAAGATGGAACGTTCGCTGGTCGGCAATCTGATCGGTGCGAAACGTCGATTCGGATGGGGCGTTCAAAAAAAAAGCGCATCTGAAAAGAAGAAGAAACGATTATTGACGAGCGAATTGGCCGAGGAGTTACACAAACCCATAGTGCGTAAATTTCGAAAGAGAAGGGTGTTCGTGAAGGGTCTGGATGATATTTGGTCTGCCGACTTGGTCGACATGAGATCGTTTTCGAGGTGGAACGAGGGCGTCAAATATCTATTGACAGTCATCGATGTGTTTTCCAAATACGGTTGGATCAGAGCTTTGAAGAATAAATCGGGACCTCTCGTCGCCGAGGCTCTGAAAATCGTGTTCGACTCGTCTTCTCGAAAACCGAGTAAATTGTGGGTGGATAAGGGAAAGGAATTCTACAACAAGGACGTTCGTCGATTGGTAGACCTCTACTCGATCGAAAATGAAGAGAAAGCCAGCATGGTGGAACGTTGGAATCGAACGATGAAGGAAAAGATGCACAGATACTTCACGGCAAATTCGACCAAGAAATACATATACGCTCTGAGCGGTCTGGTCAAAGATTACAACAACACGTGACACAGATCGATCAAGATGACTCCCGCGGAAGCTAGCGATCTTCGAAACGAAAAACGGGTCTACGCGAATCTATATCCCGAGAGATCTAAGATCAGGAAGAAGTCTAGAACGCCGAAATTTGCGGTCGGCGATCGAGTGAGAATCTACGCTTATAAGAAGCACTTCAAAAAGGGTTATACTCCTCGATGGACCTCGGAAATCTTCGTAATCATCAAAATATTTCACACCGATCCGGTGACTTACAAAATCGAAGCTTTGGATTGAGAAGAGATCATCGGAAAATTTTACGAACAATAATTACAGAAGATGAAGTTTTGATGAAGAAGACAATTTTTTTTTTTATTTACTCTCTTTGACATTTTCTTGTTTACACACATATATATAAGGGAGAAAAAAATAATAAAAATAATTAAAAACTAGTTTTAGATAAAGAAAGCAAGTTAATTAATAAACAAAAAACTAAAAAAATCCTTAAAATGACAAACATACTAGATATAGCACAAAGCATAGTGAAAGATGAAAGTATTCAAGAATATGAGGTTCACGAATACGAACCAGTAACCGGGACGAGTTTGAACAATGCGGGAGAGATAAGAATCAACGTCGAAACTCAAGATTGTTTCGTACATCCTAGCGAGAGTTACATAGTGGTGCAGGGACGTCTCACCAAGGAAGATGGGAGCGACTACGCCGACGACGACACGGTTACTCTAGCCAATAATGGCATCATGCATCTATTCAGTAACATAAAATACATGCTATCCAGACAAGAGATAGAATCTGCATTTCATCCCGGTCAGGCCACCACGATGTTCGGACACTTGACGTATCCTGATGATTTTTCGAAATCCAGAGGACTTAATCAGTTGTGGGTGAAAGACACTGTAGGCCCTGCTAGTGTCGGCGCCGCCTTGATATTCGACTACGTCGTCAAGACGTCCAGACCTAAAGGAACGTTTCGTTCAGGATACCTTTGAAACACATCTTCGGATTTGCGGACGATTACAACAAGATCATGTACGGATTCAAACACAATCTGACGTTGATTCGAAAAGGAAACGACGACGCAATAGTGAGACTAACTGCGACCGATGCGGGTAAGATAACTCTACACAAGATATCGTGGTTCATTCCGCACGTGAAACCTTCAATCGTGGAGAAAGCACGTCTCTACAAGATCATAGAATCCAAGAGTAAATTACCCATGGGATTTAGAATGAGACAGTGCGACATGGCTAGCATTCCTCCCTCCACGAATCACTTCAATTGGAGATTGACGGTGAAATCCGCTTCCGAGAGACCGCGTTTCATTGTGGTTGCGTTTCAGACTGATAGGGACGTGTCTCAGGAAAAGAATGCGTCGCTGTTCGATCACTGCAGTTTGAGAAACATGCAAGTGTTTCTGAACGCCACGAGATATCCAGCAATCGATTACAATGCGTCGTTCGACAAGAATGATTTCTGCAGACTGTACGGCGACACCGCTGATTTTAGAAAGAAGTATCATGGTCTGGACGAATTGATGAGCAATCCTAACATGTCTCCCGGCGAATACAAGTCGATGTACCCCATGTTCATATTTGATGTTAGTAAACAGAGTGAACGACTCAAGAGTAGCGTCTTAGACATTCAGATCAAGATGCAATTCGATAGGAACGTTCCGAGAAAAACTGAAGCCTTTGCCCTGGTCCTGTCGACAGAGAATTACAATTCGAATCAGACGGAAATAAGATGTCGATCATTCGATGAGAAACGAGTGTGTGAAAAAAATAAAAAACAAAAAAAATAAAAAGTAATGAGTCATTATAAAAAACAAAAAATAAAAAAAAATAAATTCGTTTTAATGATGTTTTTTTAACAAAAAAAAAAAGTTTCATCCGAGAAAAAATCGTCTTTTTTCAACATTCTCGACGTACAAAATGTTACAATTCCTAAGTAGTCACGTAGAAAACGAAATACACATTCCATTTTCATGTTTGAAAAAAAAAGAAGATATTTACAATTACGTTCTGAATTATTTAAAAGATCGCATGCTATTCACTCGAGAGAAACAAAAAGGATATTTCATGATGAAGATATTAAAACTCGAAGAGATCTTAGATTGTTCAATCCTGTGCAATCGTCTCTCCATTTCCGTCAGATGTTCCATCCTGTGTTGCAAGCCAAAAAACAAAAAAAAAAGATGTGGAAAAATGGTTAGGTAAACAGCGGGATAGACGGTTGGAAATGAAAAGAATGAGATGCTTTCCACCATCACCACTACCTTCTGAAGAGAATGGTAATGATGCGAGTGTTACCAAGAGATGCACAACATTCGTTCATAATTATGATTCGGATCAACAAAAGTGTTGTTATAAATGTATCATATCACAAAGAAAAAGAAAAAAAGAAAAAGAAGAAGAATCGACGCTGAAAATTGAGAGAAACGGAAACATCATTATAATATATGGTGATAGTGAAGAAGAAGAAAAACAAAAAAAAAAGTAATGAGATCATCTTTAGATCTCATTTTTTTGTTTTTTTTTTTTTGTTTTTTAATAATCACACATTATTTTTTTTTAATTCATTATTTTCCACATGTTCACTGTTTGTTCAAAGGATCTAGTTCGATCAGTAGACTCACCACGGAAGTGGTGGCTTCGAGATTATTGGTTTTCGTAACAAAATTAATCCTGTCTCTGGCGTTCACTTTGAGAGGCGAGCCGAACGTGCTAACATGCGCATGTTGATTCTCAGTCTTTTCGACGCTGTATCTCTTATCACTCTCTACACCATTCACCATGAGATTGACGACCGCTCTCTTATTCAAATCCGAGGAAGCCAGACTCATTCGAAGGATTTCACCTCCCAATGGCATGGGATATCCCACCTGACCATGTTTCGATCCGCTACCTCCATTTCCGAAAGACCACTCAGCTTTTCCCTCATCTAAGGCGCCGGCCTCTTCGGCCCACACGGTGATCAATTGTCTAGCATATTTGACTTTTTCCACCATCGAAATCAGGGTGCAGGCATCCGTCATGTTCACGGGATCCGGTAGATTCGTGAGCGCGTGTCCACCCATGTCTAGTTTACCTTCCATGATGTCGCCCTTTCTCCAGACCGAGTTGTCGTCCATGTACTTCCTGCTGACTGCGCTGGAATCGAATTCGGGATCGTGACTGAGTCCGAATAAATTCTTACCGTTCATGTCGATGCCACCCTCCATGGTTCTGCCAGATTGTTTGTTCAGGTAGAGATCGTTCACTTGCGATTCTAGGTATTCTTGTGATTGTATCACGGAAGAATCTACGTAGCCCTTGTTGACCGCGGTTGAGTTCGCATCCGTGTTGTCAATCTTCGACAGATTCAATATCTTGTTGAATCCCGCATTCAGATCCGATTTCATTTTTCGTCTGTCAGACTTTCTCTATTCCAGATCTACGTAGTGTTTTGTCGCCACGTCCTTGGGATTCGTGGGAGTGGCCACATTCGTTATCTTGTTAGAATTGGCGTTCAATTCTGAGTCCATCGTTTTCAGAACGTATCTATTTCTCAGGTGTTCGCTGAATCTCGCATGAGAGTCGTCTGCGTATTTCTTGGTTGCGGCATCGGTGGGATCTACAGGATTCGCGACGTTCACCAGACATTTGGATTTCAGATCCAGATCGTCGGTCATAGTTTTGTCCACGTAATTATCTAGCAGGATCCGTTCGGAATCGGCGTTCCCCCTGTCAACGTATTTTTTAGTCGCAGCATCTGCAAGATCTATCAGCTTAGGAAGATTGTAGAGCTTCTTATCGTTCATGTTCAAACGTTCTTCTCGAGGTTCGTATCTCTGAACGTAACGTTCGTCCAAGTTGGCAACGTCGTAACCATCATCGACTTTGAACGTCTTCCTCTTCTTTCTCGGGTTGACTTTTTTGTCGTCACTTCTACCAAATTTATCGACTGGCATGTTGTTGTGGGATTTTTTTTTTGCTTTTTAGAAAAATATGTTCAAACGCAGTTTATTAAAAATGAACTATGTTATTTTATTTTTCGTTTTTATTCGATTAAAATTTTTAAAAATATTTTTTATCTTTATATATACTATAAAAAAAAAAATCTCTCTCTAATGTAAATCATTGAGAATGTCTTGAAATCGATCTCCTTCAGACCATCTCTTGAGAATGTAGAGACACAGGTGACCGCAAAACATTTGATGTGGTGATTGCTCTTGTTCTGTGTTGTAACAAACCATCGATTTGTTGAAAAAGTTCTTTATTTCTTTTGCCGGCGAGATTCCGTAGCTGTCGAAATAATAATTTTTCTTCTTCCCGTTCTTCATCCACGCCACCCAGTGAGTGCCTTCACCCAAGGAATCGTCTAGATTTAAAATTCCGAATTCCGATTGTCGAGGTCTTCTCTTCGGCAAGGCATCTCTGGAAAACACTCCTAGAAAATCTTTGATTTTCAAATCTTTTGCTGCATTCAACAGATCGATGTTGGATAGGCGTTCGTTGGGTAAGACGACACCTTCTACGGATATCTTTATTTTCTTATTCATAAATGTGTATATATATTTTTTTATTTATTTTATTATAATTTACTAAAAATGACGTTACTTTTTTTCTATTTTTTTCTTTTTCTTTTTAAACTAACTTTCTCGATGTCACTATCGATTTCTATAATTTTGTGTTCATCTAATTCTTCTTGATTTTCTGGAATCTCATCATCCGCAATCGTATCTGGAATCTTATCATCCACAATCGTATCTAGAATCCAATCATCTCCATTCATATCGTCTAAAATTAGATCCAAAGTCCAATGTCCGAGTGCCAAAGTGCTTATTTTATCATCTAACATGAATCTCTTACCGTCGTCGGCCATCAGCGAAATCTTGTTGACTATTTCGGTATACAAGTCGTGATTTTCACTTCGAATTGATTTCATAGTCTTATACACCGGACCACTTCCTAACAGACAATCTTTATACTCTTGGAAAGAGATGTTTTTCTTCACCACGCACGCTTTAACTCCTTTGCACTTCTTGATCTCTTCATCATTTTCTAGACGATAAGCATACAGTTTGGGTCTCAAGCCCACGAATTCAACAATCTGTTTACCACCGCTCTCATCCTTAAATTTACCCAACACCTTGTTGTTGTTCGATTGAATGTTGGACGGGTGATCGACGGGATAATTGCTCGTGTCGAACCACTCGGCCACGTCCTGAGATATATCTCGGTAGACATCTTTCGTCTCTATCTCATAAACTAAATTGTCCATGTCGGTGAACAGTAGTTTGGCTTTGTCACCAAATTTTCGTTTGATGTAATCGTATTGAAACTCGTACATCAATCGCTTGCTGATATCTAAGATGATCGGTCCGAGATAATACGGTTTGTCAAACTTCAGGTGCGTCTTCTGCATGAGAACTGCCACTAGATTTTCGTCGAATAAGGTTCGGTGTTTGTAATTGGGTTTTGCCACTAATTCTTTAGCTCTTTTCTCAGACGTGACGAGTCGAACGTCGGTTCTCTTCCTGATGTTTTCCATCGATTTGCCATACATGCAGTTGTTCATGAGTTTGAAGAAATCTTTTTCGAAATCGTTCTCAGCTCGAGTTCTGAGATTCGTGTTGAGATCGATGTATTTTTTCATCCAAGGTTCTTCGTCGAATCGAATGATGCGATGTATGTCGACTAATTTCATCCCGTAATCGACGTACTGTTTCAAATTCTTGCTGAAGACGATGTAGTTACGTTTGTTAAATAAATTGGGAATGAGTTTTTCCTCATCTCCTTCATTCGGTTCCATTTATTCGGGAGCTAGCGGATAGTCGTTGTGTGGATCGTGTAATTCTTCTGGATAGTTCAAATCGACTTCTAAAATGCAAGGATAGTCTCTCCATTTTTGCTTCTCTTCCGGTCCCTTCACCCATTCAAAATTTCTAATCGGTAAAGGATGACTCATAGCCCAACCGTACAGATTATTGGCATCCCAATACTGTATGTATTTAGTTGACCGTTTCGAATCGAAACCTTCTTTCATGTAGGGATTGTTAGCCTCAGAATATCTGTGAGAGATCATCAAGACGCCACCTCTCGCAGCCCTTTCGAACATGAGCAACATGTCCACGTCAGATAATAATTCCAATTGGACTTCGGTGGTCTTCAACAGAGCGTCCCACGCCAGACCGGTTGCGGTGAAATACCAAGCGGGATCCAGATCGTAATTTCGACGACAGACGTCTCGAAAATTTTCGAACACGTCTGCCAAGAGCAGAACGTCGGTCTTTAGATAGAGATCGTGATAATCTCTCATGGTTTTCATATCGAATGACATCCACACGTTTTTGGCGTGTTCGTAATTCTCATCGGAAATGTCAGATTCGTATAATTTCGAATAAAAATCTTCTTTCGAAGGTAGTGTGGTGTCTTCGAATCTCTTTAGATCATTTATGTAATCGTAAGGATAGACTCCTTTCCTCAACATGACGTCTACTCGTTCTCCAAAATGTTCGCTCGTGATTTTAAATTTATCCTTGCTCATGTCATCGACTAATTTTTCCAGAGCGGTCGACATGAATTTAAAACTGTCGATGAAATGTATGCATCTACGAATGGATTTCGTTTTTTCTTTCAACGTATTTTCGTTGATTACTCTTTTCTTCTCCATGAGCTTCCATTTCATGAAGGAAATGTATCTTTCTTCGCTGTTCGTGATGCACTTTAATTCTTCGTGTGAGGTGCCGAGATTTTTCACGAACAGATGACTGTCGTAACCCGAGAGATTGTGAAACATCACCGGATAGAAAGCGGCGTCTCGATATTTTAAATTACACTTGCTGTGAGCCGGACCGCGATACAGACCCGTGTAATGATCATGGTCTCTGACCTTCTTATTTTCCTCCAAATTCTCGTCGAACGATTGTCTGCATATGTGACATCCAGTGGCTCTGTTATTTTCGTCCTGCTGCTCTCGCGTGATGATCATTTTCACCGGTGTTTTGAATTTGTCGTATAACATTTGAATTTTCGATTCTAACTCTTCGACGAACCTTTGAGCCACGTCTTCGTCTTCGCACTGTTTCGTGTAGGTGAAGGGACCCATGTCGTGTTGCGAGTCGAAAGCGCATTTCATGTAAATGCAATAGCCTGAAGGTATGTGTTTTTGTTATCTTTCGACGTAACTTTGAAGAGCCTTGGGTTGACAGGAACTCATTTTCGCGGTGAAACATTCGAAATCGGCGTACACGATGAATGGTACTTTTAACCTTCTATTGTGATTCACGATGGTGTTGGGTTTGGGCATTTCGACGGCGACACCTTGATTTTCGTTGCAATATTCCTGATGTTTCGCTAATGATTTTTCAGTCTTAAATATATTCATGCAATTGTAACATAAAGATATCTTTCCTTTATGATTATTATTTTGTTTTGACAGTAATCGGGTCGGATGTTTAACCCAACAATAATGACGATTGTCACCATTCAAAATCAGTAATAAAATAATCGTCTTTTCTCTTCCGCGATACGAAGTCTGTCTGAGAGGATAGATCTTTTGTTTTTCGTCGCTGTATCCTAAGACGTTCACCGCTACGGTGGGATTTTGAGCCTCGAAACGTTCGATATGTTTTAACTCTGTTGGAAAAGTCACTCCAGTCCAATCGAGATTTTTAGAAGTTTCCACGTAACGAGAAACTCTATCGAAGTGTATTTCGACAGGGTATAAAGTGGAGGTGACTGCCCATTTAAAACACTGATCATCTTTATTTCTCACGTTGACCACGGCGTGTTTCTTAGTCAAGAAATATGGTAATTCCAAGTAGGAAGATCCTTTCAACGGATCGTTTTTATTCATGTGAATTTCGAGTTTCAACACCTCATCAAACGTCCAATTACTACCTTCATGTTGATAATTCGCGAGAGACGTCAACATCTTGTCTTTCATCTTTTTGAAAACGTCCGATAGATCTGAACCTCAAAATACAGGTTCGACGTTAGATCTGAAATATGCATTTTTCACGAATCTATCGCCGGACTTCACGTCGATTTTATTCATTATGCAATGGAGTATCATCTTAATTTTTAATCCCACGTTCATGTATTCGCGAAACAAATCCAATACTTCTTTCTTCACCCATTCCATGAACAATTTCGGATCGACTTTCTTCAACAAGGGAATCACTTCAAAAGTTTTAAAAACGCCTTTGATCGCACTCTCCCGTTCTACGGGTTTTGATTGGAATAGTTCCGCAACGAGTCATGTTACATATTCTTCTTCTTTATCTTCGTCGATTGCTCGTTGAATTTCGCTTGATATATCTCGTTTGTCTTAAATCTGAAGTGCATCACTTGTTTTCGTTTTAGTTTTTCTTTTCTTTTCTTTGGAAACTTGATGTTCTTCAACGGCTTTTCATTTAGTCGTCTTCTTATTTTTCACAATCGAAACGTTTTTGTTTTTTTTCGACATAGGCATTTCGATACCTTTTACTATCTTCTCATTTTTCACAACCGATGCATCTTTTGACGTCGTTGCTATCCACATTTCATTTGCCTTTCTAGCGTTTCGCAAATATTCTTGTATGACATCAATTTTTTTTTATTTAGTTCTATGATTTCTGAAATCTGAAATTTGTAATAGTTTACAAATCTCGTTTAACTGAGGTATGGTTTTCTCATTTAAATTTACCATTGTTTTATCTGTTTGCTTCATTTGTAAGAATATATTTTTTTTGGAATTTTGTATTAAATAATTTGTCAAAAAAGTTTTGCTTTTTTACTCTTTTTATATATATATAAAAAAAAAAAAAAAAAGTTAGAGCGCTACTACCACGAATATCGAATGTGTTTGAAAGTGGATGAAGCCGCGCTCAATTTGTTTTACGAGTACCAAAGCGATCTGCTGAATAATATCATCGTCGCCGAAGACAGAGAATTCAACAAGGGTGATTTATTGTTGTCCTATGGAGGTTACATATATCCAATAATCTCACCCGAACTCATGAACAAATCGGGTGGTGAGAGCGCATTCACCTATGAAAAAAACTCAAAAGAGTAAAGATAAACATTCACACAATTTTCGTAAGTGGAAAAATGACGAATGTCAACATGCTAATAACGGACTTCGAAATATAAACAATAGAGAGATTGAAATGTTAAAATTTAACTTTTTATATATATATAAAGACAAAAAAAAACTTTTACTAAAAAATTTTACACTAAATAAAAATTAAAAATTAAAAAAAACAACTTTTTTATATATATATAAAGAGCAAAAAAAAATAACAAACTTTTTTAACAAATTATTATTTAAATACAAAATTTAAAATATACATTATTTGCAAGAATTCGTAAAAACAAAAAACTAAATAATCGATCATGAGGACAACAACACCTAAAAGATGTGAATTAAAATTGAAACGAGTCGAAACGAATAAGAAATTCGGTCAAAAAATCTATAGATTACAACGACACGATCCCATCGAATTGAACGAGGTCGAGACGAAGGGCTTAGAGCACAAATACGACAAATATAAGATGCCTTTGAAATTGGACGAAGCCGCGCTTGATTTGATTTACGAGTGCCAAAGCGACCTGCAGAACATCGTCATCGCCAAAGATAGAGAATTCGACAAGGACGATTTGTCGTTGCCTTATGGAAATGACATATTTCCAAACATCTCATTCGAACTCGTGAAGAAATTGGGTGGTGAGAGCGAGTTGACCGATGTAAAAAAACTCAAAAGAGTAAAGATAAACATTCAACACGTTTTCGAAAAAGGAGAAGACACGAGTGTCAACATGCTAATAATGGACTTGGAAATATAAACAATAGAGAGATTGATTTTTAGCGAAAAAGTAATGAGATCATCTTTTGATCTCATTTTTTTTTGTTTTCCTTCTACATTATTGCCCATATATTATAATAACGTTTCCTTTTTTCTTAAATTTCAGCGTCGATTCTTCTTTTCTTTTTTTTTGTGATATGCTACGTTTTTATAACACATTTGTTTATCCGAATCATAATTATGAACGAATGTTGTGCATCTCTCGGTAACACTCGGATCATTACCATTCTCTTCAGAAGATAGTGGTAACGGTGGAAAACATCTCATTCTTTTAAATTTCAACCGCACATCCTGATCTTTATTTAACTCTTTTGTCAGTTTTTTCCTAAGATATCCGTCATTAGCGTCTAATCGTTTTTGCACATCTTTTTTGCACTCTATCTCGCGATATTCATCATTATCGTCTAATTGTTTTTCCACTTTTTATCCATTTTATATATTATTTTATACTTTCTATGATTATATATTTATATATTTTTTTTTACATTATAATAACATATTCAAAATCGGTATGTTCTTAAATGGCGAATTCTCACCGAACAACAAACCCTTGCTGAGTCGCTCGACGTTCCGTCCACTCTTCAGATAGAGACCGTTTCCTCTCAGAGAGTTGCCACCTCTAGCGGGTTCTAGATACAATCCTTTACCGCTGTCGTCGACGTGGACGCGACACACAGCTCCTCCCTTCTTCAAAAACAGTCTGCTGCCACCCATTAATTTCTCAACTGCCGAACTAGCGAGTCCTGTGAGAGCTCCAAGAGTCTTTCCGAGAAAGGGTAGTGCCTTTGCGGCGAAGGGTAATGCTTTTGCAGCTATTCCTGCCAATAGTGGTAGGAAACCACCTTTCATTCTCAAATTGTATCTGAATTGAGTGGGACTCATTCTCACCGTCAAACCTCTTCCATCGCGAATTGCTTTCTCCATCCTTTTGATTTGACTTCTGGTCCAGGCGATCGAATCCTGACCACCACTCGTCAGATCTTCGTGAGTGAATTTGAATCTCACCGCCTCGCCTCGAGTTGTTAACGCTGTCTTAAGTTTCTTCCTCTGTCCTGCGGATATGTTCACGTTTGTAACCACATATTCTGTCATAATTCTGTTTTTTAAAATATATTTACTTCAATTGTTTCTTGTTTAATAATTATATTAAAATAATTTTGTAAAATTAATATTGCGTTTATTTTATTTTTGTTATCTATATATATAATTTTTTTTTTTTGCTTTTATATTTCTCTTATGTGAAATCGTATCATCACTCTCTCTCCGCGAAGATCTAACAGTTCACCATTTTGATCCGTCAACGTGGTTTTGAGACTATACAACGTATCCAAAATCACTGGTAGATAAACTAAATTTCGAGGTCGCTCCACGATCTTATAACCCGGCGACACGTTTGGAAAGAAAGAATAGATCGTCGGCTGAGCGCTACCATTCACGTAGCTTCCAGCAATCACGTCCACGTTCACCAGAATGCTATTGACAGCGAGAATGTCGACCGTATTTTCAGATGCCGCGTGACCTCGATACATCTTTCGATCGAATCCCAACATCTTGCCTATAGAATCGTCCGTGTTGAAATCCACTCGAAAATTATCTTCCAAATCCAACATCGTCTGTAAGGTATTAGGATTGGGAGCGAGTCTGATCTTGTTGCTTCCCTTTCCATCCGTCTTCATTCGCGTCTAAATGTAATCTTTCAAATCGTCTATGTCGTAACTCCCTTTAGGAATTCGAATCTCCAACCAATCCGTTCCGTCGGAATACTTGAACGAGTTATTCTTTTCGGTGAAGTTGGGAAAGGAATAATAACTCTCCAGATTCACCAAAGCCATCTCGTAACTTTTCTCTCTATTCAATTCGATGGAAGGTTCCAATTTCGTAGCGAATCGAGTCGAATCGCCACTCACCACGATTTGAATGGATTGTTTCGCAGCCATATTCTCGGCTATCCGTCCTAACAATTCTCCATGTTCGAACATTAGATTTAATTTTATTTTTTTATTCAAAACTAATTATTTGAAGATTTATTATTTTCTAAATTTTTATTTTCACGCTCTATCTTATTATTATCATCGGAAACATAAAACTTGTCGAATCCACACCGATATTTTCCGCGATTAAATTCGCTTGTCAAATCGATCACGATGAAATTGTAAAGTCCACCATCCCAAACCCTCTTGCAGAATCTCCTGAATTCCGCAGCGCTCATGTCGTTTGCGACGTGATCGCCGTAGATGTGATTGAGATTCTTGAGATCTTGGCGAAAGAGAAATAGAAAATTAGCGTTCTCCCTTATCGTCTGTCTGGGCAATCGAAAATAATTCTGCGACAGGTAGAAACAGTCCACGTTGCTGTGTCGACCCCTAACGTAATACGATTCGCATCGGTTCTGTCTCTCCAAAAGCAGATCGTCGAAAATCATGAGATTCTTATCGTCCGATTTCAGTTCCCTAGGATCCGGAATGTCGCTAGCGTTCTCATAAAATCGACACTCGACATTCGAAGATGCATTTCTCTTCATCAGCTCCATCGCCGCACCGTCCAAAATGGTTGAAAGTGGAGCTCCGCTCTTGTCGAATTCCTCCCTACTGTCAAAGATTCTGGCTATGACGTCCTTGGGCAATCTGCGATCCATGCACTCTCGAAGCAATCTGTATTCGGGTTGAAACAAGCTCTTGCCAAACACGAACAATCTGTCGTAATCCAACCAGTCGGGTCGGGACAACAGATTCTCAACAGATTAGTCTTTTCACAATTCGATTTTCCCACTATCAAGCCTCTTATGCTCTTGGGAAAGAACTCGTTATTCGACCTCTTGGTCGCGGCGTCGTTCCAAGACATATCTTTAATGTTCATCTTTGTTTTATTTTTTTTTTTGTTGTTATTTTAGATTCTTTTCAAACGCAAATTGTTTATGTTTTTCAAACTCTGTTTTTAATGTTATTATTTATTTCTATCGCACCGTCGCGAGTTCTCTTCAATCCGGATCCACTGGTCATTTTGGCTAAATCTTGTATGGGCACCACAGCATCCTTAAAATCTTTCCAACTTTTTGGCGTTCACTCTAACGCAGCTCGCTTCGCCGGCGGACTGATCAACTTGTCGATCAATGCGTCAGCTGCCCTCTTGCCAGCCACAGAAGCTATCCTACCACTGGCTTTGGAAGCGGCTTTCTTACCAGCATCCAAAGCCGTCTTCTTACCGACCTCAAACGCGGTCGATGCGAGTTTTCTACCCGCATCGCTCGTGAACGCTCGCATTATAGATTCGACGATGCCAGAACTGCCTTGAACGTAAGTTCTGACGTATCCCCTGTTCTTTATCACCAACATATTTTATTTTTATGATATATTTTGTTTTTTCACTGGTAAATCGTTTTGTTGTTTTAAAATACTTTTATTATTCTAGTGTGAGAATTTACTGTTTTATTTTTGTTTGTTTGTTTGTTTCTCTCTACTTATTATATACACATCAATCCTTCAATTCGTTCATCAGCCTTTTATACTGGTTTTTATTCAAAACCTTCTGTCTTAACAATTCGTCAGATATAGTAACTATCTGATTATCTAATCCCGTGTTACCAGCCCGTCTGCTCGCCATCAACAAACTCAATCTCTGAGACAGAGCGTCGGAATCGCTCGGAAGAAAAGTGGTTTTCACCCCTTTGCCAGTCACCGATTCGACGAACTTCTTGTTCATATCCCATAAGGGTTTCACCACTTTCGTCCACTTGTAACCTCTGTTGGCTTTGGGTCTCGTCTCTCTGGCATCGTTATTTCTCTTCATGGCGTGGGTCTGAACCAGAATGTCTCCGTAATTATCGAAATCCTGTTCCGTGTAATCGCCGGGCTTGTTGTAAAGGAGCAATTTGCGCAGTCCATCAGTTACTTTATACTTATTCGAACCGACAATTAAATCTTCATCATCCATTTCCACTTCTGTGTCGCCTACAAAAGTTCTACTGTCAGAATTCTTATAAATTCCATACAACAGATCTCTCTTACCGCCATCCTCGGACGACGCGACGCTATCAGTGGTGATAGTCGAAGCTGTATCGTCGCTCACGTCGGTTTGAATCCCTGTGAGAACGTAATCCGGTGTAGATTGAAAGGAATACCGATTTCAAAAACTACCGGGCAACGAACCCATTCTCAAAGAACTCTCCTTTATGGGTCTCAATTCTTCGACTATCTCCTTCCTACTTCGCTCTTGACCCTCCGTCACGGGTTTAAATATTTTTGTGGCTTCGCGTCTGAGTTCCATCTCACCAAGACGTCTGCTCCTGTCAGCCGACTGAAGCCCCTTCTTAGCACGTTCATACTGGTCTAAAATTAGATCTCGGCTTCTAGAATCCATCTGTAAAAACATCTTTCGTTTTTAATTGTTAATGTTCCTTTGAGTATGCTAATATGAGTTATTTATTATTTTCAAAATTGAATGTATAATTATTTTTATGTTTTAAGTAAATAAAAGTCTTCCGTCTTTAATATAACAACTAAAAACTGTTATTTCCTCACACTTGAAGTCATTCTCAAAATAATTACTTCATGAATATCTTGTAATATTTTGGGTTAAAACCGTGTTTGTACTAGCACGTTGAACAACGCTATTTTTCTCTAAAATTTTACATGGTAATCGCTCAGTCAAAAAACAAGAGTTGAAAAATATTTTAAAAAAATTCTCGCCAGAGAATTTTTTCGCAGAACAAAAATATATGAGAAAAATAATACTCCAGGAATATCTTGTAATATTTTGGGTTAAAACCGCGTTTGTACTCGCATGTTGAACAACGCTATTTTTCTCTAAAATTTTACATGGTAATCGCTCAGTCAAAAAACAAGAGTTGAAAAATATTTTAAAAAAATTCTCGCCAGAGAATTTTTTTGCAGAAAAAAATATATGAGAAAAATAATACTCCATGAATATCTTGTAATATTTTGGGTTAAAACCGCGTTTGTACTCGCACGTTGAACAACGCTATTTTTCTCTAAAATTTTACATGGTAATCGCTCAGTCAAAAAACAAGAGTTGAAAAATATTTTAAAAAAATTCTCGCCAGAGAATTTTTTGGCAGAAAAAAATGAATGAGAAAATAATACTCCATGAATATCATGTAATATTTTGGGTTAAAACCGCGTTTGTACTCGCACGTTGAACAACGCTATTTTCTCTAAAATTTTACATGGTAATCGCTCAGTCAAAAAACAAGAGTTGAAAAATATTTAAAAAAAATTCTCGCCAGATAATTTTTTTGCAGAAAAAAATATATGAGAAAAATAATACTCCATGAATATCTTGTAATATTTTGGGTTAAAACCGCGTTTGTACTCGCACGTTGAACAACGCTATTTTTCTCTAAAATTTTACATGGTAATCGCTCAGTCAAAACATCAATTGATCCTTTGAATTCTTTCCGCTTTTTGATTCATAAAAATATTTTTTTCAGATAAACCATTTAACTTGACAAATTAATCTCATTTGAATAAAAACCTGTAATACATCTCAGGCGTGATAAAATAGCGTTCTCAGTAAGTGTTTATACAGTAAATGTCACTTTGACATGCAACCTGCTTGTCAGTTTTGATAAAAACACTGACTGACAATTGTAGACTGACATTCGAATGAAATGGTTTAACACGACGCCAAAGGCGCACAGGTGCTCTATTTATCACTTTTATTTATTTCCTAGGATATTCCCCCACCCCACGACGAGGGGAGATTACTCCGTATGATCGAGTTTACGAGAATCGAGCGATCCGATTGGTCAATTGGCGGAGAATCGAGCGATCCGATCGGTCGATTAGCTGAGTTTGGGAATTCCCATAGTGGGGAATTCCCCTAATAACGTCATAAATGGGAAAAAAACCACCGCCTCAAAACAATGGCGGGTTCTGGACCACTGGTCTTGAATCCGCAGGCCGTTTTTTTTATCTAACCTATAATTTTTTGCTCACGTTCGCCAACGATGGATCGATGGTCTGAGCTGCGATGGGAACGTATACAAAATTTTTAAAGTAAAAGATAAAATTGTAGATGTACAATTTCACCCTTTTTAAAAAAAAAACGTGCGTTCACCACGAGTATTTGAACGTTAAAAGTGCGATCTAGGAGTCACAAAAAACATGGGGGATTCAAGACCACTGTACATTTTTGTGAACAAGCGTGCGATTTAACACTGAATTCCACGTTGGCGAACGCATCGTGTACGTATGTTGTACACGTACATGTACAAAGTGGTTGGTAAATCCGCCTTTCTTACCTACTGATGTAAATCTAATCTTTTGTTTTTCTTGCTGTTTTTTAATTTTGACAAACTCAGGATTACAATTTTCCGACGACGAATGTTTCGAAAATGTGGTTGTCAATGTGTTTGAAATTTCGTTTTTTGATGTAATTAGCGCGTTGTTTTCCTTCAGGTGTTGTACAGTTGATTTTGTTTCTTTTCGCTTAATCTTTTTAATCATTTTCCAAATCTTAGTGATGGGTGTGTTCTGGTTAATTTTAGAAACATAAGTTTCCCAAGAACTTTTCTTTTTTTGTTTGATAAGCCGTCTTGTTTTTGCCCGATTTATACGTAGTTTGTCCAGATTATTTGTGGTTGATGATTTGTTGAATTCCCGTTCAGTTTTTTTACGTTCCTTTATAGCCTGTTTACATTCATTATCAAACCATGGTTTGGTGAAACGTTTTGGATTTGCTGAGGTTTTAGGGATGACTGTGTTTACATTGTCAAGCAGCTCGTTTGTAAAATGTTCTATTTGGTCAGCAGTATCTTGAAATTTCCTCTGTGTGAGGCGCTCAGAACAAAGCGATGAAAAAGTGTCCCAGTCAGCCTTTTTAAAGTTCCACTGGGGCACTCTCTCATCGCCCGCCGGAACTACACTTTCCAACATAATTGGAAAGTGGTCACTCCCGCACAAGTCATCTTCTACCTTCCAAGAATCGAGGAAGGTAGAAGGGCATGCAATTGAAAGATCAATCGATGTATACGAACCAGATGCGGGGTGCAGATAAGTGTCTGAACCATCATTAAACAAACACAGATCATATTTTGTCATGAACTCTTCTACAGTTTTACCTTTTGCATCCTCTTGACTGCAGAAATTACCCCAAAGGGGGCTATGTGCATTAAAATCACCCAACAAAATGTATGGGGTTGGGAGCTGTTGGACTAGCAGCTCAAGATCATTCAGTTGTAGGGGTTTACTTGGTGAAACGTATACAGAACATAATGTAATTGTCTTGTCTAAAGTTAGGCGTACCGCTACAGCCTGTAAATTTGATTGCAAAGATACAGAACTGTGAATAATGTCATTTCTAACTAAGACGGATGTCCCAAGAATATGAAGATCAGTTTCATCTGCCCAGGCATTAATACGAAGTATAATGCTTAAAGACTGAATGATCTTGAGACTCGGGTTTCTTTAAAAGAGTTTCCTGCAGGCAAAAAGCAGCAGGTTTATACTTTTGGCTCAAAAGGCCTAGTTCATTAAAATTCGCTCTAAAACCTCGACAATTCCACTGTATAATATTTTGTTTGGATGTATTATCCATGTTTGAGTGGTGAATTAGAAGTTGGACGTATGGGCGAAATTGCCCCAGTGTTTCTTCTAGGTGATTTTACGTGGGGATTTTCCCTGAGACGAACTCAGGGGTGGTTTGTTTGAGAACGTGTCATCGATGCACTCATCAACTGACATTACCTCAATGCCTTCAAACATGTTGCTTGTGACAACATTTTGAAGACGTTTAGATATTCTACTGGATTCTAGTTTCTGTTTTTCCTTTTCTTTATTCTTGTCTTGTTGTGACTGTTTCCTTCTCTGGCTCAGATTTTGTTGAGAGCTATGTTGTATGTCTTGGTTTGGTTTATTTGACTTATTCTTTTCAGGTTTATGTTTTGGTTCTTTATTTTGTTCTGTTTGAGGTGGATTTTTAGGGTGGTGTTCCTTTTTGTCTGTTGTTATTTTTTCTGTTGTTTGGGCAGCTGTATTCTTTTGAGTGGATGGTGGATCTGGTTGATCTATTGTAAATGACTGTACTGAAGATGGTATTGTACCTTTGAGCCATGTGTATTGTGTTTGGCATGCTACTGATTGAGTTGGTAATTTTTGGGATAATTTTGTGGCATATGATGGTGATTATGCACACATACCTGGCATTGATGACACGATTTCCCTGGCTTCTTTAAAACTTATTTGTTTTTCACATTTGACTTTTTGAATAGTTTTCTCCCGTTTCCAGACAGGGCAATCCTTGGACGATGACATGTGATTGCCCTGACAGTTAACACACTTGATGGGATTGCTGCATGGCTCTTGATGTTGCAGACCACATCGGAAACATATTTGTTGACCTCTACAATTGTTCTGTCCACGTCCATATTTCTGACATTTGAAGCATCGAAGTGGATTTGGAATATACAAATCCACTTTGATGTTCATATATCCAACTTTAATAGCTTTTGGCGGTTGAGTAGAATTGAATGTCAAAATGTAAGTATTTGTTTTAATTATTGTGTTATCCTTTTTAATCTGTATATTTTTAACATCGGTCACTCCTTGGGGTTCTAATTCCTTTTTTATTTCCATTATATCAATGCCATTTAATTCTCTGGTTCTTATTACACCTCTGCTGCTGTTTAATATTTTATGTGGAAAAGTATTCACCTCAATATCTGCTAGTTTTTGTGTTTTTAGTAAATTTGTCGCTCAAACTTCCCTTTGACATTCTATCAGTAAAGCGCCAAATCTTAATTTCTTGGCGTCTTTAACTGTTCCAGCAATCCCTTTAATTGATTTTTCTATTAGAAATGGGTTCATATCTGATAGTCTTTTATTTTCGTCAGCTGCATACATTATAATGAATATTGGCCAAGTATGTGTCGTAGGTTCAAAATCTGAGTCAGAATCCGAGTCAGTAGAAAGTAATTCCCGACCTCGTTTTTGTTTTTTATTTGTGGAATCCATATTTGATTTTTAAGGCGTTCACTGCCCCGGCTCCCACCCACCACGGAGTCCAACAAGGGGTAGGGTTACTGCCATGCAGTGAACCCACCGGGTTGCCGGTATTCCCACATGCATGGTATGAGGCAGTATACTCAGTCAGTGTTGGTACTGAGGCATGCCACTGACTGATTGGTCCGTGTGTGGAAGTGCCAGGTCTTCAGATGGCGGCCATCCAATCAATCACTGTATAAACACTGTAATAAAATGTTGCCAACAGACAGTGCAGCAAAACTAAGTGGCTATTAAAATATAGAGTGTTTAAAAACAGTACACAATGGCAATTATGTTATGTGAATAAAAGAAATGATTGATTGAATGGCCACCAAATGCCCCCCGACGTGACACCCAGTACTTTTTGGGGTGGGGGACTCCCAATTGGCCAGAACGGACCATCCGACCATCCTTCTACTCCCGAAATTGGGGCCAAAGCAGTGTGTTGAACATTATCTCCGAAATGGAGACCAGGGCTCCATCCCGGAGATTGCCCTAACCGGGGCCCGAGTCCTCATCTGCCAGGATTTCGTCTTCCGGGGCCTTCGGAACGCACATCACGGGAGAACAAGGTGGCTGCCAGAGGGTATTAGCAGGATTGATCATTTTGGTCCGGGGCTGCGTATTTGTGTATTTCGCAGCGACCCAGCTCAATTGAGCAAACCTGCCAATTAGAAATTAGCAAACCTGCCCAATTAAGCAGGCCGTCCTCTATCCGCCACCTGAGGACCCGCCTAGTAGGGGATGATCAAACCCCCTAGGATATGACGACCTATTGAGATTCAAAAAATCTGCGGCAGCTCTGGCTGCAAAGAATGCAAATGATACACCGATTTCGGATGCCAACAATGGCCTCATACAAGTGGTTGTTGACAACTTTGATGCTGAAATTTCTTCTCAAAATGGGAAGCTAAGCACCCATTCATTGGCAATCGTGATGGCTCAAAAGGACAATAATGATTCCGTTGAATCTCAGTCGATCCCAAGATTGAAAAAGTCAGATATGACAAAACCAACAGAGTACGAATTGGATGTTGTGCGTTTCAATGGACCCAAACGACCCGACATGCCCGCATCACATGTACGAAACACTGTTCCCCTTCTTTCAACATTGTGTCGCAGTGCAATGTCATTACGCAGAGCGATAGAACTTGACTTCGCATTTTCGAAAGATATGGTCAGTGACCAGAACTGTCCGGAGTTCAATGGGTTTAATACCCGCATGACGAGAGACTCGGGTCAAGCAACGAACCCACAAACGAACGCAGCATACTTCCCTCTAATAGACATGACACCTGCTGATCCAGACACTATCATGGCAGCTATGGAAAAGGCAGAGCAACTATCGTCAGATGCAGGACAGCCGTTCACTATATTTACTGCCGATCAGCAGTTATACAAGATAGCAGTTCAGGTGTTATGGTCTTATCCAGACAAATTCGCGGCATTTGTTCCTCGATTGGGTGGTATGCATTTGCTCATGAGTTTCATTGGTTCAGTTCGAACGCTCATAGCCAATACTGGACTTTCAGATAAACTTGAGTAAGTATTCGGTGGGGTTGAAAAGATGTTGACTGGGAAAAAGTTTCCAATGAATATGAGCGCCATGCGTTTGTTATCAGAAAAACTTTTTGCGAACAGCTTTCGAGAATAATGATTTGCAATGTGCAGAAGATTTATTTGCATTGCTAGAAGAGAATGCGTGCAAACGTCGAACGACAAAAATGTGGGTTGATGCTTTTTTGAAACCATGCTTCCTCATGATGTTGTACGTACGAGCGAGGAGAGAGGGTGAAATGCATGCTTCCTTATTTCTTTGCTTCTTGTCATGTAAATTACGCAAGATATGGGCTTTACTATCTGCGGCAGATGTAAAATATGCCACCGGCTATTTTATCTCTTTTCTTGAAGGGTGAACATGTGATGAGACACATACCTGGTCTATGGAATGGCATATGGAGCGATATGTATATCGAAACTACCTTCATGCGATATGGCCATGGCAAATCCGGTATAATAGGGATCACATTAAAGCCAGAAACACAAAAGACCTGGGCATTGAGTTTGCATGCATGTGGGAAGTTAGCTACCGGAATATCAAATTTGCGAGAAGATCGAGTTAGTGACAAATTACAGATCGCACATAAGGAAGAGGCCAAGTCTAGAATTGCAAGTGATTCTGTCGACCGTATGGGTCTGAGAACTAAACTAGGAATGTGTATCGGCCCATTGGATCCAAACGGACACCCCGAGACCATAATTAACATCACAACTGGTAGGATAGGTCCAACATCTGTCAATGTCGATAAGATTGTCAGCCTCGGAGTTCAGAAAATGACGTAACTTGAAGTGGCCTTCCCGAGTGGATTTTATAAACTATGGCAATCTTGAAAAAGTCGCTGAAGGTTGGGGAGGTCAAAATATATGACCCTAATCTCATTTATTCGGACTTTTATGTAGTTCACGTGAATTAGATATCAAACATATCCTTTCCGTTGAACTGTCACCACTACCAATCGCCATATTTGATGAATCCGGGGATATGCGTGTGTGCACATCAAAATCAGTATTGAAAAATAAAACAGTTGTTGAGAAACCAAAAAGAATGTCTGGTGTGGATAAGAAATCTGCAATTGTTATCGATGGCTGTGCACTGCTTTGGATACCTCATTGGCCCGTGTCTACCAAAACTAGACCGGCAACTGTTCAAGACTTCGTTTAAAGACATCAAACATCAAACAGAAGTTGCGATCGAGTGATGTGTATTTGGTATTTGACAGATATGTTGATTACAGCACCAAGTGTGTGACAAGGGCACACAGAAAGGCCGATAGCTGATGGGTGTTTCAACTTATACCCACCTCCCTGCTACCACCACTAAAACATGTGCTGACCGTAGTGGAGAACAAAAAACAACTGATCTCCATTTTGTGTGATCAACTCACCACGGACAAACGTTTTGCTGAGCAAAACACACGAACTCACAAACTTGTAATTACTGACCAACATGATGTTCCAGTTGAGGTTAGTTGTGGATCGGTGACAGATAGAGAAGATATGGCAACTAGTCGCGAGGAAGCTGACAACATTATGGTTCAACAGGCAATATTGTTTGCTGCCGCTGAATGTAATAACGTAGTGGTTGTTGCTGACGACACTGACGTCTATTTGTTGTTACTGCATCACTACTTTGAACAACACTTGATGGTTGCAATGACTATGGAGTCACCAATCCATGGACGGGTGGTGATAGATATACCTGCCGCAGTTGATACACACAAGAAAATTGTTCCTCAATTGCTCGCTGCTCACTCACTTTCCGGGTGCGATACTGTAGGGGGATACTTTGGTATCGGCAAAGGGCGTGTACTGAAGGTTCTGCAAACTGGTGGGACACTGGAATCACTTGGTGGTGAGAATAACGTGGAGATATCGGATGTTCTATAACAAGCCACCAAGTTCAAAGCATTATGCTACAGATCTCCTAAATCAACATCAAGGTCCGATGCTCGTTTGTGCATATGGAGAACACAAATTGGGAATCCGACTGCAACATCTGCTCCTAAATTGTGCAGCCTACCACCCACAACAGGGGCTTTTACTGAGAATGTCAAACGGGCCCACTTGCAAACTTGTATATGGAAGCATGCCCTTCAACCTAACCCACCGCAGATGGACCCAACTGTATTTGGATTCGAGAAAGACGTGAATACAAAATCATTGAACCCTGTGACAGTCGCGTCCAACGTCAAGCTAGCACCTGGTGAAATACGGAAGCTGATTAGGTGCACATGTTCGAGTAAAACGCCATGCAAATATTCGAGGTGTAAGTGTAATGCAGCAAACACGGCGTGTACCATTTTCTGTGCGTGCAGTGTTTCAGAGGACTGCTGCAATGAACAGACATCGCTGGCAGTAATGCGTAGTGATGAGTCGATCTAAGGAACTACACAGTCATTCAACTTGATATTCACTGCATCTTATGTGGTCCTTATAAAGTACTTCACCAATAAACATACTATAGATATCTCGTACCGAATGACATCATGCATAAGTAGTACAGCATGTACCCGATCGTCCCTGATTACCTGGATTATTGTCGTGCAGCTAGTGTTAAATTCCCATAGGAACCGCATTTTTGCCGGTGCATCTTTTGACGGTGCAAAAGTTAGGCCCTAGCCAGCTAGATTCGCAAGCAGTGTACGTACAGCATATATAGTATGCTATTGTAGATATAGTGATGTATGTACACCCAGGGTTATGGGTATATATTATGGGTAAGCGGTGGAAACATAATGGGGGAGTTGGGTTTTTTTGAAAGTTTTTTTTTTCGCGAAACGGTTGACATTGCTGTTGACGTCGTGACGTCATGATGCGCACGCGACGTCATAGATACGTTGACCGCTGTTGCTGTCCACTATACAATCTGACATAACGTTGTTCGGGTCAGGAGTGTCGGACTTCTTGTAAGGCGGTGGGGCACTTCTGGTAGTGGTTGTATATATCCACGTTGGTATACTATTAGCCATTGGGTCTTCATATTATCCTATGTTTGCTTAGATCAAGCAGTATTGTGGGGACGGGGGTAATGCATGGTCGCCCAATGTGGTATTGCGATATAGTCCTTTGTGGTTTAGATTGGCAGTATAGGATAAATGTTCTGTTGGCCTTTTACCCCCTTAGTACTATTTACCTACCGAATCCTTCGTATTATCTTATGGCTGGTATTGGTAGTTCGTAATGCTAGGTCAGGCAGTATTATAATAGTTTGTTTAGAAGTGGGCCTTAGGATGCATTGTATATACCGCTGTAGGTCCCCTGTTAATAATAATAATAATAATAATAATAAATACAGTTTAGCGCCATGACTCCACGCAAATGTGCTCTCAGGCTTTACAAAATTAAAATAAATAAAGTCAGCTCTGTGTTAATCATAAATTTAGAAGAACATTTTATGTATAGGTTTTACCGAATAAGTGCGTCTTAAGGTTAGTTTTGAAGGACTGATATGTTTGTGGTGATGTCAAGTGATCAGGCAGATTGTTCCAGAGAAAAGGTCCAGCAACGGAGAAGGCCCGATTTCTAGCAGTTACAAGGTTACTGGTCTTGTGACAAAGATTATTTGTGGAGGAAGATCTCAGAGATCGTGTGAGAACGTATCGTTGAAGTAGTTTGCTGAGATATGTAGGGGCCAATCCATTTAGACATTTATAGACAGTTACAATGGTTTTAAAATCAATGCGTTTTTCAATGGGTAGCCAATGAAGGTGGTACAGTAAGGGTGTTATATGACACGATTTCATCCTTTTAAGAATCATTCTGGCCGCACAGTTTTGGACAAGCTGCAGCTTATGTAGAAGGGACCGTTTACAACCGTACATTAAGGAATTGCAGTAGTCCAGTCGACTGGTGACAAACGCCTGGACTAACTGTTTGGCGACATCCTCGTCAACCACGGCGCGCACCCTACTGATGTTTCGTAAGTGATAATATGATGTCCGACACACCTGTGTGACATGATGGTCAGCAGACAGTGTCGCATCCATGAAAATTCCGAGGTTACTCACCATGGTGGACGGAGAGATCAGATTGCCATCAAACTTTGGATAAATACGGGACAGCTTCGAAAGCTGGGTGCGTAATCCAATGTAGATAACTTCGGTTTTGTCGGGATTGAGCTTAAGAAAGTTTAACTCATCCACGACTTAATGTCATCTACACAATGTTATAAGGAGTGAATTGCACACACCTATTGGTGGGCTCTAAAGTGAATGTAGAGTTGTGTGTCGTCTACATAAAAATGAAAATCAAGTCCGTGCTTACGAATTATGTCGCCCAGAGGCAGGACATATATAACATACAACAGAGGCCCAAGGACGGGCCCCTGTGGTACACTAAACTCTAATGGAACCTCAGTGGAATAGGTACCATTTACATTTACTCTGAGTGTCCGATCAGAAAGATACGATTTCAACCACTCATGTGCTGTTCCACTGATGCCTATTCTAGTCCTAAGGATATTAAGAAGCACTGTGTGGTCAATGGAGTCAAACGCATCACTTAAATCCAGTAGAACAAGACAGGAAACCTTACGGTTCATAGACAACAAGATGTCATTCTGGACACGCAGAAGTGCTGTTTCCGTACTACTAAGTGGCGTATAGGCCGATTGAAATTCTTCTGACAACGAACATTGTGACAGATGTTCCCGTAGCTGTTTCGACACTGCGCGTTCTAATAGCTTGGAAACAAAACTTACGTTAGACACTGGGCGGTAGTTTTTCAGAACTTCGGGGTCAAGTGACGGTTTTTTTAAGAAGGGGGGTAACTAGAGCCTGTTTCATGGTCGATAGAAATACTCCAGATGATAATGATGTGTTGACGATTTCCAACAACCAATGAACAAAAGCAGGTAGGCATGATTTTAGCAACTTCGTAGGAATGATATCTAAAGGTCATTGTTTGGGTGGTGATTTTCTTACAAGGGTACAAATGTCACCCTCAGATAATGGTAGGAATGAATGGAAGTTTACAACGTTCACCAAAAGACTACTCAGTGTGTTTGCAACATCGGACTGTTGTTAGTCCTCGGTATTATTAACCAACCGATTGCTTTGTATTATTCTATGACTGGTATAGGTAGAACGTTATGGCAGGTCAAGTGGTATTGTGGAATGGGGTGGGGGTAATGCCTGGCAGTATAGAACAGCAGTATAGTATGGACGAAAATATACCTCTGTTGCCCCCCCCCCCCCCCGAATGCCATTAGTACTACTAATCGCCCAAATGCTTTATGTGACTAGTCTAGGTAGTATGTAAGACCAGACGGTATTGGTGGGGCGGGGGGGGGGGGGGGGGGTGTAATGCACGGTAGTCTAGTGTGGTAGTATACGATGTAAGCTTTGTACCCATACATGTCCCATGTTAGCCCTTAGTATTATTAATAGGGGCGCGGTGGCGTTGCGGTAACCGGTTCTCTTCAGATCACCGAAGTTAAGCGACGTCGAGCTCGGTTAGTAGTTGGATGGGTGACCATTTCAGCGGATGTTTCGCGCTCCCGCGTTGTGTCCTTGGGCAAAGCACTTAACCCCGATTGCCTACATGGGAGCACGATGACGCTGTGTACTAAGGCGTACTGCACGTCGATGGTGCGCATGTCTTCAACCAATCTAACCCTGCCTGTGCCGCGATGCAGAGTTCAGAGTTACGATGTTGGAGAGCTGACAGCTGCTCGCCGTTTCTCTGTGGTTCTCTCCGGGTACTCCGGCTTCCTCCACCCGTAAAACTGTCATGGTCACGATTAGACATCGTGCATAAGTATGTGACCATAAACACCAATAAATAAATAAATAGTACTGTTAATCCACCTAATGCTTCATGTTATCCTATGACTGGTATAGGTAGTATGCAATGCTAGGCATAGGGGTATTGTGGGTAGGGATAATGTCTGGTAGTTTAGAACGGTAGTACGGTATGGGCGGTATATACCCCTATAGGCCCCCTGTTAGTGATTGGTACTGTTAACCAATCGATTGCTTTGTATTATTATATGGCTGGTATATGTAGTACGTTAAGGTAGGTCTAGTGATATTGTGGGAGTGAGGGTAATGACTGGTAGTTTAGAACGGTAGTATAGCATAGGTTGTACATACCCCATGTATGTCTTTTGTTGGCCCTTGGTACTACTGATCCACCAGGTGCTCCATATTATCAAGCGGTATTCTGGGGTTGGGTTAATGCTTGGTAATGCAGAACGGCAGCAGGGTATGGTTGGTATATTCCCCTGTATGTCCCATCTTAACCGTTTATAGTATAAACCTACCAAATGCTTTGTATCATCCTGTTACTGGTAAGGTGGTACGTAATACCAGTAGTTCCTACCCTATTCCGAGTACTCTTGTTGTTTCATTTATCTAGATCACCCACCCAGTTCACTTTAGTGGCGCCAACTAACCAAACAGACTGCTTCATCCCCGTAATCTCTATGCAGAGTTATCTCCTCTTATTACAACGACATCCTATCCGATTCTCGTCACCTTTATATCAAATGGCCACGTCCCATGGAATCCCTTTTTGTGAACGTCTCTGGTTATGTAATCCCTTTTTGTCGTATGAGGCCATGAGGGACATGAGAAATCCATCAATGAGGCCTCATTTACTATCCCTCATGCCCTCAAAAGAAATGAGGCCATGAGAAATCCCTCAATAAGGCCTCATTTACTATCCCTCTTAGCCTCTTTTCGGTATTTGAGGATACCTGTAGTCTGGTATTGTATTATTTGAGGATACCTATCGAGGATACTTTCTGGTTAATTCCTTTTTTGTCGTATGAGGCCATGAGGGCCATGAAAAATCCCTCAATGGGACCTCATTTACTATTCCTCATTCCCTCAAAAGAAATGAGGCCTCATTAAAGGATTTCTCAACTTTGAGGGAAGTTATGAAATTAGCATGACAATTTAGTGAAATATGACTGCCGACAGGCATTTTGAATTTTTGCTCGAGCCCAAAAGCACTGGTTACCCCATGATGATAACAAACGTAGCCATTGAAGTTCTGTTCAAAAAACTGAATGCACCTAATTTCGGTTTTAAAATGGCCGCCGGCAGCCATCTTGAATTTTGGACCACACCCAAAAACACTTGTTCTCGTCCTAAGGTGAAAACAAAGGTAGCCAAGAAGTTTCGTGAAGATCGGTTCGTAAATACAGACTCTTGCCCGAGCCGTATTGAATTGTGCACTTACTGTGTATAGGTAGCACTGAATAAATCAAAGTTCATCTAATTTACATAATTTCTGCAAGAGATAAAAAATCGTATTATATGTGATGTATTCCATGTTACTAAACATTCATTCACAAATTTATTGAAATCAGAACCTTGAAGGTCTCTACACAAATCTGATTGCAATAATTTCGGTACAAAATGGCAGCTGATGGCCATCTTGAATTTCGGATCACACCCAAAAACACTCGTTCTCGTCCCACGGTGATAACAAAGGAACCCAAGAAGTTTAAAGATCGGTTCGTAAATACGGCCCCCAGCCCGAGCCGTATTGAATTGCTGACGGACTGACCGACGTCCAGACAGACAAACGTCCAGACGGACAATGCCATAACCTCAAATTTGACGACATCAAAGTTGAGCTAAAAATGAATGGCAGATGTATCGGGGTGGGGGTGGGGGGGGGGGGGGGTACTGGAAAAAAAATACAATTGCAGACAATGATGCCTTTTTCTCTTTTTTTTTAGCCCATCTGAGGAACATCTCGTTATAACGAGTTATATAGAATAAACGTATAATGTTATGGAATAAACGTATAGTGTTTTCAAGTAAAAAAATTATTCTACGAGTAGGATTAAGAATGAAACCGACTCGCTAGAGGCTGGTCGGTTTCATTCTTAACCCTACGAGTAGAATAAATGTTTTATTTGAAAACACTATACGTTTATTTTGTTTATCCCATAAATATTTTACAAATCAGTCGCGGCAAAATTGTGCTGTTATTCGCTACAAAACATAACTCGAAGTGAGGAGTATATTGGTCCATTTCGATCGACATCTGAGGAACATCTCGTTATAAGGAGATAATATTTTTACTAAGAGCGTCACATAGTTTGGAGGCGGGCTCGGTTATTCGCCTTCCTACGTATATGATGTTGCGGAATCAATGATCAACTTTGGATAAAGATCCATTTTTAATCCATAATTTTGACAGAATAAAAAAGAAAATAGCTCAGAGCTCTGTCAGTGCAAGCAGGAGTGACACAATGTGATAATCACTTCAATATCATTGCAAGATTTCGTTTGAAAAAGTATTCATATGTGTAACATTGCCGCGTGGTATTGGCTGTTTCAGGGCAAATGTATGGGTAGGTTGTATGTGTGTGTGTGTGGGAGGGGGGGGGGGGGGGGTCTTTTCCCGTTGCTGTGAGAACCCAGACAATAGTGTTTGCATTTTTGCGATTGCATAACAAAGAACTGCCGGAATAAAACGATTCAAATATTCGCTTGCCATTCTACAAGTCTATATACCAGTATAATACTATTTCTCATAGCTCTCTGTCACACATTTTCTGTCGTCCCTGTTGTATTCATTCTTCTTTCATAATTATGATATAAATCTTTATTTTGGATGCAGTGTATAACAATCTTATAAGGGTCGAAGACGTTAAACTAACTGTACCCACCGATGACACACGGATCTGCATGTCTAGGGCAGAGCGGACAGTTTCGCATCCACTCACCCCAAAACTTTTATATCGCAGAACATATATTTGTCGGGTACTTTTACCTGCGTCATCTAACTCCACCATCTCCACATTCTTATTTATATACTTGTGGAATCCACCCCGCCCCACCCCCCCCCCCCTCACACACACGTTCTAGGTGGTCTAGAATAGATCAATGACCGAACGAAGCATCATTACACGATGTCCAGCCGCATTACAAAAAAACACATTTTGTAATAATGCTGCATTATACAATTAAAAAAATATACCGCATTATGCAGCAACACTGAATTTTGCAATGGAAATGAAGCACTGTGCAACAACTGATTTTATGTTTAATTGGCTGCAGTGCGGGTTATTCTGGCTTGTTTTGCTCGACATATAACGACATGTTTTCTCACCATTAGGTCATGGACATTTATAGTAATTTTTACGCAGCAGACCTGTGAGGACGCATAGGGTGTCTAAATAAGAATAGAATCTAGCCTTTTTTGAACTTCTAAATGTAGCTATTTTTTAGCAAGTGCAAACAAGAAAATGAACCCAAAGGGGGTTCTTTCTTGTTTGCATGGCCCAAATCTTCATTTAAAAGTCTAAAATACAACATTCTCTACTTACAATCCCACTCTAAAGATGGAACATTATGGAGAGGGGATTATATATAAAACACTTTTTCAAAAGGTGCATGTAATATGTACATGTAAGACTACATAATTTTTATGTTCATTTTTTTCCCATTCGTAAATAAAGGAAGTTAACTGGAAAAAAAATCGTATTATATTAAATGCCACACATATTTATTATCAACCATAACTTAAAACTACAAGGAGTTGAGCGAAACAATATTAACAATGAACATAACTATCTAACTATCGGCTGGGTTAAAGGAGTCGCAGTACGTGTATTAAATAATTTTCGAAACAATTGGCCCTTTGGTTTCAGAGGAGAAAATCTTTCAAAATCCACCAATCAGAATCAAAAAATGCTTCTGGGAGCCACATTGTTCGATGCACGGTAAGAAAAATGAGGGGCATGTGTCGAAGACCTCCCGTAGACTATCCCTGCCAGGTTTGGTTCACGTCGGCTCAGTAGTTCCAGAGAAGAAGATGAAAATGTGATTTCCAAATGGGTTTCAATAGTAACTATAAGCCGCAATTGCGTCTATCTTTACAACCGCATCAACATTAAATGAAGATCGTTGGTAGAGGGGGTCTATGGGAAGTTTCAAAACATTTTGCCTTGCGGTTTCAGAGGAGAAGATTTTTGAAAATCCACCAATCAGAATAAAAGAATGCCGCTGGAAGCCATACGTTTCATCCGACGAGGACAAAATTAGGACCGTTAGTAGAGGATCTCCCATACACCATTCCTGCCAAGTTTGGTTCACACCGACTCAGTGGTTACATAGAAGAAGATGAAAATGTGAAAAGTTTAGTGGCGCCAGACGACGGACGACGGAAGAGAACCTGTGCGAAGTGATGTGAAAAGCTCACATGGCCTTTTAGGCCTTTTAGGCCAGGTGTGCTAAAAACATTTTATATATTTTCACCCAAGACGCAGACTTCAAGTTTAACCCTTTACCCAACGTAACGGCCAAAACCGGCCAGCGCTATTCTCAAAAATCGCCAATTAATTTTCATCATTTTTTTCATTTTTTGTCTCAAAAACATAGGTTATGACCCCTCGTTGGAACGAGCTCGTCGAGCTCGTTCCAACGAGGGGTCATAACCTATGTTTTTGAGACAAAAAATGAAAAAAATTAGTTATTCAAGAATTATTTTTGCAAGTGTCGTCTGCTTTCTACGTTAGGTAAAGGGTTAAGCTCCAATCAATATAACAATACAAACATTAATTAACAAAATATCTGTTTAGGGCTGAACCCTTCTCCCACGACACGAAACGACCATACATAAGCCAAAAAAAGGTCAACAAAGTCAGGCCAGCCATATGAAGCGTGATCTATGCACAGAAACCATACACATTTAGATATCACTGGAACCGGATCATTGACCCAGACAAGTGGCATCCAAATAAATTTAGAAGGCGTCGTTAAGCAGATAGTTAATTGAGCCGATTACAGTAGAAGAAGCGTTTGCGTTTACCACAACATTAGCAAGGTACAAGGCACATTGCCAAGGGTAATGTTCAAACAAAATAGCTAAACTATTATTGTCCAGACGGTCAAAGTCTTGACTTACGATCTTCAAACACACAGGACATCAGTCTTTCTCTCAAATCCGCGTAAAATAGGCATACCAAAAGGAAATGGAACTCATCCTCGGTTTTGTTTTCATCATCCAACATACAAAGTCTATCTGGTACCAACTCATTCTCATCCTCGGTTTTGTTTTCATCATCCAACATACAAAGTCTATCTGGTACCAACTCATTCTTATTTCTGACCGTTTCTTTTGTTATTGATAGAATCCCACAATTAAATTGTGCTATAATTTACCTTTGATAACGGTTCAGCCTCATCCGTACATATTCTTCAGCATGGAAGGTTTTTTTTAAAATAGTAGATATGTTCTAAGTTTAGGAACAAATGCTATGCTATTCAACCAGTTCATATTGTTATGAGACATGAGGGAATTGCATTTCAGGAAGAATTGGCTAAATGGCACGGGGGAGGGGGAGGGGGGAGAGAGTTATAGAACCTAAATTTTCTTTCTACATATAATCACTTCAAAATACATTTTGAGGCAACGAAAAAAAATTGCTAAAATGACACCGCGGGGGGAGAGGGGGGGGGGGGGGTTGATTATAGCAGTCAATTTTTTCTTCTGCATGCAATAACTCCCAATCCTTTACAATCCATTGTGGGAAAAACTGCCTAAATGATACGGAGAGGGAGGGGGCGGCGATAGGCCGGTAGGGTGGAGAGTGACAGATCTCAATTTTTTTCTGCATATAATCACTCCGAATCCTTCAAAACGCATTTTATGGCAAAGAAAAAAACGCCTAAATGACACCGGGGAGGGGACGGCTGGGTTATAGGAGTCAATTTTTCTGCATATAATAACTCCCAATCCTGCAAAATGCACTTTGGGAAAGATTACCTGAATGACACGGGGGCGGAAGGCAGTGCAATACCTCTGACAATTTTCATCACATAACGGTAGGATTCAAACTTGAGGTAGACATTGTTGACAAAGAGATATAAAACAAAATAAAAATGACATTTGGTTTCCAATGTTTAAGCTATTTCACAAACAAGCATCAGACGATTTTTTTTTAACAAAGGGCAAAAACTTCCTTAATTTTCATTGGAAATGGCTTGTCAACGAACTTCACGTAGACATTATTGCTATAGAGACATATACCAAAAAGTATTGAAATCCGTTAACTATTGTTCAGTTTATGCCATAAACAAAGTTCGGACAGAATGTTGATGGAAATATGAAATTTCTGAAGTCGAAAAGGCCCATAACTCTTGTAAAAATCAGCGAACCAAGCCCCAATTCGAACTAAACGGTCATTTTGATATAATTGAGGCAGAAAGGAAGTTTGATCCTGATCTATAAACCCAAACCCAAATTCATCCAAACATCATCCGGAAACCAAAATGTTGATGGTAAAGAGAAATTTCTAAGCCGGAAAGGCCCATAACTCAAGTAAAAAAATACTTAGACGGAACCCATATTCGAACTGGGAATGTATTACTATCAGCCTATCAGGGTAATGCAGGTACAAACTTTGGTTGAGATCAAATAATTCGAACTGGAGATATCGGTCTGAAACCAAAAATGTTAATTGAAGGTCAAATTGTAAGTCGAAAAAGGGTCATAACTCATCTAAAAATAAGGGAAGGGAACCCATATTCCAACTTGGCCTGTATTACTAGCTGGAGAATACTTCGGTTGAGATCAAATAATTTAAATTGGTTATCGGTCGGAAACCAAAATGTTAATAGGTCAATTTCCAAGACGAAAAAGGCCCATAACTCATGTAAAAATAACTGGAGGGAGCCCTTAATCGAACTTGGACTGTATTCCTAGCTGGTGAATACATACATCAACTTTGGTTGAAATCAAATTATCCAAACTGGGTGTTATCGGTCGAAACCAATTGTTTAAGGACAGACAGACGGACAGACAATTTACATAATACGACTGTTGTGACAAACGGGTGTATAAAAACAGAGCTTCCGAACTATTTGAAAATCGGGAACGAATCTGTACGCGGTCGGAACGAATCGGCGTAAAAACACTAAACGCACTGTTCTATAAGCGACGGTCACACACACACACACACACACACACACGCACGCACGCACGCACCACGCACGCACGCACGCACACACACACACACAAACACACACACACAGCCTCTCTCACACACAGCCTTGTTTAAGTATGGTGGGGACTTGTTTTTTTTCTTTTGTTCTTCGCAACAGAAACTCCAGTGGTCGGAAACTTCCTTTCACAGAATATTAACAGCTAAGCTCAGCTCAAACAAGACAATTTTATATCCTACCAAATATCCACAAGGACCGTTCTTCATGAACGGATGACTTAACTCTACCCGGGAGGCCAATTGTATCAGATTGTAATTCGGAATCTTTTGCGATCTCGGAATTAATTGAGTATCATCTGAAACCTATAGCAAATAGACATCCGAGCTATCTAAAAAATGCACAAAAATTTCGAAATTGAAAATATAGAAAAATGCAATTCTGGCTACTTTGGATATCGATAGTATGTATACGAACATTGATGTTGATAAAAATGCATTTGAAAAATATCCGGATGCAAAACGCCCGGATGAACAAATTTTGGATCTTTTAGAGCTGAGCTTAAAAGGCAATGACTTTCAATTCAATGGAGACTATTTTCTACAAATAATGGGTTGTCCTATGGGAAAAAGATTCAGTCCTAATTTTGCAAAGCATTTATGTAGCGGAATGAGGAGAAAATGCCTTTAGCAAATGTGCAAAGCATCCTCTAGTATATCTCATGTATTTAGATGACATTTTTATTATTTGGGAACATTCAAAAGAAGATTTTGATGAATTTTTAGAAATTTTTAACAATCATGATCCAAATATTAAATTGAAAGCTACTATCAGTGAAAATTCTGTTGATTTTCTCGATGTGACTGTGTATAAAGGCAAGCAATTTCAGGCGTCCGGTCATTTAGTTTATAAAGTATATTTTAAACCAACTGATTCACATCAATTGTTGCACACAAAATCATTTCATCCTCAACATACATTTAAAGGGACCATCAAATCACAACTCATTCGTTTCCACCGCAATTCAAGTGATAAGGTAAATTTCAATGAGGCTTGTTCTACTCTATTTGGCGCCCTCAGATCGAGAGGGTACTCGCTGCGCCTTTTGCGTAGCCTGAAATCCCAAACCCTGAACAAGCTCGAAAGTCCAGCTGAAGCTACTGATTTCGAACCACTGAAGATTGAACACAACAGACCATTGCAGAATGGTAGTGGCGCGGTGTTTAATTGCAAAAAACCTCGATGTAGATTGCATACTTTTATGCCTGATCAGAAGGAGGAATTTTCCTCCGAACAAACGAAAAATCATTATCAGATCCGTAACCCCCTCCATTGTGATTCACCAAACATTATTTACCTTATCACATGTAAGCGCTGTCGGAAACAGTATTTGGTCAAAGTCAAAATCCTTTCCGAGAACGTGCTACCAGACATGAACAGGTTATAAAACATAATGCTGATGCCCCAGTAGCACAACATTTTAACCTTCCTGGCCATTCTTTGGACGATTTCGAAATCCATCCTATTGAACAACCACCAATTAAAGACACATTAGAAGAAACGGATGAATTTAGAAAAAAACGTGAAGCTTTTTGGATCAATACGCTTCAAACTCTCTGGTCATTTGGTATGAACATATCAGAGGGCAAATGCGAAAGGAGGCCCATCATTCCTTTCACTTTAACGTACAACAGAATGAATATCGAAATAGCAAAAATGTTAAAAGATGAATTCAATTTTACCAATTCTTAAATAACTGAACCTTTGAATCTTCGACCTGTCATCGCCTATAAGAAAAACAAAAGCTTGCGTAAAATCCTTGTAAGGACTAAATTAGAGCCCATCAATGAATAACATCAAATATTGCCAGTCAGTGTAACCAGTTCCTAAGCTCATCACTTAGTTTAAATCAATTTTATGTAATTTTTTGTCATGTTTGAAACCCATCAGGGTTCAGTAAATGAAAACAATTTTTCGGCGGCATATTAAATGAGAAAAACGTTTCAGTATGAAATGTCTGTGCCAGTGCGATTTTTTAACCTCAAACACACCTACACTCACACACACACACAGCCTCTCTCACACACAGCCTTGTTTAAGTTTGGTGGGGACTTGTTTTTTTTGTTTTCTTCTTCGCAACAAACACAGGGCCGAGAAAAGAAACTCTGACCATGTATTATCTTAGAGAGAACTCTGAAAAAGCAAAGAAAATGTTTGTAGGAAAACAAACACTGCTGTCTTGGTTTCCACAAAATCAGGACGACACCCCCACCCACACATACATTTGTGACGCTGAGGTATAATAATGCGAGATAGTCTTTCGTTGATGAGAGGTGTGGAGATGGCAACTCAATAATTTTCCACAAACCAGTGAAGTTTTCAGACAAATTTGTATCGGTTTGGTACCTATTTTTAGGTTAGTTATTGAAATTTCAGTCAACAAACGCGCATTGGACAAAATATCGACAATGTTCCTCCCGATTTGCAATATTTTGCATACAAAAAGCCTAAAACACTTCCGACGAGCCGAAAACTTCCCAGAAAGTATTCTTGGGGTTGGGGGAGGCATTACACATCGACCCCAAAGTCTACTATTGAAAAGTGTAGAATTCGAGCCCGAAAAAACCGACATGAGATGTTGAACAAAACAAAATAATTTTCTGCCACGTTGTCGTTCAAGACGAAAGTCAGAAAGTCAGTAATCGAGCATAATTCCCTTGAATAGTTCCTGCTGAGAAAAATGCCATGTGTATTATCAAATGGTTATATCACTTAATTCCACATACTACACTTAACCCCTTACCTATCATGAAAAGCAGACGACACTTGCAAAAAGAAATTCTTGAATAACTAATGTTTTGAATACTCAAGCTGTTTCTGTAAATTAACTCCCTTCAGTATAAATTTTGCAGCATATATTATCCTAAAGCCTATGATACAAATATTTCTACATTTCTAGGCGTGCCTGTGGCTTTACTGTGTTTTTTCTTTAGACTTTTCTTGCTGAGCCGATCGCGATCGACAGCACCGACAACAGCACCGACAACAGCAATATAGTGGCAACAAAAATATCACTACAAAAATAAGACCAAGTGAAATCCAAACATCTAACATCAAGTGAGATACCAATGACAAATCCATTAATGGAGGTCGTAAGTGTTGTCCGCCATACTTGATCACGTGTTCTATAGCCTTTGAGGCGACAATTTCTGCTGTTTCGGGATGAAGCTCCCTATACATAGAGGACGAACGTTGCATATTCTTCCTGTAAGAACTGTTTGATAGGATTTCTCTCACCGTCTCACTCAGTATTTCTGCCGACACTTTGTCATGATCGAGTTTAATTCCGATTTGATGGTATTCGACTTGAGCGGCCACAGCCGGTTGATCACCACAGAATGGAATGCATATAAGTGGCACACCGTGATATAAGGCCTCGTAGAAAGACTTCCGTCCACAATGAGAAATGAACAAGACAGTTTTGTTTTGTCCCAGAACGTCAGCTTGTGGAATCCATCCTGACGTCATTATATTTGGGAAAGTATCTTTTGACAGCTCTTGTTCGATTAATTTATCATTAATCTTCCACAGAACACTGTGCTGTAAATTAGTAAAACATCCCAGCAGCTGCTTACTGAAATCACCCGAAACACTTTCAAGGGCACTTCCAAACGACACTAAAATTACACCGTGAGTTGTTGACACTGTAGTGTTGTAGAATCTGTCGAGATCTTGTGGGAGTGGGTTCGCTCTGCGGTGTAAAAATCCGCCGGTATGTATAATATTTGGCATCACTGGAAAGGCTCCATATAAAAAAATGTCATCATCTTGAATAAAAAGTTCTGCTTTATTGACAAGCCTTAAATATTCAAAGAAAGATATCTCTGGTACAAATGAATCACATGATTTACATCTAAGTAGCCAAACTCCTACTGTTGGTAAGGCAAGATTCAGCACTGTACCGCCTAATCTCTGTAAAAATGTCATCTGATTGGAATATGAGATCATGTTGTTCTCCATAGTCGGGTGAAAAGGTTTTCCGTAGTCAGACCAGGAATGATAAACAGACAAAGACACGAAAGGGATGTCATATTTATAAGGAATAAACAGAAAGCACTTCCATACACTGTTAACAACAGAAATGTCGAATCGAATTTCATGGAGTCGTTGCAAAGCCACGGAATCACCGAGAAGAAAACTGCAGGAGGTCTGAGTGAATCTCGAATACGCTCGCAGCACATCCATAAGACCACCAGTAAGTTGATTTGAACTTGTTTGTGTCGCATCCGACAGCTCGTCTTTGTCAACTTTATACTTCAGGAGTGTAATGTTTTTGTTGCCAAAACATTTTTCGCTGATATCCGCGTCGGGAGCAAAGGCCCACACAGAATGACCTCTGTCACTCAGTGTCTTTCCCACGCTAGCTAACTCGATGCAGTGGGTGTAGACAGGTGGTCCTAATAAAAGGATTTTCGCTGGTCGTATTTCTCTTACTGCCGCGGTCATCACAAAAACGAGTACTAAAATCATATCTTGCTTTGGTTTCCTGGAAATAGATTAATGTTGTATCAGAGAGTTTAAATATGAACACTGATAAACTGACAAAATAAGGCCGAAAACGTATTAAATAGCAAATACATTCGGTTCAAAATTTGACAGTATTATTATTTCTGGAACGAACCATGACCAAAATTTTGTCTCCACCGACATGTCATGAACAAAACATTGCGCTTTTAAATTGCATAATAGTTCATGCTAAGAATAATGCAGGCTTGGCAATTTCAGGAGAGCGATTTTTTAGCTCTCCTTACTGGCCTCCTGAAAGAATTAAGGAGAGCGAAAAATTGCCCTCCTAAATATTTTGGTCTGGGATGATTAAATTCGAAGTCACATAACATCACGTAATTTCATTTTGAAAGTGGTTTAGTGGTAAAAGGTAATGGTTGCAACCATACCCAAACACAGTTGCAATCATTTGAAGCAAAATGGGTCACAGCAATATTTTTTTTTTCTGTCAGTTTCAAGTTCAACAACAGACATCACAGTTTAAGGGGTAATTATTCAAGGAATATTGACACTATAATATACTACCATTACTACTATCCTGTCACTTGAAACACTTGCACCAGGATGTGACTGTAGATTCAAGCAGACCTGTTGTCCAAGAAAGTCATACGCCTACCACTACCACCTGGGGGTTGAAGGTGGTAGTGGTAGGCGTATGACTTTCTTGGACAACAGGTCTGGGTACACACACAGGTCTTGTCAGGTGTGTGTTCGGTTGTTGAGTGAGACATCTAGATGTCTAAGAGATTTTGCTTTACCTTAGTAAAGTTAATAAAATCACTGATGTAGTCTGTTGGTTTCAGTTTCAATGAGTTCGTTCAACTGGATACTTAAAATGCTGTGTAAAGCTAATTGCTCTCCTAAGCTGATTGAGGGGAGCGATTTTTTGCCCTCCTGCATTTTTCAGAATGCCAGGCCTGTGCATGTTGATTTTAACCCTTTACCCAGCGAAACGTCTAAAACCGACCAGCGCTATTCACAAAAATTCCTACGTAGTTTTCATTATTTTCTTCATTTTTTTTGTCTTAACAGCATAGCTTATGTTGAGCTCGCTCCATTAAGGGGTCATAAGCTATGTTTTTGACGTACAAAATGAAAAAAAAATAGTTATTCAATAATTTTATTTGCATGCGTCGACTGCTTTTTTTATGTTAGGTAAAGGGTTAAAAATTAACAAGTTCGAAACTTACAAGGGTGTAGGCGGAGGGGGGGGGGGGGGGAGTCGGGGAGTAATAGTGTTAATGTGACTTAATATTGCTAATGTGACAACCCCACCCCTCCCCCTCCTCCCACATCTAAAAAGAAAGTCCAAAAAGATCCACTCATGGTAAAAAATAGTCCAAACTCCGATGCACGCTGAAAAAATTAGATTACTATTATTGGGGCAAGGTAAACTTAGCCTAAAGTCGCATTGTAATACAAATGGTAAGTGGTTAATCCTGTCCCGTCATTCCGATTGGCTAGAAATTGATTATCTCCTTTGATATGCATTGGACCACTTTTCAGTCGCGCGAGCGGCGCGTCCCGTCCTCGGACGCGTGGACACACTCTTATTGTATTTAATCTATGTTACAATGATTGGCGAACAAGTTATGCAACTTATATTTACGGCTCACCTTGGCCCAATGGCGCAGTTGTGTGGTATAACCTTCGTAGCGGCAACTTCGTGGCCTCGCTCTTCTCGAATACTGCGAAGGGATTTTTCGCCAACACGGAGGTTGTCTCTCTTAGCCATTTTACGTCCCCCGAAGCTGCGTAGTATTGATTAGCATAAGTATGATTTTTGTCATCTGATCTGGATTTTTTTCGAGACGCATTGTAAACATCGTAATTCGAGATCTCAAAGGAAGATCTGTTTCTCTCTCTCGATCCATTCGGGCATCCTCTAACGGATTTTGGATAAAGAAATGAAATTTACAAAACTTGTCCAGGGATTATTATAATCCCTGATAGGTACGGGTGTGGGATGGGAAAATCTCACCCGAGGGCAAGATATTTGGGCCAGACACGAGGCATGCCTCGTGTCTGGCCCAAATATCTAGCCCTCGGGTGAGATTTTCCCATCCCACACCCGTACCCATCAGGGATTATTTTTCTCCCCACCATACAGCGGTTACGTTAGCCAGAGGTAATCGGCGGTCACGTGCTGATATAATCAACTCATTTGGTATTCGTTGTTTTGAATATCTCATGACACCACCGGAAAGAGCATGCAAAAGTTATGTATATACCAAAGGTATATACCACGAAATCAATTAGGAACGATAGTATCTTGGGGTTTAGAGTTTTAGAGCATCAAATTTTGAACACACGGCATTCTGATGACGTCAATATGAATTAGTTGGTAGCTAAATACCATGCATCGCGTCATAATAACGTTATAAATGTATAACGTCACGTGGGTGGGGTGGGACACATAGACAGAACCGCCTTTGCGTTTGAATGGGTTGATGTTTATCGCACGAGTTTGGTTGGGCGCAATAATACAACTAGAGGTGAAGCCTCGAGTGGTATTCTGCGCCAAACCAAACGAGTGCGATAAACATTAACCCATTCAATCGCTTGTGCAGTTCTGTACTTATTACACACCTTCGCAAATTTCTAAAACAGGCCTTTTACAATAATACTAAGTGAGAATTAACCTATCCTTTTGAGAAGTAAAGGAAATAAAATAAGACAAAAATCCAAATTATTCTTCACATTCAGGAGACCAGTCTTATTGTTATTTCGTACGCTGATTGAACTTTCATTCATAGTTTCAACTTGTAAATTGTAAACTTCGATCGATGAAACACTGTTCATCTGAAATACAGTTCACCGTCTTTTTGTGCCTCAATTTTACAGCGCGAATTCTGAACGGTTGATGTGATCCCCACCAAAAAAGTTACCACACATACACAAAAAACAATAGGTGTAAATTCGGAAAATCCATCAATGAGAAATTATAAAAAAAAACTCACATGTTTATCTGACTTCCAAATTCCCTGCAACTGTTGTTACTCGACTGGTTGACAGACCGGTTAAGATTTTAGTCAAGATTACAGTAGCCATTGTCAATTCATCCCACGTAAATTAAATTTATATCCTTATTGTCCAAGAGAAATTATCGTATTGTTCACTAATCCTGCTCAAAATGTATTAAAGTTCGTGTTATAGCCTTTAACTAACAGGGGTACAGAATCCATACGAATTCAAGTGAATATCGACAGGTAATTTGTTTTGGATTTCGATTTGGTGACCTAGAAACTTGCTCGCGCAACGTCATTCATTCAAAATGACGTCACTCATAGACGCTTTCATATTCTGTTTACATTGTTCTTTAGTTTGAACTGTATGTCAGTCATTTCCATGTCATACTTTAACCCATCGGGTTATTTAATCAATAGTCAGTCAGTATTGTTTACGTTAAGAAAATAAATTAGAAAGTTTCTTTTGATGGTCGGACAGTCATTACTAGATGAGATTCTTCAGAAACAATATAAACGCAGATACTATAGACTGCGAATATCCACTTTACAACATCAAAATAAATGACCTATCGCATCGAAACGGGCCCATGTACTGTATCCCCAGAAATATGACTGGTTCCATTCATAAATTAAAAAAGTGCCAAAATCTGTATCCCACACGTGTGCAATAAAAGTTTATTTTTATCACACATCCCAGAATGCCGTGAACAAACCTTAATTTTAAATGGGTGTGTAATAAATCTATCTCTCCCTGCTATCTCACCCTGGACAGATGTATGTTACACATGCAGTGGGGGGGGGGGGGGGGGGGGAGGAGAAATGTATTGACTGAGCCAAAGGTTCATCCCAGAGCTGCTCTACTGAATTCGTTTCATAAATTTGACTACAAGCTAGGGACACAGTGGATATATTAATATACTTTGGCAAATTCTTGACGAAATTTCCACTGCCCAAATGAATATACTGAAGTTATGCCACTGTTAGAGTTCAGTCCATCGTGTCCGTTACATTTTTTACCACTTCCTTGCCTGTATTTATTCACCGATTGATTTGAAACTTGATATGTTGATATACTGTTGTGAGTTCTTGACGAAGTTCGATTTTCACCATTATCCATATATAGAATATACCCATAGTAGCTTGGTGTATCAAATGTTCACCACGAGTGGTGAAGTGATGTTAACCGCGAGCCTTTGGCGCGCGGTTAACACCACTTCACCACGAGTGGTGAACATTTGGTACACCAAGCTACTATGGCTATATTTTATTTATTACCCCCCTAACGTCTAATTATAATAGGAATCGGTAAACAAATAAATTGCGTTCTCCCCTCACGAGTGAGATCAAACAGCTCGATGATTAACATTTCGTGTGAAGTTGAAATTTACAATGAATTTTCACAAGCGCAAAACAAAAGTTGTTCTCGCTCCACTCGTGAGTATAACAAGACGTCATAATTACGTCATTTCGCCAACAATCCCGAAAGCTATTTTGTGTGGATGTACACAACATCCAATGTGATCTGTGTCGGCGGAAACAGAGATCAGCTGATTGTGTAAACAGATTTCTTGCGTGGTATGGGCGTCGGTTTGGATCGTTTCAGTTGAAGCTTCAAACGAAAGGGGTATAATAAAAAGAAAACCTAATGTTTTCTTTTGAATACAGAGATTAATCTCATTCGTGAGTGAAAGATGAGATAAATCCCGGTATTCACAAGAAAACATTCGATATCCCCCCATTTATACTATGATCGTCAGATTATTAAGAGTCACCATTATTTTTTTTCGATTTTACTGAACATCAGACGTACATACATGCGAATCTGTTTTTGTTTACACGAGCATCGGTGGGCGGTACTGTCAATTTTATCGCCGAAACTACATGGAAAATGAAACTGGGCTTTTTCCATTTTAATAGCATAATAACATACCATTTCGAGTTATGCATGCCTTATTAACATGAGACAATGCATGTGTGTTAAGTTTTGGTGTCTTTTTAAACTCATTTAAAAACGTTATAAATAATTGTCACTTTCATTTCACTCTTCCTGAGGCGATGTGCGATAAATTTAGGCAAGTTTGCATTCAGGTCTACGTCACCAAAGGTCAACTTGGATGTAGTTTCACTGTAGGTGTAACTTTCAACCATTGAACTCCATGCCGGCGTGTTCACCACAGTTGGTGTGCAAAGCTAAAATTTATGTCATAGGCTTTTCGTATGTTGTAGAATAGGTAACCATGGTATAAAATTAATTACTGCAGTTAAGGCCCCTGTTAATTAACTTTATTGCTCCCGTTACCTTTGAGAACCCTGTCATCCATATATTTGTTCACCTACTGATTTGAAACGTGATATGTGAAAGTTCGATTTTTACCATTATTCGTACATCATTACCAGAGTTACCCTCCTTGTTAAATATTGTGACACCTTCAATTCCTTCAATTTTCAATCATTTTTTTACACTTGACACGCAG
The DNA here is from genome assembly GCA_031216915.1 of Pictodentalium vernedei. Classification (NCBI taxonomy): domain Eukaryota; kingdom Metazoa; phylum Mollusca; class Scaphopoda; order Dentaliida; family Dentaliidae; genus Pictodentalium; species Pictodentalium vernedei. Next base: position 67,910,988 of record CM062295.1, on the reverse strand, counting down.
GGATGTGGCGACAGGGGGGGGGGGGGGGTGGGTGGGGGTATCCCCCCCCCCCCCCCCAGCTAGGTTGTCCTCTGTGCGGAGAGAGACACACTCCGTGCAGGCTAAAGATCCCTTAGTAGTATTCAAGAAGAGCTAGACCACGAAGTTGCCGCTATGAAGGTCATCCCACACACCTACACCATTGGGCCAAGGAGAGGCGTTAATATAAGTTACATAACTTGTTCGCCAATCCTTGTAAAACAAATAAGATTAAGTAAAGGAGTATTTGTTTTCAATAGTTGGAAATTCCGAGGTCAAAAATTAAATGGTTGGAAATTCAATAAATTAACATTGTTCATGAAAAATATTAAAATTCCAAATAATGATGAGAAATTTTGATCTTTTATTTCCAAGTGGAAACTTGAGTTTCATATGTCCTACTCTAAAATTGACATGGCCTCAAAATTTCGACTATGGCATCAATCCGGCAAATTGTCTGACCCAGACACATTATAAATGATGCTTCTTCCGTTTCAGGACTAGTGCAAATTTTCAGAAGGGTTCATAATCCTTTACCCAACGCAGACGATTTCAAAATTCATTATTTTAAATACCATTTTTTAAAAAAAATGTTTTAAACTTTCAACAAAACCATATCATGTGACCCCTCTTTGGAACGAGCTCGACGAGCTCGTTCCAAAGAGAGGTCACATGATATGTTTTTGTGGAAATTTTTCGAAAAATAATATTTTTTCAGCAGCTGTATTTGCATATTACGCGGGCGGATGCGGGCGATTCTCTGGGTAAAGGGTTAAACGATATCACCCAGCGCTGCAGTGCAACCACCTATCGAAACCACTCACATTTGGAATTTACACCGGTGCCTCCCCCCTCCTCCCCCCCCCCCCCCCCCAGCTGAAACCCTCTAACCACATCTCTGTTGACGCGGCGATATACCTTTTGTTTTTGTCATTATTTCAATTCAGTTTCTTGTGAACACTACGATTCCTTCCATTTTAAATCAACTTATTGATATGATGATATACTTTAGAAATCACTGACGAAGTTCGGTTTTCACCATTATCCGACGTAATTACTGAAGTTATGCCCCTTGTTAGTAAAAGTTCACATCACCAGGAACAAATACTCTAAAACTTTTACAGCTGTATTTTCTAGAATTGTATTTGCTACCTATTAATATAACTGACTAAAATAAATAGTCAGCATTTAAAAACTGTGAAGTTGACACATCTTTAAAAATGCTAATGTTTCATTTCACACCATTTAAAGTCTTAACTACAGTTCCAGAAAATACAACTGTTGAAGTTGTATAGCATTGGCCCCCTGGTTGTGAACACTGTCAAAACAGGCTTGAAAATTGCCATGGTGATACACTTTGGTAAATTCTTGATGGCGTTCGATTTTCATCAATATCCATGCTTACTTTAGCGGGTTTGTTAATTTACTGACTCTTGTTTTTGTTTTGGTAAATTTATTATTTCACTTCATCTTTTATGGACACTGTGACACATACTACACTTAAACCTTTACCTAACATGAAAAGTAGACGATACTTGCAAAACGAAATTCTTGAATAACTAATGTTTTGAATACACAAGCTGTTTCTGTAAATTAACTTCCTTCAGTCTAAAGTTTGCAGCATATATTATCCTAAAGCCTGTGATACAAATATTTCTACATTTCTAGGCGTGTCTGTGGCTTTACTGTATTTTTTCTTTAGACTTTTCTTGCTGAGCCGATCGCGATCGACAGCGCCGACAAAGGCACCGACCACAGCAATATAGTGGCAACAAAAATATCACTACAAAAATAAGGCCAAGTGAAATCCAAACATCTAACATCAAGTGAGATACCAATGACAAATCCATTAATGGAGGTCGTAAGTGTTGTCCGCCATACTTGATCACGTGTTCTATAGCCTTTGAGGCGACAATTTCGGCTGTTTCGGGATGAAGTTCCCTATACATAGAGGACAAACGTTGCATATTCTTCCTGTAAGAACTGTTTGATAGGATTTCTCTCACCGTCCCACTCAATATTTCTGCCGACACTTTGTCATTATCGAGTTTAATTCCGATTTGATGGTATTCGACTTGAGCGGCAACAGCCGGTTGATCACCAAAGAATGGAATGCATATAAGTGGCACACCGTGATATAAGGCCTCGTAGAAAGACTTCCGTCCACAATGAGAAATGAACAAGACAGTTTTGTTTTGTCCCAGAACGTCAGGTTGTGGAATCCATCCTGACGTCATTATATTTGGGAAAGTATCTTTTGACAGCTCTTGTTCGATTAATTTATCATTAATCTTCCACAGAACACTATGCTGTAAATTAGTAAAACATCCCAGCAGCTGCTTACTGAAATCACCCGAAACACTTTCAAGGGCACTTCCAAACGACACTAAAATTACACCGTGAGTTGTCGACACTGTAGTTTTGTAGAATTTGTCGAGATCTTGTGGGAGGGGGTCCGCTCTGCGGTGTAAAAATCCGCCGGTATGTATAATATTTGGCATCACTGGAAAGGCTCCATATAAAAAAATGTCATCATCTTGAATAAAAAGTTCTGCTTTATTGACAAGCCTTAAATATTCAAAGAAAGATATCTCTGGTATAAATGAATCACATGATTTACATCTAAGTAGCCAAACTCCTACTGTTGGTAAGGCAAGATTCAGCACTGTACCGCCTAATCTCTGTAAAAATGTCATCTGATTGGAATATGAGATCATGTTGTTCTCCATAGTCGGGTGAAAAGGTTTTCCGTAGTCAGACCAGAAATGATAAACAGACAAAGACACGAACGGGATGTCATATTTATAAGGAATAAACAGAAAGCACTTCCATAGACTGTTAACAATGGAAATGTCGAATCGAATTTCACGGAGTCGTTGCAAAGCCACGGAATCACCGAGAAGAAAACTGCAGGAGGTCTGAGTGAATCTCGAATACGCTCGCAGCACATCCATAAGACCACCAGAAAGTTGATTTGAACTTGCTTGTGCCGCATCCGACAGCTCGTCTTTGTCAACTTTATACTTCAGGAGTGTAATGTTTTTGTTGCCAAAACATTTTTCGCTGATATCCGCGTCAGCAACAAAGGCCCATACAGAATGACCTCTGTCACTCAGTGTCTTTCCAACGCTAGCTACCTCGATACAGTGGGTGTAGACAGGTGGTCCTAATAAAAGGATTTTCGCGGGTCATATTTCTCTTACTGCCGCGGTCATCACAAGAACGAGTACTAAAATCATATCTTGCTTTGGTTTCCTGGAAATAAATTAATGTTGTACCAGAGAGTTTAAATATGAAGACTAATAAACTGACAAAATAAGACCGAAAACGTGTTAAATAGCAAATACATTCGGTTTTATATTTGACAGTATTATTATGTCTGGAACGAACCATGAGCAACATTTTGTCTCCACCAACATGTCATGAACAAAACAGTGCGCTTTTAAATTGCATAATAGTTCATGCTAAGAATAACGGGATTTTACCCCCTTTAACCAGCGAAACGTCTAAAACCGACCAGCGCTATTAAATTCCTACGTAGTTTTCATTATTTTTTTCTTTTTTTTTTTGTCTCAACAGCATAGCTGATGTTGAGCTCGCCCCATTGAGGGGTCATAAGCTATGTTTTTGACGTACGAAATGAAAAAAAAAATAGTTATTCAATAATTTTGTTTGCATATGTCGACTGTTATGTTAAGTAAAGGGTTAAAAATTAACAAGTTCGAAACTTACAAGGGTGTAGGCGGGGGGGGGGGGGATTAATAGTGTTAATGTGACTTAATAGTGCTAATGTGACAACCCCCCCCCCCCCCCCCCCCCCCGCACATCTAAAACGAAAGTCCAAAAAGATCCACTCGTGGTAAAAAAATAGTCCACACTCCGATGCACACTACAACAATTGGATTACAGTTGTTGGGGCAAGGTAAACTTGGCCTAAAATCGCATTGTAATACAAATGGTAAGTGGTTAATCCCGTCCCGTCATTCCGATTGGTTAGAAATTGATTATCTCCTTTGATATGCATTGGACCACTTTTCAGTCGCGCGAGCGGCGCCTCTCGTCCTCGGACGCGTGGACACACTCTTATTGTATTTAATCTATTTTACAACGATTGGCGAACAAGTTATGCAACTTATATTAACGTCTCTCCTTGGCCCAATGGCGCAGTTCTGTGGGATGACCTTCGTAGAGGCAACTTCGTGGCCTCGCTCTTCTCGAATACTGCGAAGGGATCTTTCGCCAACACGGAGGTTGTCTCTCTCAACCATTTTACGTCCCCACCCGATAGGATGGTACGCTGTGACAGCATGAACACCACAATTGATGCTGATAGAGAGTGTTTGGACACCACCAGAACTTTCCTGGGGCCTCTGGCAATCTCATTCAACAACAATATTCATTTGAATACCCCGAAAGAAGTATTGGGGCCACGGATTAACTCTCTTGGGATTGGAATTTCAAAGTTTTCCTCACAAGCTTTTGGCTTCGACAGGCGCAGGTGAATTTGGTCAAGATACTCCTTACAACCCAAATGATTACCTATCCTGAATAATCCTGGCTATACCTTTGACAATGGGCTTCCGATGGTAGACAGGACTAGTGCCGTATTAACTCCTGGTCGAGCCCCTAGACTTTTAGGTACTTTCTGACAGGGACCCTCCGGCACTTAATCTTTCACCCCGCTACAGCTGACACCCTAACCCTGGCACGGTAGGCACTATACCGCAGTACATAGCCTTTTATAGTCGTATTTTGCGGGTCTCCTGAAGAATTCCAATCACAACTTGTCATATTATTTAAATAAGCATTAAAATAATGTACTCTATATAAATGTATATATATTGTATACTTATGAGAGTATATATATTGATAAATGCATATATAAATATATCGCTACTGCAGCAGTAGTGTAGGTATGTTTCACCCCAAGGTTGAATGACCTCGGTGGATGACCTAGTAAGTGACGTCATGTCACGTGACCCAGTGGCGCCATATTGAATTGTCATGGTAACGCGCGTGAGCGGCCATCTTGTGACGTCATCCACATAGTGATACGTGATGTTAGTGCACATGTGCAGCGCGTGTTGCTAGGGAGATACGTGTTTCCGTCGTCCATTTTGTATACTGGAGGCTGCCATCTTGGTTTATATGGTAGCACGTGGTTGCTATATGACCTAAAACCTTCTTATAGGACAAGGATATGTTCAGGGTGTGTTCGATTGAATAGGAGTATCACGAATTATCACAAACAATTCGACAAGTTTTATCGTTTCGAATTCTTTCAGAATTCTCTGCTTCTATCTATTTATACAATAGTTTTTGTCTACCTGATCCGTTTGTCCTGGAGCTTACTTCAGTAGAGTAGAAGAGCCTATCAGCTGGAACACCTTTGCTTACTATTACTATATTTAGTTGTTCTGGTCTGTTCTTGTTAGTTCTGACCCTATTCCGAGTACTCTTGTTGTTTCATTTATCTAGATCACCCAATCACTTCATTTTTCTGACGCTAACTAACCAATCGGATTGCTTGATTTCCCATAATCTGCATGCAGATAATCTCCCCTGATTACAATGAAGTCATATCCGAGTGTCATCACCTCTATATCCAATAGCTAAGTCCCATGGAATCCCTTTTTGTGAAACGTTTCTGGTTATGGAATCCTTTTTAGTCGTATGAGGCCATGAGAAAAGCCCTTAATGAGGCCTCATTTACTATTTCTCGTAGCCTCATTTTCATTTGAGGCCATGAGGGCTATGTGAAAAGCTCTCAATGAGGCCTCATTTACTGTCCCTTTTAGCCTCATTTCAATATTTGAGGATACCTATGGCCTCGTATTGTATTTTTGAGGATACCTATGCAGGATACTTTCTGGAGAATCCCGTTTTAGTCGTATGAGGCCATGAAAGCTATGAGAAAGCCCTCAATGAGGCCTCATTTACTATCCCTCGTAGCCTCATTTCCTTTTGAGGGCATGAGGGCCCTGAGAAATCCCTCAGTGCGGCCTCATTTACTATCACTTTTAGCCTAATTTCAGTATTTGAGGATACCTATGGCCTGGTATTGTATTATTTGAGGATACCTATCGAGGGTACTTTCTGGAGAATCCCTTTTTAGTCGTATGAGGCCATGAGGGCTATGAGAAAGCCATCAATGAGGCCTTATTTACTATACCTCATAGTCTCATTTCTTTTGAGGGCATGAAGGCCATGAAAAAATCCCTCAATGAGGCCTCATTTACTATCCCTCTTAGCCTCATTTCGGTATTTGAGGATACCTGTGGCCTGGTACAGTATTATTTAAGGATACCTAACGAGGATACCTTTTGGAAAATCCCTTTTTTGTGGTATGAGGCCATGAGGGCCATGAGTAATCCCTCAATGACGTCTAATGTAGTCTTACCAACGGCTTCCATCTTGTCGCCAAAGCTCAAAGGCCAATACTTGTCTATGGTCTATCTGTCCTGTCATTAGCTTCTGCAGCAGTCTTGTACCATTGCAGCCTTGTACCAGTACTATTGGCTATACTATCATCCATTAATATTGAATTGTAACACTACTTCCTAGCTATACGCCTTCAAAATGTTCAATAAGATTTCCCCCGTATACATATAAACAGGCTATATAAGGCATTCCGTAATTGAGATTCTTATCCGATTCCGTAAAGTTGGATTCCGTGATTTAACATCACCCTCGAACACACCCTCCGAACATACCCTACGCTATAAGAAGGTTTTAGGTCACATAGCAACCACGTGCTACCATAGAAACCAAGATGGCGGCCCCCAGTATACACAATCGACCACGGAAACACGTATCACCCTAACAACACGCGATGCGCATGCACACTGACATCAGGTATCACTAAGGGGATGACGTCACAAGATGGCCGCTCGTGTGGGTTACCATGACAATACAACATGGCGCAACTGTGTTACGTGACATGACGTCACTTCCGAGGTCATCCACCGAGGTCATCCAACCTTGGGGTAAAACATACATACATTACTACTTACGGCGCAAAGTGCATTTAACCATTGGAGCCTTAAGGCGCCAGTAATAGTGCCTCAGACAAAAAAAAGAAAGAAATTGGCGGCCCCCTGTCTCCCTGCTTCAGACTAGTCAATCTTATGAATACAACGGCCCAGGTCTGGGCGGCGTGACTAATGGGATTATCGACACTTCGAACATACTTTGTACCTAATAAACAGCTAAAACCCACACAGGTATACACACAAAAGACGGATCGTGACAAACTTAAATAATTTTTTTGGGACAGAGGTTATATTGTAAACCCACTTTTGAGCTCGTTCGTATGAGGGTTCATAACCTATGCTTAAATATAATGAAATATTCAAGTAAAGGTTGCGTATTCCTTTTCGCCTAGTAAAATGTTATAACTCCCCCAAAAGTTTTGCCTTTTACTAGTTTTTAGCCTAGAGGTTTGAAAATTAGCGATTTTCTCGGAATGAAAACGGAAACTGTTTATCATATTTTCATCCGATGGTTATTTGTATGAAAGGACGACGTTTTATAAGTTTGTTTGTTTATTGGGAGTTAGCGACACTTTCAACAACCAGGGGGATATATGTTGGAGAGTATTACGGGTGGAAGGAGCCAAAGCACTCGGAAATAAACTTCATAAGAGGGAACTAACTTATCTAGCACAAGCAGAGTTAGTAGCGATTGAATGCAAGTGCACTATCCCTTTGTACACTGCGCCACCGTGCCCGCGCGCGCGAATCTGATTTAAGTGTCTTGGGCAAGGACACAGCGTAGATGTCGCGGACCAGGATCGAAGCATCGACCTTTTGATTTAAAGTCCATTGTTCTGGCCAATGAACCTCTGAACTCCCTCGATTTATAGGTATGTGGAGGACGATCGCACCTGCTCAATGATTATTTTGAATTGTCGGAGGTTCATCTTATCACAGATACCTACTTTATGAATAATGAGTTCGACACCCGGAAGAGCTTGTGATGGAGACGTGGTGGGGGGGGGGGGGGGGAAGCTGCGTAGTATTGATTAGCATACGTATGATTTTTGTCATCTGATCTTGATTTTTTTTCGAGACGCATTGTAAACCTCGTAATTCGAGATCTCAAAGGAAGATCTGTTTCTCTCTCTCGATCAATTCGGGCATCCTCTAACGGATTTTGGATAAAGAAATGAAATTTACAAAACTTGTCCTGGGATCATGTATTGACCGAGCCAAAGGTTCGTCCCAGAGCTGCTTTACTGAATTCGTTTCATAAATTTGACTACCAGTTAGGGACTCAGTGGATATATTAATATACTTTGGCAAATTCTTGACGAAATTTCCACTGCCCAAATGAATATACTGAAGTTATGCCACTGTTAGAGTTCAGTTCATCGTGTCCGTTACACTATCTTGCCTGTATTTATTCACCGATTGATTTGAAACTTGATATGTTGATATACTGTTGTGAGTTCTTGACGAAGTTCGATTTTCACCATTATCCATATATAGAATATACCCATAATAGCTTGGTGTATCAAATGTTCACCACGAGTGGTGAAGTGGTGTTAACCGCGAGCCTTTGGCGCGCGGTTAACACCACTTCAACACGAGTGGTGAACATTTGGTACACCAAGCTACTAAGGGTATATTTTATTTATTACACCCCTAACGTCTAAATATAATAGGAATCGGTAAAAAATAAATTGCGTTCTCTCCTCACGAGTGAGATCAAACACCTCGGTGATAAACATTTCGTGTGAACTTGAAATTTACAAATGAATTTTCACAAACACAAAACAAAAGTTGTTCTCGCTCCACTAGTGAGTATAACAAGACGTCATAATTACGTCATTTCGCCAACAATCCCGAAAACTATTTTTGTGTCGATGTACACGTACAGCATCCAATGTGATCTGTGTCAGCGAAAACAGAGATCAGCTGATTGCGTAAACAGATTTCTTGCGTGGTATGGGCGTCGGCTTGGGTCGTTTCAGTTGAGGATTCTAACGAAAGGGGTATAATAAAAAGAAAATCTAATGTTTTCTTGTGAATACCAGGATTAACCTCATTCGTGAGTGAGAGAATTTGTATTTTCACTCGCAGCAAGCTGCTCGTGAAAATACGAATTCTCATGTCGAATCACGATTAGATCTAAATAAACTTAATTACAAGACAAACAACACTTATCAGACTCCAGTTTCTGACATATAATTACAGACTGGAATAATACGGGAACTAGTCCTGTGTGGATTACACTTACCATGGCCACATACTCCATGGGTTAACAAAACACAACTCCCATGGCTGCTTCCCGTGACTCCGTGGTGCCTGCCCCCACCTTTACTATCATTTCCTGCTGACCGAACAAAGCCCAACACCCCCACCGGAACGCGTCCCACGAGTTAGGTCTACACCAAATAATGAATATGGACTCTTCAAATTGCTGCCATCGAATTGGCATGGCAGATACAACAAGAGTTTGAAGCGTTAATCAATGTTCTTGAAACAATAATAATTATAATTTTATGCAACATTTCATTTGAGAAATAAAATTTACAGCGGCGTGGGGTAATGGATTGTTTGGGTCAGCCTTTCATATCTTGATTACTTCGTCTTTTAATATAATTTGAAACATATATATGCCACTTTATTTATGTGTTTTCTCTGTCCATAGTGGAGTCTTATTACAAAAGAGCAGAGTATCATCCGAAATATAAGATTTTTACGTTCTCCCCTATTCAGATGAAGAAGTTATGAAGTTGATTTTGAGACCGTTATATTGAATAATGTAGGCCGTCCTGACTGTTACATATCCGTCACTATCGGACACAACAAAATTAGGGAATATAAAATCACCACTACAAGAAATAAATTATCGACGATTCGTGGCTGTATTTGTGTCTACGTGTGTACGCAGAGGGGCAGAGGAGTATTCAATCAAATTAACCAGTGTTAGTGCCGTTCAAAACTAATTGTTTTGTAATTTCCGTAGGCGTTATTCAACGAAACGATGCCACGAAAAAGATTGATTGATTGATTTTGCTGCATATATATACGTACAATGTAACAATAAGACAGGTTACAGAGGAATACACTGCACGCGCGAAAAATTACATAGCCTCAAAGGCTGTCTCCCTCCTGCCATTCCCTTTTGACGAAAATAATATTCATGACAGCAAATATGAAACGACGAGAGGAGTGCAGTAGGATGGAATAGAGACTCGCTTTTTTTGAAAACACATGCGCTGTTAACCATTTATATCAACCCAAAATATAACAAGAGCTGGACTGTCGCCCGGTGCATACCCACACTTGGTGTACCGCCTAGTGTGGGCATACTTATGGCCAACAAATATTATAGAAAATAATGAAAGTTATGAACATTCTCGGATGGACTCACACACGGACGGGCGCACGGATGGACGGACGGACGGTCGCACAGGTGGACGCATGTAATCCAGTATACTCCCCCCCCCCCCATTTTCTTCGAAAGTGGGGTTATAACAATTTCCAAACATTTCTAAGTCAAAAGGTATGGTAAATTGTTTGGTGTTTGGAAGTTTTATGCAATGAGGCAGAAGCCTTTGTCATAGGCAAACTGCATGCCATATTTCACTGAAATCTGATAACCCATACCTGAGATACAGGCTGAACAGACAAATAATGTCTATTTCCTACAATTTCTAAGTCAAAAAGGGGGATAACTCTAAAAAAGAGAATGTGAGAAATATCGTTGAATCCTTTTTTTTTAAGCCTATACCATAGGCAGTGTTCATGGAAAATTTCATTGCAAAAGAAAATTCGATACCCGAGATACAGGCTGAACAGACAAAATTTGGCTCGGACGGACACAATTTCTAAGTGAACAAGTAAAATAAAAACAAGTAATAAAAAAAAAATAACTAGTGTGGGCATACCTATGACCAACAAATATTATAGAAAATAATAATTTACTTAAGTTATGAAAGTTCTGAATATTCTCGGACGAACTCACACACGAACGCACAGACGGACGGACGCACGGACGCATGCACTCCAGTATACCCCCATTTTCTTCGAAAGTGCGGGTACAATTATTCGTCGTAACTGAACAACTAAATGGCGCAAATTGTATTCTGCATCGAAACAAGTCTGGACATTTGACTGTCACGTACGAGTCAACTTCCTCCGGTTCAATACGCCCAGGCCTATTCTCCCGTGTCCAATTGGCCCTATTTAAGGCCGAGTTGATCCACATTTAGAGGAAGAGATGACCCCGTGAATGAATGCATATTTTTTAAATCTTTTTTATAAAATATTAAATCACATCTTTCTCATGTTGTTTCGAACATTAAAACTGTTATAAACCACATTAATTATGCTCATTTCAAATGGGTGTGGTCACTGATTAAGGCAAATACAAAATTATTACAACATTAAAAAATAAAAAAAAAACATCCATCTCTCATATTTATTTGAAGAATAGTTGCCGGAGAAACCATCAATATTTCTGTGTGGTCCAAGTCATATTGTTAATATGTATTTCCCTGACACCCATAAATATACCTCGGGGCTTGATTTGAACAAACCTGTATTTTATTTCTACAAGGTTGTGATATGCCAAACATTGAAGCATCAGAAGAAGTGGTTTGGAGGAAGATTATTTTTAACGTTTTCTCTAATACTTGCAGTGTTGAATCCCTTGGGTGGTGTTTTGGTTTTGAAAACGGCAGGTGCAGTGCATATTGCTTATCATTTGAAGTGGAGCTATTGTTAAGTCGCGAAAATGTTTTCAAGAGAAATATCAACTCCTCTGGTGCACAGTAAGTAGGTGTTCCAAAAACTATCACCCGATTTTTCAAGGAAGCTTTTAGCGGCAATAATCAGATATATTTGCATTTAAATGTAACTTCAGTGGAGCAAACGTAAGTCAATCAGATGAACGCAGGAGTGAAAACACAGTGAGTAGCAAGACTGACCTTTAAAATTTGTCGAATTACACTAATTGCGTACCAAATCCCGGAAAGCGAAGTTTCATTAGTTTGTATTATTACTTTCCAAAGTGTGATTTACTGAGATTCCCCGGTTTGATATAAAACTATGACTTAACAAGTGAATTATGCAATCAACAATTGTGTCATGCATCCGTGCGCGCAAACGAAGACACTTTGCCGTGGATGTAATGGGGACTTCATTGTTTGTTTTTTTAACCCTTTACCCAATATGAAAAGCAGACGACACTTTCCAAAAAAAAAACTTGAATAACTATTATTTTCATTTTTTGTCTCAAAACCATAGGTTATTACCCTTCATTGGAACGAGCTCGACGAGCTCGTTTCAATGAGGGGTCATAACCTATGTTTTAGAGAAAAAAAATTAAAAAATAATGAAAAATAATTGGCGATTTTTTTGGGTCGTTACGTTAGGTAAAGGGTTAAATAATATAATTATCGTTAATAATGAAAAGTAACAGAGTAATCACTTGACTGGACTGGTTACGTGAGATAATTCATACGAGGCGAGGGACTATATTGTAAAACACTCGTGCGCATTCGCGTACTCATGTTTGTACAACGTCCCTCACCTCTCATGAATTATTTCACGTAACCAGTCCAGTCAAGCGATTACTCCATATGTCTTGGCATGTCATAGCTTATAATTCATGGTATATTGTTCACATTTTCGCGCATGCACTGTATTATTGGGCACTATATCCCCACGAACAGATTTTATAGAAAACACGAAAAATGAAAATTTGTTATTTTTTCACCTCCCCCACCCCCATTGTCTAAAAAAAATCAATAAACCCACATCATGTGACCCCTCTTTGGGACGAACTCATTCCAATGAGGTGAGTCACATGATATAGTTTTGTTGATTTTTTTCTTACTGCATATGTTTTATATTACGCGTTGAATGCAGCCGATTTGTATATAAGGGTTAATCGTTAGCTATGTGAAACCGAAGCGCGCTGTCGTCTACTCGCAAATAGGATAAATTGCAGGTGCGATTACACGCAGAAGCGACAGCTCGCCTCGAAATCGAAAGACTAATCCTTTGGGTACCAAGGAACACCAACATATGACTCTTTGTATCTGATTTAAACAAACTTGATAATCATGTATAAAGAATAATTTATTTTTACACATCCATTAAACTTTAAATTCTTGTATTCTACGGAATCGCCGCTATGATATAAATGATTCTGTATTTAACGGACGATATACAAGCCGGAACTTTTTTACCGCACCGTTTAGTTACGCTTCGAAACGTTTCCAAATTTCGTTATACAATCATCGACCGTCTGTCGCATAGTGTGAAAATGAAAACGTCCAAAGCAAAATAAAGTCGGTTCACAAAAAATTAGACAAAAATGAGATAATATTTTTAAAAAATCCAATCATTTCCCACCAGAACATTAACCCAATCCCGTTGCCGTCTCGTTTTGTGGATCCGATTATATCTAAATTTGTCAACTTTATTTCGGTAAATCTTCGTGCACCATGACATGCTTCGAACTTCTTTTAAAAACGTTTCTCCCAGCTGTTTTGCAAATCTACACATAGTTGTACTTATATTCTTACTAACAGTAATAACCAACAAATGGTTAGGTGTGAATGGACACTAGCCCATTCACGCCTAAGTTTTGGTACCTATTGCTGTTAGTAAACAGTGATAGGAATTTCAACAAAAACTGGTTCCGAAAAGGTTTTTTTTTATTTTTTATCGATCCAAATGTTCAGTACAGCTTCAGTCAAAACAAACTCTTCACCATTGGATTTAATTATCGGAATTAAAATTTGTTTATTTAAATGCACTTTAATGCATGGGTTGTGTAATAAACACAGAACGCGATGTGTGTTTGAATCGGTGTGTGTTTTACATAACTCGTTGGAATGACGTAATCATGGCGTAATCGCCATTCCAACTCGTTATGTAAAACACCCACCGATTCAAACACATATCGCGTTTTGTCTGTTCATTAGCAATTAACACCTCTCTGGAGGCAGATTGCAACACCGATAACACATAACACAACACATATACAGTACGTGGAGAGTGTATTATCACTAAATCACCCGCAGAGTGGAGATTCAACCCAAGCAATAATTGCAAATTTGTTGCAAAGCATACCCAGTAGAAGCAAAGTTTCAGGCAATGGACCTCCGGGTTAAACCCGGAGGTCCATTGGCTGAAACATTGCTTGTGTTTTTTTGTCGATATGTACAAACTTTGGAAGTTATAGCTTGGGTGACAACTCCACTCCGCGGGTGATTTAGTTATAATCCACTCTCCACGTACTGTAATATACTACTCAAAGTTTGCTAAGCACCAAGTACATCCAACTACCTGTTTTACGTTTTAGTTGAAATATTATAATGAAAAGTGTATATATTTTTTATTTAATTATATCTTTAATGATTCAAGAACAAAAATTAAGATTTTATTTGTGTTTGCCATTATTTTTTAGCTTTTGAATGCGATAATCATGGAAAATGGATATTATTGGTAAAAGAAGAAATTTTGCAAATTTGCCAAAAAGTTGAAGTAGTAGAACATGTACCCGATCGTGCCCCATTGGATGAACCCCGAGCTGGACCCCGGAAGTGACCTGGTGGCGCCATGTTTGGTTGTCATGGTAACCCGCATGGGTTCTACTACTGTTGACGGAGCGAACTGGTATGGGTTCAATATCGAGTATGAGACCCATTACTGTTGAGTACAGCTTGACAACGCCTTCTCATGCTCCAGTCAGGTTCCTGGTGGTCCTTTGATGTTGTTCCATTCTTGGACCAGCATGGCACCAAGCTTCTGAACACTTCTTGGCTGGAATGGACTGGACTGGACTGGACTGATTGATATTGCAAGCTGCAACTCATTCCAGACATGTTCGATTGGATTGAGGTCAGGGGATCTTGCTGGCCAGTCTATATGTTCAATCCCCTCCCTCTGTCGGTACTCCCGACAGCATGGACAACATGGGGACGAGCATTATCGTCCATCATAATTAATCTATCACCCACTGCACCTGCATACAATCTTACGTGGACTTCCAGGATCTCATCAATATACCGTTGTGCAGTCAATGTACCACGTCCAAGGACACAGAGCTCTGTACATCCATACCAGCTGATGCTGCCCCAGACCATGATTGATCCTCCACCATAGTGGTCATTCTCAGCAATGTTGGCTGAATGGAATCGCTCTCTTGGTTTGGTCTTCTCTGTGTGGTCTAGGTAGTACCTTGACTCATCTGTAAAAAGGACATATCGCCAATCTTCTCCATCCAACGTGGTCCATGGCCTATGCATATCGTGCCTGGCGGTGGTTCTGGGACAGCGGGATGCGAATACATGGTTTTCTCGATCGGAGACCACCTTCCTGCCACCTTGCCCGGATAGTCTGCGTCGAAACATTTACCCCGGATGCATTATGAAAGTCACTGCGAAGCTGGGTTGCTGTGGCAAAGCAGTTCCTACGGGACTGAATGAGAAAAACCGGTCTTCAGCTGCAGATGTTTCCCTGTCGCTGCCACCGTCATGCCGTCTTAATGGTGTGCCATACTGTTGCAATTTTGCCCAGGCTCTGGTGATTACCGTATGGCGCACATGAAGGGTTTCACCAACTTGACTATGGGTAGCCCCTTGTTCCACCATACCTACAGCCCACCACATTTCTGCTTCAGACAAATGTCTTCTTACATTTGCCTGTTTCAATCATTCAATCACAAGGGTTTGTGTTGAAATGAAGATTGAATACCCTACACATGTCATGTTCATGTAGACAGTACACGAAAACATCATGAAAATCAAGGGGTACATGCTTGTCAAGAGAGCTAATGTAAACGCTGCGGACCATCTCAATACATTCCTCAATCATATCCACCAAAAATATCGCAAATATGTTACAAGCAAATTTCACAATGATGTGTCAAATATTTGGTGCTTAGCTAACTTTAAGTAGTATATACACAATA
The DNA here is from genome assembly GCA_031216915.1 of Pictodentalium vernedei. Lineage (NCBI taxonomy): Eukaryota > Metazoa > Mollusca > Scaphopoda > Dentaliida > Dentaliidae > Pictodentalium > Pictodentalium vernedei. The sequence goes on along the minus strand of CM062295.1, from coordinate 67,895,034 downwards.
TAAAAGTAACAAAAATGTAGTAACCGACATTACATTATTAATAATAAACACTTTTAATCCTTTATGCAACGTAACGTCCAAAACCGGCCAAGGCTATTCTCAAAAATCGCCAATTAATTTTCAATATATTTTCATTTTTAGTTTAACTTGACGAAGTCAAGATACACTATTGCCATCACGCGTGCGGAAGCCTGTAAGTCTGCGAGTCTGTGAGTCTGTTCACATTTTCCTTTAGCAGGGGCTACACCCCGCAGTTCTCGTCTGATAGTCACGAAAGTTCATATGCAGGTTTGGGGTCATGTCTCGATGTGAACGTCCCCTTTTGGTCGCGATCGGTCAAACGGTATGGCTGCCCGAGCCCAAAACCCGAAAACCATTAGCACAGTCTACAGGTAGTATTGATGAAGGGTTTTCATTGTAACTTGGCAGGATGCCTCTGTATAATGCCTAGATGAGAAAGTCCCCTTTTGGGCATGATCTGTTAAACGTGATGGCTGCCCAAGCCCGAAACTCAAAAACTGTTAGCACAGTCTGCAAGTCATGTTTAATATGGGGGGATTTCATTGTAACTTGGTGGGATGACCCCTTATGATGTCTAGATGAGAATTTCCCCATTTGGGCGTGATCTGTTAACCGTGACGACTGCCCGAGCCCAAAACCCGAAAACGTTTAGCACAGTCTACAGGTCATACTGATTGAGGAATTTCATTGTAACTTGGTGGGTTGACTTCATGTAATGTCTAGATGAGAAAGTCCCCATTTGGACGCAATTGGGCAACAGTGACGGCTATAGGGGCCCGAAGCCCGAAAACCTTTAGCACAGTCTACAGGTCATATTTATGAAGGGATTTCATTGTAACTTGGCGGGATGACTCCAAAGAATGTCTAGATCTGAACATCCCCTTTTGGTCGCGATCATTCAGCCTTGATGGCTGCCCGAGCCCAAAAACCTTTAGCATAGTCTATAGGCCGTATTTATGGAGGGATTTCATTGTAACTTGTTAGGTTGACTCCATATAATGCCTAGATGATGACATCCCCTTTTGGTCGTGATTGGTCATCTGTGACGGCTACAGGCACCCGAAGCCCGAAAACCTTTAGCACAGTCTACATGTCATATTTATGAAGGGATATCTCATTGTAACTTCGTAGGATGACTCCAGATGATGCCCAGATGATAATGACCCCTTTTGGTTGTGATCATTCAACCATGAAGGCTGCCCGAGCCCGAAAACCTTTAGCACAGTCTACATGTCATATTTATGAAGAGATTCCATTGTAACTTGGTAGGTTGACTCCATATGATGTTTAGGTGAGAACAGACCCTTTTGGACACCATTAGTCAACTGTGACGGCTACAGGGGCCCGAAGCCCGAAAACCTTTAGCATAGTCTACAGTTCATATTTATGAAGGAATTTCATTGTAACTTGTTAGGTTGACTTCATATAATGTCTAGATGAGAACAGCCCCTTTTGGACACCATTAGGCAACTGTGACGGCTACAGGGGTCTGAAGCCCGAAAACATTTAGCACAGTCTACAGAAGATATTTACGAAGGGATGTCATTGTACATTGATAGGATGACTCCAAGTAATGTCTAGATGAGAACGTCCCCTTTTGGTCATGATCATTCAGCCTTGATGGCTGCCCGAGCCCAAAACCCCAAAGCATTTAGCATAGTCTATAGGTCATATTTATAGAAGGATTTCATTGTAACCTGTTAGTTTGACTCCATATAATGCCTAGATGATGACATCCCTTTTGGTCGTGATTGGTCAACTGTGACAGCCTCAGGGGCCCGAAGCCCGAAAACCTTGAGCACAGTCTACAGGTCATATTTATGAAGGGATTTCATTGTAACTTCGTAGGATCACTCCAGATGATGCCCGGGTGAGAATGTCCCCTTTTGGTTGCGATCATTCAACCATGATGGCCGCCCGAGCCCCAAACCCCAAAACTCCTTTAGCACAGCCTACATGTCATATTTATGAAGGGATTTCATTGTGACTTGGTAGGTTGACTTCATATATGTCTAGATCAGAACATCCGCTTTGGACGCAATTGGGAAACTGACGGCAACAGGGTCTCGAAGCCCAAAAACCTTTAGCACTGTCTACACGACATATTTATGAAGGGATTTCAATGTAACTTGATAGGATGACTCGTTTTGGAGTAATTTCACTGTAACTTGGTAACGAAATACGAGGGCCACATACATTAACTGTGAGGTCATATTAACCCACCCCTCAGCTCTTTAGTACAGTGTACACCTCATATTATTTTTATCATAAACATAGCATAGAGGTAACATAAATTAATATATTCCCAGTTATCACAATTCTCGTCTTATTTCATAATCCTTTCATAAACAATGAACATTATCCTTTTCGTCAAACACAACACACAAGTTAAGCTACAGTGGCATTGACAATTTCATTTTTTATCGCAAAAACATAGGTTATGACCCCTCGCTGGAACAAAAAAAATGAAGAAAATCAGTCATTAAAGAATTTTGTTTGCAAGTGTCGTCTGCTTTTCATGTTAGGTAAAGGGTTAAAAATAGTTTGTTATAAGGTCTTGTTTTCTTTAAGTCAAATATCCCTCTTGTAAAGACCCGGGCCTTGTTACAAATAACATTGCGAAGCACTGGTTTATTATCAGTCATTATGACTTTAAATTTGTCAATTTTAACCATTAGAGGGAAAGCGGCGCGGTGCCTCAGTAGGTAGAGGTGCAGGCTGCAAGCCGAGAGGTCCTCGCTTCGAATTCCACCTGGGCCCATTGCTACTGCACGTCCATAGTGCACCTGTCTTCAACCAATACTAACCCTGCTTGCGTGGAGTTAGTATGATGGGGATCTGACAGTTGCTCACCCTTGCTCGGTGACTCTCTCCGGGTACTGTGACTTCCTCCGCCCGTAAAACTGCCATGGTCATGATTAGCCATTGTGCAGAAGTATGTGACCTTAAATACCAATAAATAAATATATAATTAGAGGGAAGTGAATTATTTCGTCAGATATTGCGCGAAATAATTCCTCTCTCAGTGTTGCATACAGTGGACTTCCCATTAAGAAATGCCACACCGATTCCATCTCTCCCATCGTACAAGCTTCTCATCTTCTGTGTTCAATCGACAAGGAGGTGGTAAAAGCCTTCCACGTTCATTTCATACTTTATGGTTGCTGATGCACAATCATGTGAAATTGTTTTCGGCTTCAATGGAAGAATTGTGAATGAGAATCGATTCTATTTGATATTCTACTTTAACCCTTTACCCAACATGAAAAGCAGACGACACTTGCAAAAAAAATTCTTGAATAACTAATTTTTTTCATTTTTTGTCGCAAAAACATAGGTTATGACCCCTCGTTGGAACGAGCTCGAAGAGCTCGCTCCAACGAGGGGTCATAACCTATGTTTTTGAGACAAAAAATGAAAATATTTTGAAAATTAATTGGCGATTTTTGAGAATAGCGCTGGCCGGTTTTGGCCGTTACGTTGGGTAAAGGGTTAAACAGTCGATAAGTCCTAGGTTTGTTTGTTTTTCCTATTCTCTCATTAACATTGTGCATAATCTTCTTTAAAAAATTTAATATGCTCTGATTCAAGTTTCGACTTTAGAAAATTAATTTTACTTTTGGAAATTTCAGTTTCGTGCAAACTGTTAAATTCAAGTCCTTTAAGCTTTTCACTTAATGAGTCAAGTAGTTTACATTTCTTAGCTTTCCCTAAAACATACTTCAGAATAGAACACGAAGAAGTAGTAAGCAATTTAATAGTATAGTTTGCGAATTGTTCTAAAGCATCCAATGTTATTGGAAATCGACCAAGTTATGCACGTATGGCCTGGTTGGAGGACCTCAGAAGGGTCATCAAGCGTCCAGCTCTGTCCGATCAGAATCAAAGACGAGGTTTGAAGAGGTCGATATGGTGGCTGTACGCGGGAATCCCAATGGTCACCAGTACATGCGGGACATTCTCAATCTGGTTGTCGTGTCGCATTTTTCAACCACCCCTTGGCTTCTTGTCCTGTAATCATGGACGACAATGCAAGGCCACATCGTTCCCATGCTGTGAGAGCATTCCTTCAGAACAACGCTATTACAACACTACCTTGGCCTGCAATGCAATGCGCTCCGATTTGAATCCCTTAGAACACATCTGCGACTTTCGTGGACGTCATGTGCATGCAAGGAGTCCACCTTACAGAATTTGGTCGATCCAGATGCTACTTTTCATGAAGGGTGGCAGCAGTCATCTGGACCGTATCAGAAGGCTGACTGGTAGAATTAAGAGGAGGGTTCAGGCTGTCATCCGGGCAAGTGGTCGATACATTCGCTAAGGACGACATACACTTCTACATTTTTGTCATTAATTACATGCATTGTTTTATCATGACCGTCCCAGCACCATACCTGTCGAGGAAACATTTTTCCATCAAAAACATTAGTGACAGATATGTGTAAATAGCGCCATTAAAATACTGCATATTTCCATCACTGTGTTGTCTTTCATTCGTCAATAAATCATTCATTCCACAAACAATCACTGTTGGCCATCTTGAAGATAGAATGCAAGTAATGACAGTTTCTATAAACGCCACTGCAAAAAAAATCAGGGGGTGCTTAATTAAGTTCCAGGTGCATATGTTAACTGCAGATTTGAGAATAAATACACTGTCTGTCGTACTGCGTTTTTCTCGAAAACCAAACTGATTTTCACTGATTGAGTTATTATCTTCTAATAAATTATTAATTCTGTGGTTCATAATTTTTCTGAACAGTTTCTACAATGTACAGCATAGGGCAATAGCTCTGCAGTTGTCAGGATTATTATATCTGTCTCCTTTTTTTAACAGGGCTCAAAATACCTTTTTTCTATGCGTAGCAAAATGCTACACATTTCCGAAGAATGAATAGCATTTTGTTTAAATTGAATGGCAGTTCTTGTATACCGGAGTTATGCCATACTGTTTTGTTTTGAACTCTTCTGTGCAGATAGAATAATGTCCATCCATTCCAGCTTTGTTTTTCAACTGAACTGCCTTTAACAACTGTATGGACTCAGATATTTCCAAATGCGTAACATTTCTTAATTTCACAGACTTAAAGTTACGTTGACTGGGTATTTTATACAAAATGCAGAAACAATGCAGGATGAATTTAAACCAATAAAATTCACGTATATATGAAGTTGCTAATGCGAGACGGAGAGTTAATCTTATATCAGGAGTAAAGCATCAGTAAACTAGCTTGCAAAGTTTGTTGCAAATTTTCATTTTTTACATTTTGCAATACAAGATATTCAACTGCAGCCTATTAGGCTGCAGTTGAATATATTGTATCGCAAAATGCTATAGATAATTGAAAATTGTGTAGCTTTTAGCATGTTTTGCATAGCAAATAGCGATGCGAAACCACTTATTTTGAGCCCTGGTGAATATTAGTTTCATCTTGATGCCAGGTTTCTGTCAATGTGGTAAATTGGGTTCGGTTAATAAGTCGAACATTTGGGGGCCATTGATTTTTTGAGTCAGTCCTTGAACATTCCAAACTGCGTTGAGTACCCTCTTTAATTTGTTTTGCTTCTGTGCTAGTCATTGTGTTAAAATAGTTGGTATATTCCATTGAATTTTGATATCGGTCACTAGAGGCCCCCCCCCCCCCCTCAATCCCCCCTCCCCCGCCATTGTCGACACACAATATAACACATTTATACCGTTCTTTTCTTACACTTTTTATATAAAATATAACAACATATAACAGACCCCCCCCCCCCCCCCACCCCCCACACACACACACATTCCCAAGCACACATACATACACCAATACAAAAAAAGAGTGGAGAGAAAACAAGGTCACATTTTGCCACAAAAGGGGGGAAAGGACGTTTTGGATAATTATCTGGAAATTTCTGTTAGTGGCAATGTTGGAAATGTTTGTAAAAATATTAGACGAGGTGATCGAATAGAAGGTTTTTTGAGAGAGATCCAGATGGGCTTTCGGAAGGGAAATTGAGTCACTGACCATCTTTTTCACGCTATCCCAAATAAAATAATCTGTGAAAGCCAAAAAGGAAAGGTTGTTTATGATTTTCTGGGTGTTCAGAAGATATACTATAGGGTATGGAGGGAGGGTATGTGTCGAAAGATTGTGGCCTTGGACTTGGGAGGAGATTTTGTTGGAATTCTTAACATATTATATGAAGATGGACTAAGTGAACTTAGCCTGGGTAATATAACAACACACGAGGCCCCATGGCGCCTGAGGCGCTCACCTGACAATAGGTTTTGAGGGAGTGTTTAATTAACATATAATGCTAGTTAACATTACAGAGAAATGAAGTTATTTAATTACTTATAACTCTGTTGTCCATGCCAGATGATGTTTTTCTAGTACTGCTATGCTACCACAGGAATAATCCCGTGATTTTCAGTAATGCAAAACTTGGGAGTCCAAATATCAACATAGGAACTTAACTTGAACAAACGTGAGTCTGAGCGCTTTCCTTTCACCACCAGGATGCTGTATACCAACTCTGAAAGCAATCTGACCGGGGGATCTGAAGGAGAAGATTTTTAAAGTTGAAATTTGGGCCACCATATTTAAATATGAACAAACTTAAATCTCACCCCTTTAGAGAAGCTGAATACAAAACACAAAAGCATTCTGACTGGTGGATCTGGAGAAAATGTTTTTTTAAAAAAAATCCGTCATATTGCACTAAATTATAATTCAGGCTCCCATAAAAAGCCCAGATATTAACTTAGGGACTCGATTTGAACAAATTTGAATCTGAACCCTCGGTTCAGAAAATAGAAAATTTGGACGGGGGTAAAAATCCTGGCCCTCCCATTACAAAGGCAAATTATTGATCCACGAACTTACTTGGAACAATTTGAGTCTTCACCTCAAAAGGAACCTTCAAATCGAATATCAAGTCATTGTACCAACTGGTTCATGAGGAGAAGATTTTTTAAGAATTTTGGTGGACTTTCTTCCATCCCCTCCCTGTGAGGCTGGGCAAGTTGATTTGAAAAAAAAAACTACATGCGATGTCAGAACAAGCAAGCATCTCAAATATAACTAAAATTGGTTTAGCGGTTTAGGAAGGGCAGGTGCAAACACCATGTTCACGGACAACGGCCGCCGGACGACAGACGACAGACGATGAGTGATCACTATAGCTCATCCTGAAACTTTCAGTCAGGTGAGCTAAAACGTGTGCCTATGGAGATGGGACTAAAAAGGGGGGAGGGGGTATCCTTTCATCAATTATTTTTGGATATCAAAGTTGATGGAGATGAACTCCTGCATAGCGACGAGGGGGTATCAGTTGGAGACCTGAAGATCCCAGGACTATTTTTTGCAGACGGCAAAAATGTTAGCAATTGTTTGGAAGGTGCGGAAACAAATGGAGACTCGAACAAATTGAAAGCAAAAGCAAAGCAATACCCGTGGGTCGTAAAATGGAACATACTCGAAGGTGAAGAGTGGAAGAGTGGGGAGATCTGTATTTCGGAAGGTTGTAGCAAACGTCTTGGCGAAGGGCAGACAGGGCTACGAGTATTGGGGTAAATATAAGCATTACGGGAAAAGGCATCTACCAAACCCACAGGAGTAATTGTGAAGGGGGAGCGAGTCCTTTATCAAATGGGATGTATTGGGAAAAACAGCTTCAATAGGTTTTCGTGGGGAAAACCATTTGGGAGATGGTGGGTGTACCAAATTTACCCATTGAACGGAGGTGATCCCTCTAAACCAAACGGCTTTAAAGAGCTTAGATACCCTGTAGATCGACAGAGGCTTATGAATAACGGGGTCGGCACCACTGGAAGCAATCAGGGGTGAGCTTTGGTGGATGAGGATCCAGAACAGCATAGACTTAACGAAACTCTGTTATCTTAACTATTTGGTAAATCTCCCCGACAGCCCATGTTGTAAACAAATGTTACAACAGAATATTTGGAATTTCAACACAAAATAGGGTGGATGGTTCGCGGGAGGAAGTTAAACAAAGAACTACTCGACGAGATCTCGGACTTAGAGGCAGGGGCAACCCAGAGTAAAACAAAATGCCAAAGAACAAGTCATGGAGGATTGTAGCCTAAATTGGTGAGCTAGATCCAAATCAGAGAGGTCTTTGGGTGGGCAGGTTTTGAAGTGTACCTTGATGGCACCTTTCGGGAGCACTGTTATTCAAGCTGTGATCGCGTTCGCTGGGGCTTTGAGGAAAATTTGGAAAATTGAGTGGAGTGCCAAAAGTGTAATTTAGGCGTAGGAGAGACCCTATTAGAATGTCTAAACAAAATAAGCCATAGAGTATAAAGGGGGAGTGTGATGGGAGAATGAAGAACATGTGGTTAGTGGGTGAGACAAAGAAGAGGGGATAAGTATGCTTATCGGGTAAATAGACAGATCGCGATGTGTGTTTGAATCGGTGGGTGTTTTACATAACTCGTTGGAATAGCGTAATCATATTTAATTAAAATTATGCATACATTAAAATTAATTTAAATAAACAAATTTTAATTCCGATAATTAAACCCAAAGGTGAAGAGTTTGTTTTGACTGAAGCTGTACTGATCATATGGATCGATAAAAAATCACAGGTACTCGGCACAAGCTGGGAAATCGAAAGAAAAATGACATTTGATACCATTTTTGAATCTATGCTGACGTGCCCGTATAATGGTATATAAATATTAACAAGGTACACAAATCGCTTTTCGAAAACGATAGCACTCATCTTCGTTTGCCCCCCCCCCCCCCACCCCGAGCCCTCAAATTTGATTCACACAACGTATCCAACAGTACCCGGCATCAGAGGAAAGGGAAATGAATAAGCTTTACAGTGGTGTATTACACGACCGTTGGGTGTTCTTGGGGTGTTCATGATAACTGGGAGAAGTCGCAGAAAAGGCCGGACAAGATAGTGCACCGTGGAATGAGGTTCACGAGCGACAATTATCTGATTTATTATAATATTATAAATAATTCGAGGTCCCATTGTCTATGGAGGGCAGATTCAAATATTAACCGTATGCCTTTATCAATTACTAATCTCGGATCCACATTTATTCATTTCTGACGATCACATTTGCCGTTTATACATTTTTTTTTAACCTTCCCTTGGAAACTAACCAAGCAAACGGCATCCATAGAAGCACAATGACATCCCATTTGGCTACTATTTATGCCGAGAAAATCATCGACATCGCTAAAAATAGGCCAATGGGAGAATGGGGAAAGTTTTTGCGCAAGTCGGGTAACTATGGACGCCGTCAGCTCAAGTCAACTTGGGAAAAGAAGTCAAAGTTACGACTGAAAAGTGTAAAAACGTTAAATGTATATTTAATGTTATATTTTGCTTTGGACGTTTTCATTTTCACACTATCCGACAGACGGTCGATGATTGTATAACGAAATTTGGAAACTTTTCGAAGCGTAACTAAACGGTGCGGTAAAAAAGTTCCGCCTTGTTTTTCACCCATTGAATACAGAATCATTTATATCATAGCGGCGATTCCGTTGAATGCAAGGGTTTAAAGTTTAATGGATGTGTAATAAAATGGAGTGCGAGATATCATTAATTAGTTCGTCTGGTTGGAGAGAAGAGGCGAATAGGTAGGCAGTTGGGAGCACAAGGGTAACAAGGCCTTCTCTCTTGATAAGCGCGACAAATCAGCGGCCAGCCAAAGTGTGATTATTATTAATGCTTCCCCGTAGTGGTAAGGCTTGTGCGGTCCCAATGACACCATCAAAGAGCTTAATTTGAACAAATCTGTAAAAATTGTTTACATAAATCTAATTAAGCTCCCAGGCCACAAGTCACATTTATCTAACGAATTCAGCATTGTTAGGGGCTGTGAGTTTACCCACTTTTCGTAGAGTTTGCACCCAGATTAGGTTGATGTAACCATTGCAATGTGATATCCCTTTGCCGGCCTGGCATTTTCAGGGAGCCATTTTTTCGCTCCCCTACTGCTCGCCTTAAAAATTTTAAGGAGGGCGAAAACTAGCCCTCCTGGCCTTAGAAATTGCGGATTACCATAACAGCTTATTCCCAAAGCCCACACCTTTTCAGATCGCTGCTATGTTAATGGTCTCCGTAAGACAGTCACGCTGGCCCTCCCATACCTCCGGGCCTTACCGAGGCCCGGAGGTGTGGGAGGGGCAGTGTAGCCGTCTCACAGAGACTACCTTCTTAGCAACACTAAATAAGGCAGAATTCATTAATAGTAAAACTTCATTTTGCCACTTTTAGCTTTTGCAAGCTTTAGGAGAGCTAATGGCTCCCCTAGGACATGCAAGGGGAGCGATTTTAAGCCCCCCTGCATTTTTAAGAATGACAGGCCTGCCTTCACTCGCACATATATAGAGAAAAATATCCGTACTGCAATAATAGACATCAGTAAGTATTTAATTCACCTTGAAACTCTCATATTAGTACAATTAGTGGAACTACGGGGTGTAATCATACAAAAACACTCTGTGGTGGTTCTTCATCATATTTAATGAAGAAATCTGTCCAATAGTAAAGCCATCAAAGATTCGGGCAAATCAAGTCTAGAAAAAGAAACACTTCTTTCGTTGAATCAATGAAAATGAATGGTGGTGATAAGTTTGGATTTAATCGGATAATTTAGGTTTGCTGTTCCGACCAACTGAATATTCCATTTGACTGAATCCAGGCCTAGCATTCTTAAAAATGCAGGAGGGCTAACAATCGCTCTCCTCACATAGCCTAGCTGAGCGGTTAGCTCTCCTGAGTCTCCTCAAGCCTACAAAAGCTAAATGTGGCAAAATGAAGTTGTACTAATAATGAATTCTGCCTAGTGGGCTTTGCACATTCTTTTTGGAACTGCTAACAAGGTACTCTGCCTAGTGGGCTTTGCACATTCTTTTTGGAACTGCTCTGTGAGACGGCTACATTGCCCCAACCACACCTCTGGCCCTTAAAGGCCCGGAGGTGTGGGAGGGACAATCCGGCCATCTTGCAGAGACCACTAACATAGCAGAGATCTGAAAACCTGTGGGTTTTAGGAACAGGCTGTTGTGGTAATCATTATTTTCTATGGCTAGGAGGGCTATTTTTCGCCCACTCAATTTTTTTTAAGGCGAGCCAATAAATCGCTCTCCTGAAAATGCCAGGTGTGCTGAATCTAAAAAAAAGTCGATTTAAGGGTTGCAGGCCACAACACCGTCAGATTCGTTTGAGAATTTGACTGGTGGCATAACCCTTTGAACTCTGGTGGTATCTTCCACACCAGTGCAGTGTAATTAATTAGAAGAGTCTATATTCGGTACTTGGGGGAAGACCAATCAATATTTTCAACGTGTTGCCTTGGTCTAACACACAAATTCACTGAGCATCTATCTACTTAATGAAGTCAGATTATATATATCATGATCCTGGGCCAGACAAAGGGGCTTTTTGGGTTCAAACACGCTAAAAACTAAAGTGTTAAAACTGACACTTTCAAGGTGTTAAACCCATTCTAACGCTTAGGGTTTGATGTTAACACTCAAAGTAAAATGCTTTAAGCACTTAGACATTACAATCGTCAGACATCTGAAACTTGAATGGATGGCACTTCCCATGTGTCTAGCATTGATGGTTCTTCCACAATCGTCCATAATATGATGATATGGTTTTGTTGAAATCTTTTGGAAAATATTATTTTTTCAACTGCTGAATTTGCACATTACGCGAACGGATGCAACCGATTCGTCGGGTAAAGGGTTAACCCTTAACGCTAAAACCTAAAGTGTTAAAAACTACACCTGAAGTGCTGTATTTAACACTTACTAAGTGCTGAACTAGCACTTTGTTCAAGGGTAGATATCCCAGAACTTGACAGGTGTTACAATAATACCACTTGACAAATGTAATGTCGCGACACTTGAAAGGAAACAACGCAGATGACGCGGATCAGGCTCGAACTCTCGAGCCTGATCCGCGTCATCTGCGTTGTGTCCTTTTAATTATGCACCCACCAAGCGCAAATCAAATTATGGACGATTCTGGAAGAACCACCAATGCTAGACACATGGGAAGTGCCATCCATTCAAGTTTCAGATGTCTGACGATTGTAATGTCTAAGTGCTTAAGGCATTGCACTTTGAGTGTTAAAATCAAACCCTAAGAGTTAGAATGGGTTTAACACCTTGAAAGTGTCAGTTTTAACGCTTTAGTTTTTAGTGTGTAGTGGACACTAGAGACAGGCGGTTTTCGGTTTCGGTTTTTTTCTGGAAACCGAAAAACCGAACCGAAATTTTCATGGAAAACCATCTCCACGGTTTTCTGTGAATTTATGTCCATTCCGGAATCCCCTGCCAACTGGCAGTAACTGCGCGAAAACTAAGTCACGCCATTCGCAACTTCCACACAAATAATCTTTGTGAACGTGAATTTCGGAAATTTGTCATCCACGTGTGAGGGAGAAAAACAATATAAAAGTAAATTGAGGGGAAGAATTCGATAGATCCGACACCAAAAACTGTAAATGCAAAGTATGTGTGAAAAATGTGGTCGCGGAACACGGCAATACTTCAAACTTGAATATGTACCTCAAACTAGCACACATTTCAAAATTCTTGCAAATCCAGAAAGGAACAGAAAATGAAGAAAATGTCCGGAAACGAAAATTACCCGTTCCTCAGGTAAGACTATCATTATTCGTTAGTAAAATGTGAAATAAAATTAAAAGCACAATACTTACGTGTTTGACTTTTGTTTTTGTCCCTCCTTCCCATATCTTATGTCGCGAATATCCCGTTAAGCCCATTTCTTAACACGGTTATTAATGATGATGGCGGTTAGAAAAGGGACAGCCTCCAGCAAAGTTAATCAACATTAGGTTGACCAGAATCAGAAATATCTTGCAACTGTGTCAAAGAAAACCAACATAAAAAATGGATGTTAATGGACGCGGTTTCGACTGATATCCATACATGTATGTGGAATACAGGATAAGCCACCCGTATGAGAACTGGTCCCAACATGAATCGACCCATGAGAAAACTTGGCCCATGAAATTGGCTCCAAACGAAGTTGGCCCACAGGAGAGCCCTGGCCAAAACAAAATCGGAACATGAGAGGTCTCGACCCCAAACAAAGTCGGCCCATAGTAGAACTCGGCTCAAAACAAAGTCGGCTCTTTGAAGAACTCGGCTCAAAACAAAGTCGACTTGAGGCAGTAATTATCCAGACTATTCAATTTCATTTGTTACTGTTTTCTTCATTTATTATACCAGTGTAATGACATTGCTTTCTGGAAAGAACTCGTAGATGCCAATAAGATGGCTTTCCGTGAATCATTGTCATAGCTTGATATTATCAATGGAAAAAAACAAAACAAAGAGTTTTGTATCAGTTCACACTCAATCACTCATCTCCATCAATTAACGACAATAATTTCCGCAAGTATTCACTTTTTACCAGTGGCGGTACTAGGATTTCAATCTGGGAGGGGAGGGGGGGAGGGGGGTAAGGAAGATATGGGGTCCAAAGTCGAGATGCCAAAGGCATCTCCCTAAGTCCTGAGCTGGAGGAGGGTAGAGAAGGAGGGTGTCTGCTCCTGTTTGGGGGGATCTCCCCAGGAAAAATGTTCATATTCGGACGCCCTGGGAGCGACATCTGAGCGTTTCTATAACACCTACATGATGTGTATTGTTGTGTGCCATTTGCGGGTGTAATATTAGGTTGGAAAAGTTTGGGGGGATCCTCCCCAGGAAAAATGTTCATATTCGGACGCCCTGGGAGCGACATCTGAGCATTTCTACAACACCTGATATGATGTGTATTGTTGTGTGCCGTTTGCGGGTGTAATATTGGGTTGGAAAACCACGGACAGACAGCAATTTGAAGTTTGATTTTTTTTTTGGGGGGGGGGAGCGAGGGAAAAGTGAGCGAGGGTGCGCTCTCTAGGCCAACTTTGGTCGCGCCACTGCTCTTTACGAACAGCTTTCGCCTTTCATAGTCAGCAATTTATTATATATTTATTTATACATCACATTTAGTATGTGCATGTCTAATCTTAATGATGGGTGGGTAATAACTAATAAGTAATTACTCAGAACTAAAGCATTTTATTTTTTTTTTCTATCTTTATCCTATATAGGGGCAGGAAAAAACAGCAAAAGGTTGGACAGTTCCTCATACGAAGCACAACGTGGGATGCAATTGACCATAGAAAAAAATGGCAAACAGAAGACTTGCAGAAATGGTCGCCTTAGATATGCAACCCTTGGGTATAGTAGAAGATCCAGGCTTTCCGTAATTCTGTTGATAATATACAACCAGCATATCAACTTCCGTCAAAAAAGACGCTACGACACAGTTTACTGTCGGATTTATATGACGAAGTACGTCGGGAAGTAGCGAGTCAATTGATGGCTACTGACGCGCTGGCTGTAACAACCGACCATTGGACATCCAGAGCTAACGAAGCCTATATGGGTATTACTGCTCATTTGTTGTCCGATAATTGCAAGCTATTGGACTTTTGTCTCAACGTATCGTACATGCCTGAAAGTCACAATGCCTCGAATATAGCCCAAACACTGACAACATCACTCAAAGAATGGCAGCCAAAAATTGAGAAAATTAAAATTTATGTCATATCGGACAATGCCATTAATGTAAAGGTCGCATTGAAACTGTTACCAGAGAATTACACGGCACTTTCATGCTTTGCTCACACTTTACAACTGGTAATAAATGACTCATTAAAAGAGTTTACATGAGCAAAGCAAGTCTTTGCTAAATGTAAAAGCATTGTCAACCACTTCCACCATAGTTTTAAATCCACTGAAAAGCTCAAGCAAATGCTCAAGCAAAGAGGTTGAAAACGTACTGCGAGACACGCTGGAACAGTTTGCACTATATGATAAAGCGCATGATTAACCAAAACGTCCCACTAACCGCAGTAATGGCAAGCATTGAAAAGGTGAACAACCTGACTGCGACTTGAAAACCACAGAGGCTTATGTACCGGCGTTAGAGCCATTTGAAACGGCCACTAGGATGATGTCGTCGTCCAAATATCCTACAACGTCGATGATTATCCCAGTGTTAAACACACTACATGATCAAATGAGTTCCATTCATATGGACTGTTTTGGGGAATCTATCATTGCAAACATAATAAAACGATGGCCAAACTACATGTGTGGATCCACGATTTAAATATCTAGCTTTTTCATGCAATGATCCAGAGTCCAATTCAAAAACTTATGCTATGAATATTCTTGTAGAAGAACTGGCCATTGACATCACAGAAGCCACGCAACCTGATAAGGAGGGTGACACTAACGACAAGTGCAGCAATGTGGCTGACACGCAAGTTGAATGTGCGACTGGTGTAACAGGTGAAACGTCTTCTGATAATTCACAGCAGCCATCTTGCAGTGGGTTTTCAGTGTCTACCACATGCAAAACTAACTGACTTTTGGATGTCTTTCAGAAAAAAAGGCACTGGCAGTGAAAAAGCAAGAAGAAGAGAATGCAGACAAATCAATTGCAGCTCTAAAAACAATGTTGGGATTTGAAGTGGGTCAGTACTTCAAACGTGACTTGATTGACCCTTCACTGTTACCATTTTAACCCTTTACCTAACCTGAAAAGCAGACGACACTTGCAAAAATAATTCTTGAATAACTATTTTTTTTTCATTTTTTGTCTCAAAAACATAGGTTATGACCCCTCGTCGAGCTCGTTCCAACGAGGGGTCATAACCCATGTTTTTGAGACAAAAAATGAAAAAAATAATTAAAATTAATAGGCGATTTTTGAGAATAGCGCTGGCCGGTTTTGGCCGTTACGTTGGGTAAAGGGTTAACTTAATGGTGGAAACACAATAAACACATCTACCCACACGTTGCTAAGCTAGCCCCAAAACACATTTTCATACCAGCCACCAGTGTACCCAGCAAGAGAATATTTAGCAAGGCAGGCCTTGTCTAGGGCTGTCGCGATTATTCGATTAGTCGACTAACCGTCGACTATTGAAGTAGTCGACGTTTTTTTTATTTTTAGTCGATCGTCGTTCATTTTCAAGGTGGTACACGTCTACTACACGTCGGGGATAAATTGCATTGTTTTGTGAGGTGAATGATCAATGAAGGTGAATAACTTTAAATCTCTAACCATAGTTAACATTCATATCCGGAAGACTGTACAACTGTCACTGACTGTGTAAGAAAGAACACTCACAGTTACTCGAGAAGAATAGATTCTTCTGAATTTCTCCAGTCTTGTACACACGAATGCACCCATTGGAAAACCCAAAGCGCGGAAGTGACAAAATTATGACGAAAGTCAGAACGTCAGATCACTTCTCAAAGTTCGGAACTTCAGACTAAGATCCAATTTTAACAACTGACGAGGGAATGCATAGATCTCAATGTTCAAAATTTCGAGAAACTTATTGCAGAAAGGAAACATATGCAGGAACGTTCTTTGGTAAATTCATTTTAATTCATCGGCTTGAATCTAGTTCAAACTTGGACCCGCAGTCAGTAATATTATTTTTGGGGTTGGTACGTCCTACAGGACGTACCAACCCCAAAAATTATATTACGGACTGTGGGTCCAAGATTGAACTACATGTAGCTTCAGTCTGGACCGATTTGTTGTTCCCACAACCCCACTTCGTCTGAACGCACTGGTGCCAATGTCATTTTCAGAGTTTTACGAACAGAAGAATGATTTGCTAAAAAATCATGGGAAGCGACTATTAATCGACTAACCGTCGATTACTGGTCGCGATTAGTCGATTACAAAAATGATAGTCGCGACAGCCCTAGCCTTGTCATTTCCAATCGCAGGTGTAATTTAAAACCAGAACACGCCGAACAGCTCGTGTTTCTCAATCACAATTTGAATCAATAGCTCCATGACTGAAATATTTTGCAAAGATGTTGAATAACCGGTTTGGCTGTCTGAAAGACTGTGACCCATTATAAATGACGTGAATCATATGACAGGCAATGATAACTATACTTTGACGCTGCTAAGCCTGCTTTCGAAATGTTGGCTGGCAATCCGATCATATCTGCATTATAATTTATAAACTATGTATATTCGTGACTGTCCAGAAACGTAGGAACTAAGTAAGGAAGCTCTCGTGGATGTGAGAAGGACAAGGCGTCCAAGAATTGGCAAGAAATTGTTGGAAGCAGACCTTGCCTCAGCAGCCATCGGACTATTTGTTTGTTTTTTTTCTGATTACTGTTTAATTAACTGTTATAAATAACTACTTTATTTATTTAAATTCCATTACTTTATAATTATTCACTGTCAGAAAGTGACAGCGATTCGGCAAGTGACCGAGTGATCTGTTTAAAGTCAAAGATGCTTTAATCAAAATTTTGTTGAAAATAATACAGCTGGATGATTGATAGTCGACTTGGTTATGGTAACCTGAGTTGCATTTTGTCGAGTTCGGATTTGTTTATACATTAAAATACTTATTTTTTCCTTAGTTTTTCGGACTTGTTTATTCATTAAACCACTTATTTTTCCCTTAGTTTTTCGGACTTGTTTTAATTTGGATTTTCCTGAAAGGAAAATCTATTTGTTATTGCCAAGATTATTTGGATTTTCCTGAAAGGAAAATCTATTTGTTATTGCCAAGATTATTATTCTTTTTTTTTTTTTTTTTTTTTTTTTTTTTTTTTTGTTTTTCCAACACATCGGGGAAAGAGTTTTCTCGAAAACGGTCTTTAAGATTTTTTTCAAACTTTGCACGATCAATGACGGCCATGAGTTCTAATAAATAAAACCATCAGTATTTGAGGGAAAATGTTTCTTGGTGGGCAAAAACGCCCAAAAACGCCCAAAGCTTCGTAGGCCAATATCTCATGAAAGAAAAAA
Source organism: Pictodentalium vernedei (assembly GCA_031216915.1). NCBI lineage: Eukaryota > Metazoa > Mollusca > Scaphopoda > Dentaliida > Dentaliidae > Pictodentalium > Pictodentalium vernedei. The sequence goes on along the minus strand of CM062295.1, from coordinate 67,877,151 downwards.
GCTATCGACTTAATTTTTTGACAGACTTGTCAGAATTACTCTTGTCTAAAACAAATATAATCGGTATTTTTTTCCATTTTTTATGTTTTCTGCCAAAATTTTTCACAAAACGGAAAGTTATCTCAAAAATCGGCCATTTTGGATTGAAATATCGAGATTTAAATATAACGAGCCCTCTAAAAGGGTTCCAAATTGAAGGAAGTAATACCGCTTTATAAAAAAAATCGAAAGAATTTCGTTTCGATTTTTCGGTAATCCAAAATGGCGGCCGAAAAATCGAATTTTTATTTTCGGTTATTTATGTGTTTCAGGCCATTTGGAGACGAAAAAAAAAAAATTTTTGCACCAAAAAAATTTTCGGTTTGGACTTAGAAATTTTCGACCAAAAGTCGGAATTTTTTGTTTCCACCGGGCTACTTTGCCGTCACAGTACTCAACAAGTGGGACGATTTGAAAGCTTCTAAGGGTAGAAATGTTGAAGTCACAGTGTACATGAACAGTTATCATCTTTTGGAAATGGAGTTGTTCTTAATTTGGCTTCCGCTAGCAGTCAAACATGGCTTCGGGACACTGTGACCAAAAATTGAAAAAAAAGTTCTTGTTTTTTTTTACTTTATTATGTCTAGATTCATTATTTCTCATAAATAAAAACTATCAATGACGGCCATGAGTCCTAATAAATAAAACCATCAGTATTTGGGGGAAAATGTTCCTTGGTGGGCAAAAACGCCCAAAAACGCCCAAAGCTTCGTAGGCCAATATCTCATGAAAGAAAAAAGCTATCGACTTAATTTTTTGACAGACTTGTCAGAATTACTCTTGTCTAAAACAAATATAATCAGTATTTTTTTCCATTTTTTATGTTTTCTGCCAAAATTTTTCACAAAACGGAAAGTTATCTCAAAAATCGGCCATTTTGGATTGAAATATCGAGATTTAAATATAATGAGCCCTCTAAAAGAGTTCCAAATTGAAGGCAGTAATACCGCTTTATAAAAAAAATCGAAAGAATTTCGTTTCGATTTTTCGTCAATCCAAAATGGCGGCCAAAAATCGAAATTTTTTTTTTCGTTTTTTATGCGTTTTGTTCAATTTTGAGATGAAAAAACATTTTTTTTTTACACTGAAAATTTTCGGTCCGGTTCGGACTTCCGAAATTTTCGACCAAAATTCGGAAATTTTTGTTTTTGTTTTTTATGTGTTCTCTTCAATTTTGAGACGAAAACAATTTTTTTTTTTTTTTTACACTACACCACCAAAAAACGAAAATTGGTCTTCAGACTGGTACTTTGACCTAATTATACTGTACTACCGGAGTGGGTTAAAAGCGGTGATGATTGCGAATGTGTAGCACATATATAGGTAAAAAGATTCCCCATAGCTTGGAAGCACAATTTTGTTGCGTTTGCCTTCGGGCGGTCGCCAAAAGTACACTCTCGGCCTCTCAACGGTCCGTACACCCTCTTTTTGGCATGAGAATACTCGGCGTTCTTGACTCGTATAAGGCTTCCGTGATTCAAATGGCAACATTCACGGTCTCCTTTAACCTTTCCCCACCCCATGGGAATAAGGTTTTATTTCACTTGGCTTCTGATGGCTGGAGAACTACCACTCCGGTTCGGACTTTTCGACCAAAATCCGGAAATGTCTGTCTTTATTTTTTATGTGTTTTGTTCAATTTTGAGACGAAAAAAATTTTTTTTTTTTTTTTTACACTACACCAAAAAAAACAAAAAATCGGGCTTCAGACTGGTACTTTGACCTAATTATACTGTACTACCGGAATGGGTTAAAAGCGGCGGTGATTGAGAATGTGTAGCCCATATATAGGTAAAAAGATTCCCCGTAGTTTGGAAGCACAATTTTGTTGAGTTTGGCTTAGGGAGGTCGCCAAAACACACTCTCGGCCTCTCAACGGTCCGTACACCCTCCTTTCGGCATGAGAATACTCGGCGTTCTTGAATCGTATAAGGTTTCTGTGATTGAAATGGCAACATTCACGGTCTCTTTAAACCTTTCCCCTCCCCAGGGGAATAGGGTTTTATTTCACTTGGCTTCTGATGGCTGGAGAACTACCGCTCCGGTTCGGACTTGAAAAATTTTGAACAAAAATCGGAATTTTTTTTTCGGTTTTCTGTGCGTTTTGGTCAATTTTGAAACGAAAAAAAATTCTTTACCTGGAAGTTTTTGGTCCGGTCTTCGGTCAGCTACTACGACCTGATTATACTTTACTACCGGAGTGGGTTAAAAGCGGTGGTGATTGAAAAATGTGTAGCCCGTATATAGACAAGAAGATTCCCCATAGTGTGGAAGCACAACCTTGTTGCATTTGGATTCGGGCGGTCACCAAATGTACACTCTCGGCCTCTCAACCATGCGAACACCCTCTTTTTGGCATGAAAATACTCGACGTTCTTGAATCATATAAGTCTTCCGTGGTTGAAATGGCAACATTCACCGCCTCTTTAAACCGTTCCCCCACCCCACGGGAATAGGATTTTATTTCACTTGGGTTCTGATGGCTGGAAAACTACCACTCCGGTTCGGACTTGGAAAATTTTCAACAAAAATGGGATTTTTTTTTTTGGTTTTCTACGCGTTTTGGTCAAGTTTGAGACGAAAAAAATTGTTTTTTTACCTGGAAGTTTTTGGTCGGGTCTTCGGACAGGTACTATGACCTCATTATACTTTGCTACCGGAGTGGGTTAAAAGCGGTGGTGATTGAAAATCTGTAACCCGTATATAGATAAAAAGATTCCCCGGAGTGTGGAAGCACAATCCTGTTGCATTTGGCTTCGGGTGGTCGCCAAATGTACACTCTCGGCCTCCCAACGGTCCGTACACGGTACACCCTCATTTTGGCATGAGAATAATCGACGTTCTGAATCGTATAAGGCTTCCGTGGTTGAAATGGCAACATTCGCGGTCTCTTTAAACCTTCCCCATCCCATGGGAATAGGGTTTTATTCCACTTGGCTTCTGATGGCTGGAGAACTACCATTCCGGTTCGGACTTGGAAACTTTTGAACAAAAATCGGATTTTTTTTTTCGGTTTTCTATGCGTTTTGGTAAATTTTGAGACAAAAAAATATTTTTTGTTACCTGGAAACTTTTTGGTCCGGTTGGGACTGAAAATGTTTGATCAAAAACCAAACTTCTTTCTTTCGATCGCCACTTTGATCTGACGAAACTGTACTACGAGGCGGGTTAAAGTGGCCATAATTCAGAATTTGGATGTTGAGGCTCTTCCTCCACCTGTAAAACTATCAGACGCGACTGCCCAACCCCCACCCAACACAAACACCCATTAGTTGGACTCTACATCTCGGGCGTCCATGCCAGGAAACACGTCTGAAAAACATTGATCATTTTGCACCCTGCGACCTCAACTTCAGTGAACGCTGTACATAATTTGAAATCAAAATTTTCAGTAAAACCCGCAAACATTGGTATTCGCGTTTCTTTTAAATATTTAGTATTACTTAATCAGTCCATGCTGATAGAACACCAATTCAAATGATTTGTTGGAATTTGTAATATATTCAAAAAAATATGCGCTTTTAGATTGTATAGTATAGGCGTTAAGTGTCATTTTACGTTTTGAGTGAAAAATCATTGAAACATTAAGGGTGTCTAATTATAAGAAATCACCCGACAGTTACCTACCTGCAACTATCCATTTGCTTCCTAACATTCTGACATGGAAGCCAAAAGTAATAGAGCACCACGAAGGCCTGGAATTAGTTGCTGTAGCCAAATTGAGGACTGGGAAACTCTGCCCCCCCCCCCCCCCCCCCCAAAAAAAAAGGTGGGTGTGCGACGGTGGCGAACCGCGACCCCAATAAACATCTCTGTCGAAACTTTACACATTCTGTAGGAAAATAATTTCTGACCAGTGTGGCATAGACTCAGAGCCAGCAGCCGACGAAGCTAACAATTGTCCAATGACCTCCTATATAACTTTTAGAATATCATGATTGTCAAAGAACTCATTATTCAAGTCGGCAAGGAGATTTCCCAACACCAGACCAGAACCGAGACCGGAAAGTGCGGGATTTAGAAATGTCACACGCCATTACGCAGAGCCATGACAAGCCTCAAATGAGAATTGTTATCAGTGCCTCTTATTTAAAAAAAAGTCGGGAAGGGGAGCCTCCCCCCCCCCTCAAATACCCTATGCACTTTGGATATGCCTAATATGTTACGGACTTTGGGTCCAAGTTTGAATTAGCTTTAGGTATACATATGCCCCCCCCCCCCCCCCCCCTCACCCCACACACATGTCAAATTTTTAAATACTGCTGACTTCGAGCCTGGGAAGTTGCCTTCTGGTACCCGCGTTTCAATTTCAGGCTTTCACCATAAGAGCTCATGGCATAGATAAAGAACTGAGAATTATTCATCTACCCGAAGACCCTGCAACGTACATGTAGATAAGAAGCAACAGGAAGGGTTGTGGCAATATGACCAATACCTGGTGGAATTCCTCTAAAGCGGATAACAGTATACATAAGTGTTTAAACTTGACTTTCAGCCTGTACTTGTTGTGGTCGTATAATCAAATCCATCAGGTTTATTGAAGGAGAAGTAGAACTTATTAAGAAATGACATAAACTAACACTCCTCATACTGATTTGTCAGCTCCCACCCGAACCCCCACCGACCCCCCCCCCCCCACTCCCACCCAATTACGCGTTCGTTTTTTTATTTCTGAACTCTAGATATTTCTTCTGCAATCGTGAGGAACCACGACATCACTGCCCATCATGTAGTGTTTCCGCCTCCACGCATAAGAATCGGATGCAAAAGCATTTGGAAATCTTCAAAAGTAACCTTCATTGAAACACTTATGGTAGCAGTTGTTTTGGACTTCTGAATGGGAATTACAACTGACATGGATTTACTGGCAAATGTCGTCCACTCGTTGACATTTAATGAGGTCGACATAGTAATAATGCGCAGTTTGGAATGGCTATGGTTGTTCCAATGTATGGAGCCTTGGCGGTCAGTACAGAATATAATTAGATGTGACCTCTGGGAGCTGGCATACTGCATAGAGGTCTTGCAATTATATCTTCTACCGTCAGTATGTTGATAGGCTCATCAAAAATCCGTTTTTCTATGTTCTTCTCAATTTTGAGACGAAAACGCTCAGGAACTGAAAATACGAGGAAAATCCTGTGTATTGTGCGGGCACAATCACTTCATCTAGTTATTCTTTTTTTTTTTTTTTTTTTTTTTTTTTTTTTTTTTTTTTTTTTTTTTTTTTTGTTTTTCCAACACATCGGGGAAAGAGTTTTCTCGAAAACGGTCTTTAAGATTTTTTTCAAACTTTGCACGATCAATGACGGCCATGAGTTCTAATAAATAAAACCATCAGTATTTGGGGGAAAATGTTTCTTGGTGGGCAAAAACGCCCAAAAACGCCCAAAGCTTCGTAGGCCAATATCTCATGAAAGAAAAAAGCTATCGACTTAATTTTTTGACAGACTTGTCAGAATTACTCTTGTCTAAAACAAATATAATTGGTATTTTTTTCCATTTTTTATGTTTTCTGCCAAAATTTTTCACAAAACGGAAAGTTATCTCAAAAATCGGCCATTTTGGATTGAAATATCGAGATTTAAATATAACGAGCCCTCTAAAAGGGTTCCAAATTGAAGGAAGTAATACCGCTTTATAAAAAAAATCGAAAGAATTTCGTTTCGATTTTTCGGTAATCCAAAATGGCGGCCGAAAAATCGAGTTTTTATTTTCGGTTATTTATGTGTTTCAGGCCATTTGGAGACGAAAAAAAAAATTTTTTTGCACCAGAAAAATTTTCGGTTTGGACTTAGAAATTTTCGACCAAAAGTCGGAATTTTTTGTTTCCACCGGGCTACTTTGCCGTCACAGTACTCAACAAGTGAGACGATTTGAAAGCTTCTAAGGGTAGAAATGTTGAAGTCACAGTGTACATGAACAGTTATCATCTTTTGGAAATGGAGTTGTTCTTAATTTGGCTTCCGCTAGCAGTCAAACATGGCTTCGGGACACTGTGACCAAAAATTGAAAAAAAAATTCTTGTTTTTTTTTTACTTTATTATGTCTAGATTCATTATTTCTCATAAATAAAAACTATCAATGACGGCCATGAGTCCTAATAAATAAAACCATCAGTATTTGGGGGAAAATGTTTCTTGGTGGGCAAAAACGCCCCAAAACGCCCAAAGCTTCGTAGGCCAATATCTCATGAAAGAAAAAAGCTATCGACTTAATTTTTTGACAGACTTGTCAGAATTACTCTTGTCTAAAACAAAAATAATCGGTATTTTTTTCCATTTTTTATGTTTTCTGCCAAAATTGTTCACAAAACGGAAAGTTATCTCAAAAATCGGCCATTTTGGATTGAAATATAGAGATTTAAATATAATGAGCCCTCTAAAAGAGTTCCAAATTGAAGGCAGTAATACCGCTTTATAAAAAAATCGAAAGAATTTCGTTTCGATTTTTCGTTAATCCAAAATGGCGGCCAAAAAATCGAATTTTTTTTTTCGTTTTTTATGTGTTTTGTTCAATTTTGAGACGAAAAAAAAAAATTTTTTTTGCACTGAAAATTTTCGGTCCGGTTCGGACTTCCGAAATTTTCGACCAAAATTCGGAAATTTTTATTTTTGTTTTTTATGTGTTTTGTTCAATTTTGAGACGAAAAAAAAAAATTTTTTTTTTTTTTTACACACCACCAAGAAACGAAAATTGGTCTTCAGACTGGTACTTTGACCTAATTATACTGTACTACCGGAGTGGGTAAAAAGCGGCGGTGACTGCGAATGTGTAGCGCATATATAGGTAAAAAGATTCCCCATAGTTTGGAAGCACAGTTTTGTTGCGTTTGCCTTCAGACGGTCGCCAAAAGTACACTCTCGGCTTCTTAACGGTCCGTACACCCTCTTTTTGGCATGCGAATACTTGGCGTTCTTGACTCGTATAAGGATTTCGTGATTCATATGGTATCATTCACGGTCTGTTTAAACCTTTCCCCACCCCATGGGAATAAGGTTTTATTTCACTTGGCTTCTGATGGCTGGCGAACTACCACTCCGGTTCGGACTTTTCGACCAAAATCCGGAAATTTTTGTTTTTGTTTTTTATGTGTTTTGTTCACTTTTGAGACGAAAAAAAATTTTTTTTTTTTTTTTGCACTACACCAAAAAACGAAAAATCGGTCTTCAGACTGGTACTTTGACCTAATTATACTGTTCTAGCGGAGTGGGTTAAAAGCGGTGGTGATTGAGAATGTGTAGCCCGTATACAAGTAAAAGGATTCCCCGTAGTTTGGAAGTACAATTTTGTTGAGTTTGGCTTCGGGCGGTCGCCAAAATACACTCTCGGCCTCCCAACGGTCCGTACACCCTCTTTTCGGCATGAGAATACTGGGCGTTCTTGAATCGTATAAGGCTTCCGTGATTGAAATGGCAACATTCACGGTATCTTTAAACCTTTCCTCACCAAATGGGAATAGAGTTTTATTTCACTTGGCTTCTGATGGCTGGAGAACTACCACTCCGGTTCGGACTTTTAGACCAAAATTCGGAAATTTTTGTTTCTGTTTTTTTATGTGTTTTGTTCAATTTTGAGACGAAAACAATTTTTTTTACCTGGAAACTTTTTGGTCCGGTTTGGACTGAAAATTTTTGATCAAAAAACAGACTTTTTTTTTTAGATCACCACTTTGACCTGACAAAACTGTACTACGAGGCGGGTTAAAGTAGCCGTTATTCAGAATTTGGATGTTGAGGCTCTTCCTCCACCAGTAAAACTATCCGACACGACTGCCCAACCCCCACCCACGGCAAACACGCATTATATTAGACTCTACAGACTCTGGCGTCCAAGCCAGGAAACACGTCTGAAAAACCTTGATCATTTTGCACCCGGCGACCTCAATTTCAGTGAACGTTGTTCATAATGTTACATGGTATTTTGTGTCCTAAACTGAAATCGAAAGTAGAACACTGAGAGTCTGTTATTTTTTATGGGAATATGACTCCAGCTACTCATCCTCTCCCCCGTCCTCATTGAATTTGGTGACGGTGGCAATTCCGACGGTATTGCCAGATTGTTACTAACTGTGTAGACATTACATAGCGACACATCCCTAATTAGCCTGGCTGCCATTACCGAATCGGACTGTATCAAATTTTTGCGGCAAACCACGAAGCGATTTGGAACAATTCTCACACGTTTACGGCTCATCGTTACAAACAATATTTACGCGAACCATCAAAAACTTTGCGCGAACCGTCAGGGATTTCGAAGCAACACATTTTTCGTTCGCGTATTTTTCAATTCAGGCGACCTCCAGGCGAACCAAAAGATCGTTCGCTTAAAAAGCAGGCCTACTGTGTTAACCATTGACTGAATGCAGAGCCATGACAATCCTCAAATGAGGCATTATGAGGCTCTAGAATAGTTATCAGAGACTCTTATTAAAAACAAACGGGAAGGGGGGACCCCCCTCCAATACCCTCCCTCACCTCGGCGGGGCTGTGCATTTTGGGTATGCCTTATATATTACGGAATTTGGGTCCAAGTTCGAATTAGCCTTAGGTACAGAATTGCCCCCCCCCCCCCCTCTCCCCACACCCATGTCGAATTTTTAAATAATGCTGACTTCGGGCCGGGGAAGTTGCCTTCTGGTACCCGCGTTTCAATTTCAGGCTTTCACCATAAGAGCTCACGGCATAGATAAACAACTGAGAATTATTCATCTACCCTGCGACGTACATGTAGATAAGAAGCAACAGGAAGGGTTGGGGAAATATGACCAATGTCTGGTGGAATTCCCCTGAAGTGACAACAGAATACATGATTGGTTAATCTTGATTTTAGGCCTACACATGTTGTACTCATACAAATCCATGTTTGTCATTGTCAGAATGGCAGGAGGGCCATAATGTTCCGCCTAAAATGAGTCCAGGTGGGCCATTTTTGGTCCACCTTTATTCATTAAAGGCGGGCAACTTTCTTGAGTTGACACGAAGTTAGTTGAGCATTGCCAATCCAGTGAATCGTGGTGTCCCACAAATATCAAATAGTTTACCTTGGGTACCGGCAAGAAATTTGGTGACCCCCCCTCCTCCCCCCCCCCCCCCCCCCCCAAAGAACAATACATAGTGGTAAATATATTGGAAGAATTTTTACTCAATAAAGAAATATTTTGATATGCTGTTATTTCGAAAACAAAACGTTTCAAAAAACGGAATTGTGAAAGCAAGAAAGGAAACTTGGAATCCGATGCTGAAAACAAAGCTCTGCACATCAAGGGAGAGTACTCATCACAATTCTCTTGCCAAGGCCATCTGTTTCAAAAACGCATTGTCATTCACTTCACGTGGTTAGAAGCCTCTGCACTGCTCAACACGGCGTTATGACAATTTGTCTCTGTCACATTGAGACATGCTGGCACTCGGATCTAAATAAATTTATGACAGAGAACAGTTATATTCAGAAAAATATGCGCTTTTAGATTATACAGGGTAGGCGTTCAGTGTCATTTTTCGTTTTGAGTGAAAAATCATTGAAACTTTGATTACAGGAAATATCCGGACAGTTACCTACCTGCAAAAACCCATTTGCTTCCTAACATTCTGACATGGAAGCCAAAAGTAATACAGCACCGCGAAGGCCTGGAATTATACTTCTGAATGGGAATTACAAGTGACATGGATTTACTGTCAAATGTCGTCCACTCGTTGACATTTAATGAGGTCGACATAGTAATAACGCGCAGTTTGAAATGTCTATGGTTGTTCCAATGTATGGAGCCTTGGCGGTCAGTACAGAATTTCATTAGATGCGACCTCTGGGAGCTGGCAGACTGCATAGAGATCCTGCCGACATTGCTGCTGTTTTGATTCAGTAGTATAGCCACGGAATTAAGGGGGGGGGGGGGGGGGGGGGGGGGCGAGGGGGCCAAGTCCCCCAAATGTTCCCCCCCCCCCCCAAAAAAAAAAGAAAAAAAAATTGTCCCAGTGCAATTTCATACAACTTAGAGCCCCCACAAATGCTCTCCAATATAGGGCAGCACATGCTACAACTGCTCAGATTGAATCTTAAGAGTACTGAACTTTGCAAAATATTCTCGGGTAGACTTTGTCCTTACTAGGAGTCTATGACCCTCTGGACATTACCCCCTCTGCAAATTTCTCTGTACTAATCCCGAAACCCGGCAACAACCTTCCAAATTTCATGGTAGCTACCACACTTCTCTCCTGAACAATAGCTGCTGGTCAAACGAGAAGACACCAGTCATTTACATCAAACAACAGGGTTTCTGTAAAAAAAATCTTGACATTATATTGTCTACCGTCAATATGTTAATAGGCTCATCAAAAATCCGTTTTTCTGCGTTCTTCTCAATTTTGAGACGAAAAATAGGAGGAAAATCCTGTGTATTGTGCGGGCACAATCACTTCATCTAGTTCATTAAAGTACGTTTTTTCTCTTAGTTTTAGTTTTTTTTTTACCTGAAAATTTCTGTTCATATCAGATTACATTGCCAGTGCTATAACGTCTGGAGGAACGTACCAGAACAACTTTCCAGTTTGTACAAATGGAAATATAGACCTAATGTAAGTATTGTTAATAACCAGTAATAACTTGGTTCTACCCATTTTTTCTGAAGCTCTCTCACAGAGCGAGAGTGTTCAGAAAATCTTGTAAGAACCATCAACCATGTTCAGTTAATTTTACATAAGCTGAAAACGGAACTCTATTTGGATAACTTTCCCTGACCCCAGCCAGTCTACACTACAGGAAGCCAGAAACTGTCCAGAATACCCCAATGTTCTTTCGATGGGTGTTTTATGGGCGATTGCTATAGTGTAGAATGGTTTGAGTCAACGACGATTAATTTGGCTTGTACAGTGCGTTACCCACTGAAATTATCATTATGCACAGGAGCCTGTGCGTTATGTCCGATTGATATTCTTGCGATTGTTGATTTGTTGTAGGGTTATCTGGTGGCCAGTGTTTGGGTAAATGGGCGTTGGTGTACACATGCCAAGCGACAATTCCGACTACCGTGACCCTCGCTAGAAACTGGTAATTTCATATTTGAAGTTCTTCGTCTATCAACTTGACAACTTCTCAACACTATTTTTCTCGTACAGAAATTTCAAAACGGGCTATAGAAATGTTATAGTGTGTGACTCTGTTCGTATCTGGTGTCAGGTGACCCGATTCTGTTACGTTTCCGGGAATGTCTGGAAATATTCTGAGTACGAAAGGACAACAACACATGGATTGACTGGATTCAATTATTTTATTACATGCCCATGCAATACGGCGTGCAATACGGCGTGCAGTACGGCTGTGCAATACGGAATTCCGTATTGCACACCAACCTGTTCCAACTGGGACTTTTTATGCAATGCGACTGCATAAAGTGCATGGTGTTTACCACCGTTGATAGAAAAGAAAATTAGGTCAGTAGGTGCTTGGGTCATGTAATAAATACAAAACCACATGTATGTTTCAATGAGTCGTTTTGTATTCAATTCGTCAGATGTGCGTAGAAAGAAAACGTCTCGACCTTCGGTCTCGACGTTTTCTTCCTACGCACATCTGACTCATTGAATACAAAACGACTCATTGAAACACACAGTTAAAACTAGAAGTCCTGTCATGAAAAGCGCACAAATAGCACGTTGATATGCGCGTTAATGTGAGCGTTATGGCCCAAGTAAAGCTATCAAATTCTGCACATATGGCCTGTGCACAAGAAATGTTTCAGCCAATGGACCTCCGGGTAACCCGGAGGTCCATTGGCAGAAACATTGCATGTGTTTGCTATGAGTAACCAGGAGAACCTGTCGTGCTTTGGATGCCATTCGATATGGCAATTGCGCGCAATTCCAACGCGCAATTAAGCCTTGATAAGCGCACTATTCGTGACAGGACTTCTAGTTTTAACTGTACATGTAGTTTTGTCTATTTATTCACCAATCAATTTCTCGGAAAATACGTACGTATCATTCTCGTGGGTTTTTTTTCATTGTTCTGCCGTAAGTTTCGTATTTACCTTACCTGTGTTACCTCCTGACAGCAGTCACAACACCAGTTAAATACAAAGCAAACTGTTTGACAATTTTTTTTCTGACAATATGGCTGATCGGCTATGATAAAAGCTATATCTTAATTGCCAACATTCATTATTATATCACGAATGTTTCTGGAATAAAACCTTTCGTAAATTCGTAATATATTCAGGTATAAAAACCTTTTAGATAGAAAACCGAAACCGAGGTTTTTTCCTAAAAAAACGAAAGCGAAACCGAAATCCAAAAAACGAAACCGCCAGTCTCTAGCGGACAGGATGAAATTATTAGGGAATTAGGGCATATGGTAAGACCGGTACAAACAAAGAGAAACAGAGGGGTGTCAAATACTGTTCAACGAAAAAAGTACTGGACTATCTTCGTGACCCCCGCCTTCCGAGCTTTACAGGCGTTGACGGATGATTTATTTGAAGTGGAAATGAACAAAAAAAGAATCAAACTCGATCTACCTCTGCAAATTGGATATTTTGTTTACTAGTATGCTAAACTGAGAATGTTGGAGTTTTATTTTGACTTTGTCGACGTTTACATCAGTAGAAAAAAAACTTTGAATATTGTAGCATGGATACGGACAGCGCATATATTTCACTGGCAAGTTGTTCTTTCTTAAAGCTCGTGAAGGGGGAGAAAAGGGAAGAGTTTTACCGCGAGTGTGACCCCACTCGTTTCCGTCTGAGTCATGTGAAACCCACAGAAAACCTTCGTCAGTAAAAAGCTCCAGGGAGAATGTTGGGTTCAATCAGAGTGCTGTATTGAAAGAAAAAACTTTGACAAAAGAACGCCAATGGGAAGGTGACGGGATTATAGCACTTTGCAGCAAAACATATTATTGTTTCGGTGATCAAAACAAAGTGAGTTTCAAATGAATTAACAAAAGACTGAACCAATTGACGAAACAAAAAATACCTGAATGTGTTATTTATTTATTTATTTATTTATTTATTTATTTATTTATTTATTGGTGTTTTAGGTCATATACTTGTGCACAATGCCTAATCATGACCGTGACAGTTTTGCGGGTGGAGGAAGCCGGAGTACCCGGAGAGAACCACCGAGCAACGACGAGAAACTGCCAGCTCCCCAACATCGTAACTCCGCACTCCAGCACAGGCAGGGTTAGGTTGGTTGAAGACGTGCAGTACACCTTAGTACACGGCGTCATCGTTTCCCCATGTGGACAATCGGGGTTAAGTGCCTTGCCCATGGACACAACGCGGGAGTCCGAATTGATCGCTCAGACGGTCACCCATCCAATGATTAACCGGGCTCGACGTTGCTTAACTTCGGTGATCTGACGAGAACCGGTTATCGCAACGTCACCGCGCCCCCACCTGAATGTGTTAAAAATACAAGAGAGTTGGACTGGGACGAATCGTGGCTTTATTCCACACAACCACGTCATGTATACTTACACACAAACTAAGAACGGACTTTCGTATTTCTATCCAAAGAGAAAAAGTAGCTGTTGACGGTGTAAGTACAATTCCTCTGGAACTTTAAGCAAGAGTAATCCATGCATTTTCAAATGTAAACTGTAAGACTGGCTAAAGGAAGAATGTTGATACACAAATGCAGTAAGTTCAGAGGTTATTGTAAATGGCAACTTTTTTTCACAGAAATGAATGCTAATCAATAGCTTTTATCTAAAGGTCTCGCACAATGAACATACCAAGTTCACAAACAACCCTATGATAAATGTGGCCTGTAGGTCATGTCCAAGAAGAATGTTAATGCACAAATGCAATAAATTCAAATATTGTTGCTAACCAGCAGCAGTTTTTGATGGAAATGAAAGAAAATCGATAGCTCATATCTTTGTCACCCTGCATAAGCGTATGAATGCGCCCTCTGAAGCATGCCAAAGGAAGATGTTAATGCACAAATGCACTAAGGTTGAAGGTCATTGCTTGTTTCAATGTTTTTTCTCTCTTTTTAATTCATGAATATGCCCTGCAGAGAGTGCAAAAGGGATAAGTTGCCACACAAATGCAGTAAGTTCAAAGGCTGGTGATAATGACAATAATTTTTTAAAGGAAATGAAAACAAATCAATAGCTCGCATCTAGAGGACACCCCGAAGACACATACCAAGTTTAAAAGTGATCCGATCATAAATGTGCCCTGAAGGATGTGCCAAAGGGAAATATTGAAGCCTGACTAAACTAAGTTCAAAGGTTGTTGCCAGCGGCAACATCTCTTTGACAGAAATGGAAGAAAATTGATAACTCCTCTGATATCACCCCACACTAGAACACCAAGTGTCCAAGTGATCCAGTTATAAATGTGCCGTGCAGGATGTGTCAAAGGGAAATATTGATACGTAACTACACTAAGTTTTCACTAAGTTCATTAGGAGACGTTGCCAATGGCAACATTTTTTGACGGAAATCGAAGAAAATTGATAGCTCCCATCTAGAGGTGATGCCAAACAAGCATACAGAGTTTCAAACCGATCTGATCACAAGTGTGCCCTGTATGCCATGCCAAAGGAGTATATTGATGCCTGACTAAACCAAGTTCAAAGATCGTTGCTAGTGGCAACCTTTTTCGATGGAAATGGAAGAAAATCAATAGCTCCCATCCAGAGGTCACTCCAAACAAGCATGCCAGATTTCAAAGCAATCCAATCATAAATGTGCCCTGTAGGGTGTGCCAAATAGAAATATAGAGGTCTGACTAAACTAAGTGTTAAAAACGTTGCCAGCGGCAACATTGTTTGACGGAAATAGAAGAGAATCGATAGCTCCCATCTAGAGGTCAACCCAAACAAGCATACCAAGTTTCAAAGCGATCTGATCATAAATGCGACTTGTGAGGTGTGCGGACGAGAAGTTATGGCAATAGCTCAGCTTGACTTTGTCGAGTTGAGCTAAAAATAATGAAAGAGGGGCGGATTTGTATAGGACAGTTGAACAGATAATAACATATCCGTCGTGATAGCCAAGAATTAACTCCCTTCAAACATATCTACGTGCGGCAAAGGGAAATATTAAGGTCTGACTAAACTAAATTTTAAGAACTTTGCCAGCGGCAACATTTTTTGACGGAAATGAAAGAAAATTGATAGCTCCCATCTAGAGGTCACCCCAAACAAGCATACCAAGTTTCAAAGCGATCCGATAATAAATGTGCCCTGCACTGTGTGCCAAATGGAAATGTTGATGCATAACTGCACTATGTTCATCAAAGGTCGTTGCCAGCGGCAACATTAAATTTTCTTTGCGGAAATCGAACCAAATCGATAGCTCCCATCTAGAGGTAACCCCAGACAAGCATACCAAGTTTTATACCGATCTGATCAAAAACGTGCCCTATACGGCGTGCCAAATGGATATATTGATGACTGACCAAACTAAGTTCAAATCACGTTGCCAGCGGTAACATTTTTTGGACAGAAATGGGAGAAAACCAATAGCTCCCATCTAGAGGTCATCCCAAACAAGCATACCAGGTTTCAAAGCAATCCGACATAAATGTGCCCTGTAGGGTGTGCCAAATAGAAATATAGAGGTCCGACTAAACTAAGTGTTAAAAACGTTGCCAGCGGCAACATTGTTTGACGGAAATAGAAGAGAATCGATAGCTCCCATCTAGAGGTCAACCCAAACAAGCATACCAGTTTCAAAGCGATCTGATCATAAATGCGACTTGTGAGGTGTGCGGACGAGAAGTGATGGCAATAGCTCAGCTTGATTTTGTCGAGTTGAGCTAAAAATAATGAAAGAGGGGCGGATTTGTATAGGACAGTTGAACAGATAATAACATATCCGTCGTGACAAGCCAAGAAATAACTCCCTTCAAACATATCTACGTCCAGGCCTTTGGGATTGTCATAGATATATTTGAAGGGTGGGGTATATCTTAGTAACTAGCGGGATAAAGAATTTTGTTGGTTATAAGTCACCTGATGATGGTTCTTTGGCAGGGACCGAAACGGAATGACCAAATCTACATTTTCTCTCTGTTTAAATTTTATTACAATAAAATTAGCAATAAATAATTTTACAAAAAAAAAATTAAATGAAATTCTACAGTACATTTTACATTAAATCATACGATCAGTGTTTAAGTTGCTTTTACAAAGGCAAAATCAGTTTTTACAAAAGCGAAAATGGTTTTAAAACGAATTCACAAATATGCAAATGGATTTGCAATCAGTTTTACAATTGTACAAGTAATTTTTACAAAAGCGAAAATGTTTTGCCACCGAATTTGCAGTCTGTTATAACGGTTTTACAATCAGTTTATACAATAAATATTTTGATATATTCAGTGAGCGTCTTTCGACACACAGGACACGATTTCAATTCTCGACAACAGTTTCGCAAACACAGATGGTGGCACGGTCGAATCATGATATTAGATTGTCCTGTGAGATAAACACAGAATTTTATATTAATGTCTGGGATATCTGTCAAAACAGCTTTCGGGTCTTCTTCGTCTTGTTGTTCTGGAGGTATAAGGCCTAGAAAGGGGCACAGTGGCTCCCATTTTATATGCTCTTCGTTTACATCAGCCTGCTTCTCCCACAAATGAACCTAACACCGCAACAAAAACATTTTGTTTTATCTTCGGTACCCACGTAGAAAAACCCACACCTTGCCAGCTCGATCGGTTTTTAACACATTCGCTAGAGAGCATAGACTCAAACGTTTTAAGTCTGTGAGTCTCTAAGGCATATTTGGGGTAAAGGGGTGGTACATTTATAACACCGGCTCGCAAAATGTTTGGAAGTTCAGCTTCTATGAAATGGTGAAATTCAGATTCGAATGAGCTTCTTGGGATTCGTGGTTCACCGTCACTTACAATTCTAGTGAGTTCTGTTTCTGTGAGGTGTTGAAATTCACTTTCAAATGATATGCTCGGTATGGTGGGGATGTTATGAAGGGTTTTTCCCCTCGTCGAGGTTTATTGCCCTCTGCATAGCGTTTCTTATTCTTGATTCTATAACTTAAGATGTAATGCCGATGGCGGATACAATACTTCACTAATATATCATTTTCATACAGATTGGGGGTAAACATATTAATGATTGTTGTCAGGGGAACACCTCGACAGCGATGTAGTAAGCAAAATACTGTTGTTCCATATTCACCTTCTATGGGTAATAGACCTTGAATACGAATCCGATTAGATCGCCATTTATATGTATGTTTGTTTAGAAATCGCTTGAAAGTCTCATGTTGATGTGTTAACCAGTACGAATCAAAGTATTCCATAGTTCTGCGACCGATATAAAACGCCACCTAGTGTTCCCCCTCTCTGTGACTGGTGGGTATAAGCTATGAACACCACGGATCTACTGGTAGGTAATCGTCTCGGCAAGTGAAAGGGCGAAGGGGGATGGGCCCGCAGGGCCCGCATTGGGGGGGGGGGGGGAGTGGCGAGAATGGGGCCCCGTCTTGACGGACGGTCCCAACGCTGGGGAAGAGGGAGGGGAAGAGAGAAAAAGAGAGAGAGAGAGAGAGAGAGCCGAGAGAGATAGAGAGAGAGAGAGAGAGAGATAGGGAGAGAGAGAGAGAGAGAGAGAGACTGTGTACCAAATACACATAATTTCAAACTCTCACTTCCACACGACGTACTCTTTGTAGTCTATGTATTATTCGTTTAACCCTTTACCTAACGTAACGGCCAAAACCGGCCAGCGCTATTCTCAAAAATCGCCAATTAATTTTCATTATTTTTTTTTCATTTTTTTTGTCTCAAAAACATAGGTTATGACCCCTCGTTGGAACGAGCTCGTTCCAACGAGGGGTCATAACCTATGTTTTTGAGACAAAAAATGAAAAAAATTAGTTATTCAAGAATTATTTTTTCAAGTGTCGTCTGCTTTTCAGGTTAGCTAAAGGGTTAAGTGAACGCTACATCATTGTAACTGATAGGGATGAGATATGAACAATATACATACATGGTGCCTCTCAAGTCACACATGTTGGGCGTGCATGTGTGTATCTTTTGGATGGTGGGGTGAAACTTAAAACATGTAATGAAAAAATCTACAGAGTCTTACTTTTAGAATCGATCCTATAGGCTATTACCTTCATTTAATTTATGGCGTATTTACATAGGTGAAATCCTGTATGCTGTGCACGGTAACAACACTAAATTTGCTCCCGTTTTAAAGGCAACCACAATTATGAAAGGGCCCCCGTCTCTATCTCGCGGGGGGGGGGGGGGGCACAAGATTTTCCGCTACGCCACTGGGCAAGCGGTTCCTTGCAAAAACACCCAACCTAAAATGTTTCAGATATTGGTTAGAGTTCATCACACGCTGCAGTTGAAGGGTATTTCATGTTGAATAATCGAATATCACGTTTCTGTGTTGGTAGATTTCTATTATATTTTGGAATTCTGCAGATTATTATTATTATTATTATTTATTGGTGTTTAAGGTCACATACTTATGCACAATGGCTAATCGTGACCGTGACAGTTTTACGGGTGGAGGAAGCCGGAGTACCCGGAGAGAACCACCGAGCAACGACGAGCAGCTGTCAGCTCTCCAACATCGTAACTCTGAACTCTGCACCGCAGCACAGGCAGGGTTAGATTGGTTGAAGACATGCGCACCATCGGACGTGCAGTACGGCCTCAGTACACAGCGTCATCGTGCCCCCATGTAGGCAATCGGGGTGAAGTGTCTTGCCCAAGGACACAACGCGGTTGCCACAGGTGGGATTCGAACCGAGGACCTCTCGGCTTGCAGCCTGCACCTCTACCACTGAGCCACCGCGCCCCCAATTCTGCAGATACAGTACGTGGAGAGTGGATTGTAACTAAATCACCCGCGGAGTGGAGTTATCACCCAAGCTATAACTTTCAAATTTTGTACATATCGACAAAAAAACACAAGCAATGTTTCAGGCAATGGACCTCCGGGTTTAACCCGGAGGTCCATTGGCTGAAACTTTGCTTGTGCTTGTTACGCTATGCAACAAATTTGCAATTATTGCTCGAGTGGAATCTCCACTCTACGGGTGATTTAATGATAATACACTCTCCACGTACTGTACGTTTACGTTGACTGTTGTGGTTAGGGCAGCTCCAGAATGCATTTCAATCTCAGACTCCCTCACTTGACTTAGTTGTAATGTTCGCCGTGAGATAGATCAGGTGTGAGGTCAAACGTAACAATGTGTACCCCCTTGCCGTATTCCTCATGACTGATATGATTTCCACCATCCTCAATATTTGACCCGTTGCTTGTGTAACAAAAAGTCACTTTAATAGAATTTTTTGTTGTGTGTTTGGTTGTTTTCAATTATAAAATCGGAAGCTTAATGCCGATTCGAA